>JALMGJ010000037.1:6011477-6321477 GCA_023362775.1 Charina bottae | reverse complement strand
CCCGATTTCTGGGACGGGGAGATGCTGCAGCTATGAGCTGGGATTTGCATTCAGCTGCTGCCTTCCTCCTGGAGAAGAAACAGCTTTCATCCGTTTTCTCACTCTTTATCTATTTTTAATCCCAAGAGCTGAAGTGTCTGGGAAGCCCAGACAGAATATTTTCCCCGCCTGCCTTCTCGCAGGGCCCACGCAGCTCCTGCAAGGAGAAGGAAGGACGCCACAAGTGAGGAGGGAGCAAGCAGCTTCTCTGCGCTGTCTACGTAGGAGCAGAAATGGTCTGTTTTCCCCGTCCACGGTTTGTTGGGAGGTAAACAGATCAGGTCTCGCACTAGCCCTGGGCTTGTTCACTGCCCGATTCAGATGACATTGGCAAGCACAAAGGGGTGTCCGCAGAGCGTGGTCAGAAAAGACAAGAGGGCGGCCACAATGGTGCGATCAAAGCTCTGCCTGTTTCATTCCAACCATGTCTGTCCTGTGGGCTCCTAGCAAAACAGATTGGGGTGTTATTAAAAGCCATGTTTAACCTGCTCCTTAGTGTAGCTACAAGCAAGCCAAATACAGGTAGTCCTCACTTAACGACCATTTGTTTAGTGACATTTCAGATTTACGACAGTGCTGAAAAAAACAACTTACAACTGGTGCTCACACTTATAACCGTCGCAGTGTCCCCGCGGTCACATGATCACGATTTGGGCGCTTGGTAACCAGTTCACATTTATGACCGTCACAGCATCCCGTGGTCACATGATCACCATTTTCAACCTTCCCAGCCGGCTTCTGGCAAGCAAAATCAATGGGGGAACCACGTGATTCACTTAACGACCACTTGGTTCACTTAATGCCCGGGGTGATTTGCTTAACAGCCACCACAAAAAAGGTCGTAAAATCAGGTTGGATTTGCTTAATGACCACTTCACTTAGCAACCGAAATTCCAGTCCCAATTGTAGTCATTAAGCGAGGACTACCTGTATAAAGTTAGAATTCAATAGCCAAATTTGCACAAACGCACCTCGAAAACAAAACTGACAAAGGAGTTAAGGAACCACACGCCACGATCCAGATCAGATTCTCTGTCTCATAAACATGAAATCAAATGTGTTGCAAGTCTAAAGGAATCTCATTTGCACTTTGATTGCTATTATAACTTGGAGGTGGTTTCAGTCAGTAATAACTATCTGGGTACCAACGAAATGAGGTGTGCAATTTTGGGGTAAATAAAGATGTATTTTGAAACATCTGGACACATTTGCAGAACACATTTTTTGGGTGCTTAAGGCTACTTCAGCAGTGACACGCATTCTAGGACGGTTGCTTTTATAGACTTCTTCCCTGAAGGAAGAAAATGATCATCATCATCATCATCATCATCAATTTCATTATGGTCATTCAACCAGAAAGCACAGAAGAACACATTATTACAAAGTCATTGTGTACAAGATGGGCGGCCGAGAAATTCGATAAACAAATAAATAAATTAAAAGCGTAATACATTGCAGGCATGTAGGCACACACCCCCCCCCTCTTTCTGTTACAGGCCAACAATAAAACATCTAAAATAACTGAAAACCTCCAATCTCTCTGTTGCGCTAAATTTACCTTAATCCTTAATTTTATCCCTGCTGACTACAATGGACTTTCCGTTGCTAAAAGGTCGAAAAGTTACTTAGCAGAGGGATGTGCTTCCGAGTCATTGATTAGATGTTCTCGTATAGAACTGGCCATCACACAACCTGTAAATACTCTGTAAGCAACTGCAGACAACGGATCACTTCACAGGGCCTCGTGCATCCCAGTTTAACATATCCCCGATAGCAGATGTGATAGGATGCAGATCACATTTCTCTATCAAAGGGGCACTGTCCCAATGCACATTTCATCAACGCAATCTCTTTCTTGCCATAAGAAAGATCCAATCCGTCCTGTACGATCGGCCGGAATCTGCAAGCTTCAGATCTCATTGACTGAACAGTTCCTGGGACCCAGGAAGTGGGCCTTCTCGGTTGTGGGGCCTGCCCTCTGGAACAGCACCCCCCTAAGATTAAAATGGCCCCTATCCTGACCTGGTTTAAGCACGTCTTGAAGCCTGGGACCCCAGGCCAGGGGGTCTACAGGGCATGCTCAAAAAGGTCAGCTGCATTGCACATAAAAATGGGTGGAGCTACAGTTAGACCATTGTGGCCACCATCTTGAGTTTTTTGACCACACCCTGTGGGCACCCCTGCCCCGAGGTCTGGGCTAGAGTGGGGGACAGGCCCCCTTTTAGGAATATGTGGATTATTATGTTACTGCTCTTCCTATTGTTCTTTTGCAGGTTCTAAGGTTTTTCAACTCTTTTTAGCATTGGACGCAGCCCAGAGTCATTATGAGTTGGGGGGCCTTAGAAATTTGACAAATACATACGTAAGAGTGAAGGGACTGTTCATATAAGGTTTTCCAGTGCCTATTTGTCAACACTGATTTATTTTTATTGATTTTATTAAATTTGCAAGGCTGCCCAATTCTGTGCCGACTCTGGACTCCTTCAAATCATTGACCATTGAGGGTCCTTCCCCATTTGCAGCTAGCGATGGCACAAACATGCCATTGGAACTGCTTCTTCTCTGCACATGCCCACGATGTTGTCTTCTTCCAGTCCATGGGTAATGTTTAAGTCATCCTGAGATGTCCCACCATGAAAAGAAACTTCTCCCTTTCTTCTACAGGTAGTCCTCACTTACCAACCACTTTTAAGCAACCGTTCAAACTTACGACGGCGCTGAACGAGTGGTACTTATGACCAGTCCTCAAAGTTCCCGCAGTGTCCCTGCGGTCACATGATCACAATTCGGACACTCAGCAACCGGCCCCCATTTCCTACTGTTGCAGCATCCTGGGGTCACGTGATTGCCATTTGTGACCTTCCCTTTCAGTTTCCCACAAGCAAAATCAATGTGGAAGCCGGCAGGAAGTCGTAAGTCACAATCACGTGAGGTCCTTGCTTAACGACCAGCGGTGATTCACTTAACAACGGCAACTGGGAACTGCCGGAACTGCCGTTGCTAAGCGGCACAGTCACATGACATTGCACTTTACGACCGAGCTGTTTAACGATGGAAATTCCGGTCCCAATTACTGTCATTAACCAAGGACTACCTGTAATGCTGTCCAGCTTAGTTAGGCTTTGTCACCCACTTCCTTGGAGGGAAATCAGGAGGCTGGGAAGAGGCGCAAGAGAGGCAGGATCTACTGTAGCTTTTGTCCACACCAGGGATAGGCAGAGAGCACTTCAGGTCAGCGCAGGGAGAGGCCCCACGGGTGGTCCAAGGAAAAGCACATCCTTGTGCGCGTGGCGAAACGTGCAACACGTTTGCAGCTGCTGTTAACACCCAATAAACCAAAACATTTGAGTCTGGTTGATCCTTGTCCATTCTTCATTCTTGAACCACGTCCACAGCTGCCTTTACGCCTAGAGAGCTCATACATTTCAAGGCAAAACAGCGAGGTGGATTTTTTCCAGCAAAGTTTTTCTCCCATTTTTTTTTAAAGTATTGTTTGGAACTGACAAGGAGAGCGTAGCTGGGGCAAACATTGCTTTCATCCAAAGTTTAAAGCAGAGCTTTCCAAACTTTTCATGTTGGTGACACACTTTTTAGATGCATCATTTCGCAACACACTCTTACAGCAGGGCACAAGGCGGGCACTAGGACCTGCGCGGAATCACAGCAGGTTTGGAGGCAGCAGGGCACAAGGCAGGCACTAGGACCTGTGCGGAATCCTGGCAGGTTTGGAGGCAGCCAGGCACAAGGCGGGCACTAGGACCTGTGCGGAATCCTGGCAGGGCAGGTTTGGAGGCAGCCAGGCACAAGGCAGGCACTGGGACCTGCGTGGAATCCTGGCAGGGCAGGTTTGGAGGCAGCAAGGCACAAGGCAGGCACTGGGACCTGCGCGGAATCACAGCAGGTTTGGAGGCAGCCAGGCACAAGGCAGGCACTAGGACCTGCGCGGAATCCTGGCAGGGCAGGTTTGGAGGCAGCAAGGCACAAGGCAGGCACTGGGACCTGCACGGAATCACAGCAGGTTTGGAGGCAGCAAGGCACAAGGCAGGCACTAGGACCTGCGCGGAATCACATCAGGTTTGGAGGCAGCAAGGCACAAGGCAGGCACTGGGACCTGCGTGGAATCCTGGCAGGGTTTGGAGGTGGCAGCAGCCGTGACACACCCAGACACTGCAGCCGACACACTATCATGTCCCGACACACAGTTTGGAAAGCTCTGGTTTAAAGGGATCTGCTCTGGCCTCCGTTGTCCGAGACTCTATTTCTAAATGCAAAGTTGAAATGTTTACAGTCTATGTTGGACATGCCCAGATGTGGACCTGAAACGTGAAAGACACCCTCAAGTTCCAAAGGGGTGAGTCGCTTTATTGTTTCCCTCTGGCCAAATGCCCTAAAATGTGCTTTGCTGATTTCCTTTTTATCTGATTGGCTTTATCTATCAGCATTTCAAAACTGGAAAGCTTGCAACTCAAGCAGATTGTAAATAATCAACAAGAGCTGATACGGAAAACATCACCAAGAGCTGATACAGAAAACATCACGCCAATGTTCTGCGAAATCTAGCCACAAACCTAATACCTAATTTTCTTTTTAAAAAAATCATTTACAAGCTCAAATACTTTGGCCACCTAATGAGAAGAGAGGACTCCCTGGAAAAGACCCTGATGCTGGGAAAGACTGAGGGCAAAAGGAGAAGGGGACGGCAGAGGATGAGACGGTTAGATAGCATCACCGATGTAATGAACATAAATTTGAGTAAACTCCGGGAGACAGTGGAGGACAGGAAGGCCTGGCGTGCTATGGTCCATGAGGTCACGAAGAGTCGGACACGACTAAACGACTGAACAACAACAACAACAAAAGTGTCCCTAGATTATAAAGGTGGCACACCTTTCCTGTTTATTTAAAGAGCAATGAATATAACTATTTTACTAAACAATACACCTATTTTACTAAAGAAGAAAAAAGCCTCCTGCTCTAAAGCAGCGTGGCACAAGCTTAGAGTTTAAAAAGACATGTAGGTAATTCCCTAGCATTTGAACACTGTAAAGAGATGGGTATTCCCTGTCTGTTCTCCAGCTAGTATGAGCAAGCTAAGGAAAAATAAAATGAGAGCGCCCTCTACTGCCTTTTTCTAAGAATGCAATTGCAAGTGGTCCCATCACTTACTGTAGATACCAGTCCCTGCTAAGTCAAATACCAGATTGAAGTCAAAGTCAGCCTTGAACTACAGAAAATACAGCAGAAGCTCACGATTCCAGTAGATCTCCTCCTTTTTCTGCCCCGATTGACACCAGTTCCCGTAAGCTATCATGAAACCCATGCTTCCAGGAGCAAAGGAGCACATCCGATAAACATAACTATTGGTACAGATCTGATCAAGATAGACCCAAGATTGCAATTTAGAGGAAGAAGTTTGGGGAATTGTTACACCTGAGCAAAAGAGCATGGGGGCGGGAATGCCCATGTTTTCCATGACCTATTCCATATTCCACGGGTTAGCTGCTGTGTCTACCAGTCTGCCCTGTTCTGTTCTACTCAGATGATTTGGGGCCATAGTACCTCGTATTCCTAGCCAGGAAATGCTGGAAATGGGGGTGGAATTCATTTCCAAGCTGTGGCTTATGGTCTGTTGGTGCTCCACAAGTGCTCCACAAGAATCTCAGAAGTATTCCATGGGGGTGAGGGATAGATACTGTAAGAAGATAACCCCGTGTCATCTTATGTACCCCATCTAATATTCACAGAGTAATTTGTTTCACTAATAAACGTACTGAGATCAGAGCAATTGGCAGGACAAATTCTTAGAAATCACTAGATTTTTCAAGTCTCCTTTTCCAAAGGTTATATTCAAGTGTTTTAAAATTGCTTGCTTAAGGGGTCATCTGCAAACACTTATGATGACAGTGTAGTGGCCCATAGAAAGGAAATCTCTGCTCCATCTTGTTCATTTCTATCCCAAATTTCTTTTTTGTAAAATCATTTCCAACCAAGTACTAAACAAAACACCCTGCTTAGCTTCCAGCCTGGAGAAGGTCACCACAAAATGCTTTCAACGCAAACAAATTGAGCAACTGGGAAAGAATAGATGTAGTTGCTTTGTTTGGGTAGAAGGGATGCTCTGAGCGTGGTTTTTCATTTGTAAATGTTTCATTAACTCCCTAAATGGCATCTTCAGTGCTATGATCTTGGAGAACTTCTCCAAACTCCTCATAGCACTGAAGATCCTATTGAAGGCGGCTCCTCCTCCTCCTCCTCCTCCTCCTTCTCCTTCCTCCTCCTCCTCCTCCTCCTCCTCCCCCTCCTCGTTCTCCTCCTTCACAACTGAGGTCAGGCAGCTGATAAAGGAGGATGGGACACCAACAGCTCAAACCTAAGCATGATCTCCAATAATGGCTCACCTGGAACGTGCTATTTCTGGATCCCTTTAGCTACGGGTGAAAGCCTGTGGCCGTCCACATAGTGCTCCCAGCAGCTGCAGCCAAGATGGCTGATGGTGAGGGATCCAGGGAGTTGTGGTTCAGCAGCACCTGGGGATCCGCAGGGTCCTTTCACCTGCTCTGACTGAAGAGCTCTCCAGTCCAAGTCCCTCTGAGGACAACAGGTCTTAAGGAAGGAGAGCTGGAAAGTTGCCCCTCCCCTTGAATCACTGGGATAGTAGATTAAGCGGCAGGCTCACTTGGCTCATCTTCCCCTTGGCAAGGCAATGAATTATATTTTTCTTTAAAATTTAGTAATGAATTCTAGATATGCCTGCCTGCTTGTTTGCTCACCTATCTATCAGTCCATCCATCCATCCATCCATCCATCCATCCATCCATCCACCCATCTACCCATCTACCTCTATGTACCATCCATCCATCCATCCATCCATCCATCCAATCTATTTATCTATCCATGTACCTATCTAACCACCTACTCTGATTTCAAATCTCTATCTCTATCTCTATCTCTATCTCTCTCTCTATCTCTATCTCTCTCTCTCTCTCTCTCTATCTCTCTATCTCTATCTCTATCTCTCTATCTCTATCTCTATCTCTATCTCTATCTCTATATCTCTATCTCTATCTCTATCTCTATCTCTATCTCTATCTCTATCTCTATCTCTATCTCTATCTCTATCTATATCTATATCTATATCTATATCTATATCTATATCTATATCTCTCTATCTCTATCTCTATCTCTATCTCCTCTATCCTCCCTCCCTCCCTCCCTCCCTCCCTCCCTCCCTCCCTCTCTCTCTCAAACTCCTGAGTTTCAAAAACAGTTTGAAGATGGACCTACTCAGAAGGGCATTTGCAAAGACTAACATCTGGTCATTAGATGCCTATTTGTATTAGTTCTAATTTGATGGTGGAAATGTGATTTTATTGGGTTTTGATTCATGTGGTGATTTGATTTATGTTTTGATTTTAATTGCACACATCACGAGTGACCACTGACAAGCAGGGCAAATTTTTAAAGCTTAGTCAACAAGGGATTTCAATGTGTGATTATATTTTGATTGGCATTTTATAGTTATTTTATATTTGATGCCATCCCAACTCCAGAAAGACCAAAACATCTTAAGTAGCAGATCCAAATGTTAAAATTTTTGATAACGCAGAACTACATGTCAAGTTTTAAGTCAATGTCAGAAGATGCTGATTTTATTATTGATGTGGTCTCTCAGCGTTTCTATCTTTTTCACTGTTCCATTTGGTTTTTAAATGTCCATACTAGAATTTTTTTATCTCTGCTTTTATTGTGATTCATATTGGAAAATCAGTTTGAAAGCCAGAGTATAAATAATGTAACAGAATAAATAATAAAAATATTCACTGCTGGGACACTGCTCGACCATCAAAACTTTATTCCTGTATTTTTTTAAAAAAAAAATTATTGCACTTTTCAGTCTAAAAACTACCAAGAGAGCTCACTAAAGAAATGGATTCTCTTTGTGTGTTTATTAATTCTCATATCTTCATGAGGTGATATGATCACAAGAAACAGGCAGCTGAAACAGCCTTCGAATGACGACCAGAGAAAATAGGAAGGCAGAAAATAAACATTTTATAAAAGCTTGGGAGAAGAAAATGGCTTTGATTTGGTTTTTTGATTTTGATTTGGTGTTAGGACTCTTAGGGGGCGTGGTGGCTCAGTGGGTAAGACGCCAGGCTTGTTGATCGCAAGTTCGGAGGTTCGAATCCCTAGCCCCGCGTGACGGAGTGAGCTCCCGCACTCGCCCCAGCTCTTGCCAACCTAGCAATTCGAAAGCATGCAAATGCAAGTAGATGAATAGGTACCACTTCGGTGGGTAGGTAACAGCGTTCCGCGCACATCATGCCGGCCACATGACCGCGGAAGGGTCTTCGGACAGCGCTGGCTCTTCGGCTAACAAACGGAGATGAGCACCGGCCCCTAGAGTCGGACACGACTGTACAACTGTGCGGGGGGAGCCTTTACCTTTTTTTTTTTTTACTCTAAGAAATTAAGCGTTTTGGGGAAGATTGTTCCATAATACTCTTGTCAGCTTCAAAAACTAATATGTGAGTTCTGGAGCTGCTAGCAAATACAGATAGACCTCACTTAATGACTGCCTTGTTTAGCGACTGTTCAAAGTTACAACAGTGCTGAAAGAGTAACTCTACAACCAGTCCTCACACTTACGACCATCGCAGCATCCCCATGGTCACGTGATTGCCATTTGCGGCTTCACAGCCAGCTTCCGATAAGCCGAGTCAATGGAGAAGCTGGCATTAAAATCGCAAGCCGTGGTCACATGATGTCTTGCTTAGCAACCCTATGATTCACTTAACAACCGTGGCAGAAGTCTGGTCGTTAGCCTCTCGTGGTTGTGTGATGTTTCACTTAGCGATTGCGTCACTTAGCAATGGAGTTGCCAGTCCCAATTGGGGTCGCTAAGCGAGGACTACCTGTATCTAAAAGAAAAAGTAAGCTGATGCGCCAAACGCTGTTTCCTCCTGCATCTTCTCTAAGAAAGGCCAAACTGTTTGCTAACATCTCCTTGCAATACACTTGCCAGCCATTAGCAGAGCTATAGGATTTTTTCCAATTTGATTGATTGATGTTATAATTTTGATTTCTGGTACAGATTTATTGGGGTTTATATGCCACTCCAATCCACGGAGCCATTTATATCCCTTCTTCCAGGAGATTGATTAAACGATATCACAAAAGCGTCACTGTCAATAACAAGGAAAATTACAATGAAAACGCTGTCCAGCGAGGAACAAGAACTGTTCCTCTGGATTGGGGGCTTCCAACTCCTGCCAGATCCCAGGGTGTCGGCGGGAAAGGGTCAAACGAGTCAAGTTGACGATTGAAGCCCCGCCTCTTTTATAGGGACCCTCCCCCTGTGGATGCCCCTGCCAAATCCTCTCCCCATAGCATCTGAAATGATCTGTCCCCAACCTTGTCCTTCAAGTCTTTCAATAGTGCACCCATTGCTGAGCTCCCCCTAAAGAAGACTGGCTGTAATTTCCTCCCACCCTCCCACCCTTCCCCTTCCCCTTCCCCTTCCTTTTTCTTTTCTCCTTCCTTCCTTCCTCCCTCCCTCCCTTCCTCCCTCCCTCCCTCCCTCCCTCCCTCCCTTCCTTCCTTCCCCTTCCTTCCCCTTCCCCTTCCCCTTCCTTTTTCTTCCTTCCTTCCTTCCTTCCTTCCTTCCTTCCTTCCTTCCTTCCTTCCTTCCTTCTTTCCTCCCTCCCTCCCTCCCTCCCTTCCCCTTCCCCTTCCCCTCCCCCTTCCTTTTTCTTTTCTCCTCCCTCCCTCCCTCCGTTCCTTCCTTCCTTCCTTCCTTCCTTCCTTCCTTCCTTCCTTCCTTCCTTCCTTCCTTCCTTCCTTCCAAGAGAGCGAGGGAGGGAATAACATATGCATAACTGTCAAATAACAAGATGCCATGAGAGTTTTCCCAGCCTTGCAGAGCCTGGTGCCTGAGCGCGCTAGGATGGAAACCGGCAAGATGCTGTCCACTGTTGGAGGCAGGATGCTGGGTTAGATGGGCCTTTTAAGGGGATCCAGAAAGGCAGGTCTTATCCAGCAGTTCTGTTGCCCAATAAACTTCCTTCAAGACTGTTTGGCTTTCCTAAACTTTTGGATTGGCTAAAGCAGTGTTTCTCGACCTTGGCAATTTTAAGATGTGTGGACTTCAACTCCCAGAATTCCCCAGCCAGTCTAGCTGGCTGGGGAATTCTGGGAATTGAAGTCCACAGGTCTTAAAATGTGTGGGCTAAACTAAAGCTTGCATTCTTCTTTAGATGAGAAAACACTGCTGAATAAAACCAACAGGTGGCGACCTTCCTCCTTCTTCCTTGGCCACAACTTCTTAGAAAGTTTTGCTAAAGTCCAGATTTGATGTCTGAGCCTGGAAAGAAACCATTTTTTCCAAGCAGGCTGGATCCTCTCAGGCATACCCAGGGAATCTGGAATTTGTGGCATCCCCGTTCTGGCAACCCTAATGTTTCCATTAGGCCCAATAGTGGCTGAACTGGTTAGCAAAAGCAACAGCCAAACAATTCAAGGCAGGATTTTATTGATTTATTCTGATTGATTAGTGGAACAAGAAGAAGGGGCAGGCCAAGAATACGCTGCCTCGACACCATCAAAACAGATACCAAGATGAACATCCAGCAATTGAAAGAAGCTGTGCTTGACAGGGCAGCACGGAGAGTTCTCGTCCATAAAATCGCCACACGACTGAATGGTTAAAACTAAACTAAACTAAAAAATTCTGATTGATTTATTCATCCAATTGATATGACAGCCCATCTACCCAAGAAACTCTGGGTTTAGCAGCGCTTAAAATAAAAACATTGAATTTCATTAAAACAAAAAAACCAAACAAAATTGCATCGAGGCTCAATCAAGACACAAAACCGCTAGGCCAGAGCCTTCCAAACTGTGTGTCGGGACACGTTAGTGTGTCGGCTGCAGTGTCTGGGTGTGTCCCGGCTGCTGCTGCCTCCAAGCCCTGCCAGGATTCCGCGCAGGTCCCAGTGCCTGCCTTGTGCCTGGCTGCCTCCAAACCTGCTGTGATTCCGCGCAGGTCCTAGTGCCTGCCTTGTGCCCTGCTGTAAGAGTGTGTCGCAAAATGATGCATGTCTAAAAAGTGTGTCACCAACATGAAAAGTTTGGAAAGCTCTGCACTAGACACATCCATCCATGCTAACATCCTGATCCCAATGCCTGGGGGCATGTTGAGCTACACAGCAAGGGGTACGCAATTCATGGGAACACCAAGGGGGTAAAGATTGCAGGACATTTGCAGGAGGTTCAAAAAGTCAAGTTGCCTGTGCAATTGAAGCCCCTCCCTTTTTATATTAAAGGGGAGGGGTTTCTCTCGTGTGGGTGCAACCATCGTCTTTGACCATCCCCTCCCCCTGTGGATGCCCCTGAGAAATTGCATTGCTCCCTAAATTCAAAACACAACGGTGTGGCCTTTAGCCTTTTGTAGTGATCACTTCAGTACTGATTTTAGAAAGCTTATAGAAGTCCTAGTTGGTCTCAAAGGCAGACGGTGGTCACCTGGAGTTTGCAGAATCCATCCCACATCACCAATTTCTCTCTCTCCTCTTAATAATTCCAGCCCTGATCTTCTCATGTCCAGCCAGGATGCCTAAGGTCTAACTTTTAATGTTTAATTTGAACTATGTCGGACTTTGCCCACATCCTAGCAAGATTGGAACGAGCAGAACAAAAAGGCAAGAAATTTCGAACCTCACATAGGAGGAGACACTGGCAAGATTATTTCTTGGCCGAGAAGGAATCTTGGAAACGTAAGTACCACCACTCCTTTGGGACTGCTCTGCGATTTTAAAAAAGAGACAGCTAGGGTGGAGAAGACAGGATACCCTGGAGAAGAAGCTGATGCTAGGGAAAGTGGAAGACAAAAGGAAGAGGGGCCGACCAAGGGCAAGATGGATGGATGATATTCTGGAGGTGATGGACTCGACCGTGGGGGAGCTGGGGGTGGCGACAGCCGACAGGAAGCTCTGGCGTGGGCTGGTCCATGAAGTCACGAAGAGTCGGAAGCGACTGAACGAATAAACAACAAAGGGTGGAATCATGGTTAAGTTGTTGGAGTGGGAAGACCCAGACTGAAATCACCTCTCATCCAGGAAAGTTCACCAGATGACTTTGGGCCGGCCAATCTCTCCGTTTCTCAGCCCCACATACTTCACTGCAGGGATAAAATTGGAGGTAGAGAAAAGGTAGCATGTACATCTAAGGAACAACACATACATTAAATTACTGCATCTCATTTGTATGCCAGCCTTTCAAAGCCAGTGAGACTCTCCCAATCTATTTATTTACGGGACTTATATGGCCATCTATCTCACACAATGACTCTAGGCAGCTCACAACAATCCATAAAACATAGTTAAAAACATATCCTTCCCCCCCAGGCGCCAGACTAAATTATTCCACATTCTCCTCCAAGAAGTTGAGGGAAGTGAGATGTTCCTTGCCGTTTAGTTCTCAATTAGGTCCAGGTAGAGATTGGAAACTAGATCTTCTCAGCTCACCTGAGATCAACTGTAAACTGAGAATTGCCTTCCCCTTGTGTTCTCACTAATTTATTCCAGCTGTTGCACTGGTAACTTGTTCTTTCAC
This sequence comes from Charina bottae, assembly GCA_023362775.1. Classification (NCBI taxonomy): domain Eukaryota; kingdom Metazoa; phylum Chordata; class Lepidosauria; order Squamata; family Charinaidae; genus Charina; species Charina bottae. Next base: position 6,308,826 of record JALMGJ010000037.1, on the reverse strand, counting down.
TCAGAGACATACACATTGGGCAATATTGCACATCATGGCCTGGTTCTGTGGAGATAACATCGATGAAGGAAGGCAGGAGCCGTTAAGGGAAGAGAAATGCTACTTAGTCCTGGGAAAGGAGAAAGCATAAGAAAGGAACCCCAAATAACTTGATTCTGTTGGGTGTAAGAACGGGCAAAGGGGAACCCTGATTGGCTTTTAAGTTTTTGTTATTATACCCTACAACAGAGCATTCCAAACCTTTCATGTTGGTGACACACCTTTTAGACATGCATCATTTCGCGACACATTCTTACAGCAGGGCATCATTTCGCGACACACTCTTACAGCAGGGCACAAGGCAGGCACTAGGACCTGCGCGGAATCCTGGCAGGGCAGGATTGGAGGCAGCCAGGCACAAGGCAGGCACTAGGACCTGCACGGAATCGCAGCAGGATTGGAGGCAGCCAGGCACAAGGCAGGCACTAGGACCTGCGTGGAATCCTGGCAGGGCTCGGAGGCAGCAACAGCCCCGACACACCCAGACACTGCAGCCGACACACTAACGTGTTCCCAACACACAGTTTGGAAAGCTCCGCCCTACAACAATAAAGTAGTATGCCTGCATTCCTTGCAGTGTCAGTTTCCTTGCCCGACCTACCTTGAAGGACTGGCAGACGGACGCATTCTGCAAAGTCTAAACGTGGCTGTATTTGACCCTGATGTAGTGTGAAACCAGGCATGGTGGATTGTAAACTACTGTTTAGGATGACTTCATAATGAACACCATAGCACTTGCTTCCTCCTCGCTCTCCTCCACAGATGCCCATGCTTGGTTTGTTGGCTAGCAGAAACATCTTAAACTAGGTTTCCTCTCCATGCTAACTTGTGGTCACAGGGGAGAAGAAGCAGTGCAGGGTTGTTGTTGTTTTTTTTTTTTTTAGCAAACGTAGGTTCTGGCTCTAAGAGAGATTTCTCATGCTGCAATCCTTTTCTAGCATGTTTGGATCTCCAGAGAGAAAACCAAATTCTCGAGTTGCAACATCTCGGGGAAGCAGTTCAGTTGCTGAATTAGTCATCCGGTAAGCAGCATTTAATTAAAATGCATTACAGTGAAACAGACCTTGATGTAGGAGCTCTCACTGCAACTGACTTGGGGCCTTCAATGAAATTCTGGCATGATATCATTTGGCAAATGATGCAAATTGTGTCATTTGCATCCTTTGCATGATGATGTCGCTCCAACTAATGTGCTCTGATTTAGTGGACAATCGGGAATAACGGATTCCCTCCAATTGATTTCTCAAATTGAAGTTTCATTGTATTTACTGCTAATCGTATAAATGGAATGTTACTGTTCTACTGTAATTGATTGGTGTATTCATCCCAGAGTCCCTCAATACGGGTAGTCCTCGTTTTGTAACTGTCTCATTTAGCAACCGTTCTAAGTTACGACAGTGATGGAAAGGTAAATTTGCAACAAATCCTCACATTTACCACCTTCGCAGGTCTGTAAAGCAAAGGAAAGCTGAAATAAGATCATGAGCGTTGATGTTTCACTTAGCGACTGCTTCGCTTAACAACCGAGTTGCCGGTCCCAATTGTGCCGCTAAACGAGGACTACCTGTAATTTATCAATCTCTGTCCTTTCCGACTGAAGGGATTCCTGAAAAGATTTATATGCTGTTTTGCATACAATATGATTTTAGCCCCAGTCTGTCCAGTGTGGCCAAACCAAATGCTACTGAGAATTGCCCCATCATTGCCTATCAGTGCCTATAGTCAAACCACATATTTAAAAACAAACCTGGGTTAACGAAACACATTTACTGTGTTTACAACACAGGCTGGCCCCAAACTGGTACTATTATGGCCAGAAGTGATAGCCTGATTCCTGCAGCTCGCAAAGACAGTAGCTAATTTTCCTCATCTATTTTCTCTTTGTAGGTATCAGAACATATTGGATCGTGCAAATCCTTCCTCAGCTGATCAGAAGACCAAGGTGAGAAAATGATAGCATTTTTAAGCAGGCTGTAAAAGATTTCCAAATTTGGCTGCATTCCCACAACATGCTTAACTTGCTTATTGAGTCGACCCATTTGCCAGCTTCATGCAATTCATTAAAGAAGAAATTAACCAGTTTAGGTTGACACAATATACTAAGCCAGTTTTTCCCAACCTTGGCAACTTTGAGGTGTGTGAATTCCCCAGCCAGCATGTATGACTTCCACTCCCAGAATTCCCCAGGCAGCATATGTGGACTTCAATTCCCAGAATTCCCCAGGCAGCAGTTCGGGGAGTTGAAGTCCACGTGTCTTAAAGTTGCCAAGTTTGAGAAACACTGCTTTAAAAGATAGCTTAGCTATGTATCCATAAGAAGGGATCTCCAATCTAGCTAAACCAGCATCAGCTTCCCACCTACAACTTTTCCTTCTGAAAAGCCCCATGGGTGAAGTCAGGGTGGCAATAAACTTTATCTGCTGTGTGTTTGTCCTCACCAGCACTTAAACTGCGCAAAGGCACAGCATGAAACTCAACCCTAACGAATCAAATCAGGGAATTCCACAGGGAGGGTCAAAAAAGTCAAGATGGTGGCCACAACTGTGGACCAAAACGCTGCTCTTTTTTACATTTGGAGGGGCTTTTAAGCAGATAAAAAGGTAAACGAAAGAAGGATAGAGAAGAACAAAACTATTGGGAAGTCAAAGAATCTGTTTTGACAGATTGTAATGCACGTGAAAAGGGGTGGGGCCTTGGTCTCATAGTTATGGCCACCATCTTGACTTTTTTGACCCCTGCGACACCCCAAATCATATCATTTGTGTGCTGTGTGATCTCATTACTGACCAGCATCCCTTTTTTCCCTCGTCCCTTGCCAACGGGACGAATTTGAAACCTTTTCCGTGCAAAATCTGATTCCTTGACTTGGCGATACTTTTATTCTTTTCCATCTTACCTTCATCGATCTTTGTACCTGCTTAAAAGCCCCCTCAGATGTAAAGTTAGCCATGAAGCTTTCCCGACAGTGTTCATGGCCCATGTCTGCGCCTTTTCCAGCTGGCGTGGCCTCCTGTTTGAGATGGGGCCTCTGGAACTGCACGCTAGAATGCAAAAACAGTTGCACGACACAGGAATTGCAGCCCTGACTTTGCATCTTGGTTTTGCGCTGGTTTGCTCTTTTCGTTCAGCCGTCCCACGGATCTCTCCCTCTTCGGCCACTACATTTTGTTGCAAAATACATATTTCAAGAAAAAGAAAAGTCTTCCGCACAGCTCAAGGGAGGGGATGGTGGGAGAATTAGGAGATCAGAGACATGACTCGCATTTTGACACCAATCGATCCAACCTTTGGAAAATAAACCAGGACTGCATTTTTACCACGGCCAGGAGTCGTTCAAGTGTAAAAGGCCGAACGACCGGAGGGCAAGGTTTAAAGGCAGAGAAGGTTAAACATTGCGGGACTGGCATGATCTGAAATAGCAGAGTTTTGTTTTGTTGTATTCAGTAGGGGATCAAGTTGACCTGTTGTTTTTCTTCTGATGCCTTTTCAGAGCTGGGAGGAAAGTTTTTCCAAGAAGAGGGAAGCTGCTCAAGCAGAACAGGACCTGCCCATTCTTCCAAGCGGGCACCCTGGCATTATGAACATTAAGAAATCGAGGGAGAAGCTTGCTCTCCAGCAAGCAAGCCCATCTGCAACAGAGGGCAAGAACACTTCCCAGACCAGCACTGACTCCAGAAGAGGCGCATCTTCGCCAAACACCATGGGAGATCTAACCCAAACCTTTCACCTCACCAAGACTGGCAACAAGATGGAAACCCTCCATCGCCCCAAATTCAGATTTCAGCCTTGGAGGGAGCATCCGGTTTCTTGGCCCAGCACCAAGAGGAGTGAGGAACAAGGGACGTGCGCCCCCCATGCGCACAATGGTGATTCAGGCAGGAAGGTGGGTGTCTTCTTCCTAAACCCAGAGGAGAGGGAGAAGGGCTCAGGTGAAGAGGTTTGGGCCCAGAAAGTCCGTTTCAGTCCGGTCTTTTTCAAGTTTAGAAGGGTTGGTGGCCAGAGCAGAGGAGGAGGTACCACCTAGTAAGCAAGCAACAACTTTATTGATTAGTCTTACGACCATATCAAAGATAAAATAAGATAACAAGAATACAATACAATTCAATTTAACTGATAAAATTGATAAAAATACACCAAAATAGGAAATAAGATAATTGAATAACCTGAAATAATAATAAATACAATACATGTATATCTAATCAGAATTCAAATGAGTTCATCACCCCTACATGGCACTCCAATCTTTTCCATATAATGGGCTCTCTGGTGAACTGCCTTGTCTACAAACTTGGCAGTCCTATTCACAATAAAAGTATTTGAGCCCGAAAGAAAATAAGATAATCTGTGATTAGAATCCCAGTGTGCTGTTCTTTCTAACAAAGGAGACAGGAATTTAATCCTAAATGAATCATATAATTTGCAGTCGAACAAAACATGGGCAATATCTTCTATGGCTGGGTCTCCACATACACAAGTCCTCTCATCATATGGCAAATGATGAAAACGTCCATATTTAACCATAGAATCCAAACCCTTTAGATAAACAGACCAGGATGGATCTGCTCACCCGGTCTGGTCATCTGGAGGGAGCCTGCCGGAGTCACCCAAACCTCCAACCCCCGCTCCTCAGGAGGGACCTGGATTTGGGGCAAGATTGCAGTCCTTCTTGACCTGCTCTGCGGTGTGCTCCCCCCCCCCCAGAAGTACACTGGCCCCTGCTTGGTTGACACTGTCCCGCCCTGACCTTATCTAAACGGGCCCTTGAAATCTGGCGCTTCCCAGATTTGCTTTTTCAGTGAGGCTTTGGCACCAAGTAATTGTCTGAGGGAGTTCTTGGGTATTATTATTTTTGTCTGCATTTCATTGTGAACTTGGTTCCTCCTTCCTCCTCCTCCTCCTCCTCCTCCTTCTCCTATCCTCCTTATCTTCCTCCTACTCTCCTTATCTATCTTCTTCTCCTCTTCTTCCTCCTCTTCTTCCTCCTCCTCTTCTTCCTTCTCCTTCTCCTTCCTCCTCCTCCTCCTCCTCCTCCTTCTCCTATCCTCCTTATCTTCCTCCTCCTCCTCCTCTCCTTATCTATCTCTTCTCCTCTTCTTCCTCCTCTTCTTCCTCCTCCTCTTCTTCCTTCTCCTTCTCCTTCCTCCTCCTCCTCCTCCTCCTCCTCCTCCTATCCTCCTTATCTTCCTCCTCCTCCTCCTCTCCTTATCTATCTTCTTCTCCTCTTCTTCCTCCTCTTCTTCCTCCTCCTCTTCTTCCTTCTCCTTCTCCTTCCTCCTCCTCCTCCTCCTCCTCCTTCTCCTATCCTCCTTATCTTCCTCCTCCTCCTACTCTCCTTATCTATCTTCTTCTCCTCTTCTTCCTCCTCTTCTTCCTCCTCCTCTTCTTCCTTCTCCTTCTCCTTCCTCCTCCTCCTCCTCCTCCTCCTCCTATCCTCCTTATCTTCCTCCTCCTCCTCCTCTCCTTATCTATCTTCTTCTCCTCTTCTTCCTCCTCTTCTTCCTCCTCCTCTTCTTCCTTCTCCTTCTCCTTCCTCCTTCTCCTCCTCCTCCTCCTCTCCTTCTCCTATCCTCCTTATCTTCCTCCTCCTCCTCCTCTCCTTATCTATCTTCTTCTCCTCTTCTTCCTCCTCTTCTTCCTCCTCCTCTTCTTCCTTCTCCTTCTCCTTCCTCCTCCTCCTCCTCCTCCTCCTCCTCCTATCCTCCTTATCTTCCTCCTCCTCCTCCTCTCCTTATCTATCTTCTTCTCCTCTTCTTCCTCCTCTTCTTCCTCCTCCTCTTCTTCCTTCTCCTTCTCCTTCCTCCTCCTCCTCCTCCTCCTCCTTCTCCTATCCTCCTTATCTTCCTCCTCCTCCTACTCTCCTTATCTATCTTCTTCTCCTCTTCTTCCTCCTCTTCTTCCTCCTCCTCTTCTTCCTTCTCCTTCTCCTTCCTCCTCCTCCTCCTCCTCCTCCTCCTCCTCCTCCTATCCTCCTTATCTTCCTCCTCCTCCTCCTCTCCTTATCTATCTTCTTCTCCTCTTCTTCCTCCTCTTCTTCCTCCTCCTCTTCTTCCTTCTCCTTCTCCTTCCTCCTTCTCCCTCCTCCTCCTCCTCCTCCTCCTATCCTCCTTATCTTCCTCCTCCTCCTCCTCTCCTTATCTATCTTCTTCTCCTCTTCTTCCTCCTCTTCTTCCTCCTCCTCTTCTTCCTTCTCCTTCTCCTTCCTCCTTCTCCCTCCTCCTCCTCCTTCTCCTTCTCCTATCCTCCTTATATTCCTCCTCCTCCTCTTCTCCTTATCTATCTTCTTCTCCTCTTCTTCCTCCTCTTCTTCCTCCTCCTCCTCTTCCTTCTCCTTCTCCTTCTCCTCTCATCTATCTTCTCCTTCTCCTTCTCCTTCTCCTTCTCCTTCTCCTCTCCCCCTTATCTATCTTCTTCTCCTCTTCTTCCTCCTCTTCTTCCTCCTCCTCCTCTTCCTTCTCCTTCTCCTTCTCCTCTCATCTATCTTCTCCTTCTCCTCCTCCTCCTCCTCCTCCTCCTCCTCCTCCTCCTCCTCCTCCTCCTTCTTTTGTATTTTGTGTTCAACACTGCCCATAAACCTCCAAGTTCAGGGTGAATTAGTAGTGCCAATAAATAAATAAATTTATTCCGTAATCTTACAGCATTAAGTCTTTATGCCAGATTGTCCTCTTCTTTCAGTCATGTTACAGACCGGTTTTGATTTTAAGTCCCCGCATTAGGTAGCAGCATTAATTACCCCTTTCCTGTGCTTCTTTATTGCCCTGTTGTTTTCACTGGCTTTAATGTTTTAAAAGATTGTTTTGACCCACCCAGTAAACTCTGGGTGAACTAAAAATATAGTTAAAAATAAGAAGAATGAAGAATGATAACCTTAAAGCAGAATGAGAAGCATCTAACTGTGGTGCTTCCCAAACGTGAGCATCATTAAAGGGACAAGACTCATCAATTGAGAGCGGCAGGGGCGGGGGGCGGCTGGAGTCAAAAAAGTCAAAATGGTAGCTGCAGCCATGTGATCAAAGCCCTGCTCCTTTTAAAAGTACCTTGCGTGTGCAATGTGTGTTAAAAAGGGGCAGGGCTTGACTTTCGCTTCCGGGTGCTGGACTGAGTGGAGCGAAGAGCTGATAGCTCCGCGGTTTTCTGTCTGCGGCGAGAAAATCGCTGAAAAACCACCCTCGAAGAGAGGGTGGGCAGAAGATTTATCACAAGGGTCGTCGAACCTGCTGCTCTATCCTGACCCCTGTATACCCACTACAGGGGAAGAGAGATTTGAGTGGTAACAGACGACTGGAACTAACATGAAAGCTCTGCAGAAACCGTGAAACTAAATAAGTTAAGTAGCTCCTCATCCAGCCTTTTAGTTGCACTTTTTTTTTTAAATATTACTGGATTTATTAAGCACTAGGATTTATTTCTGGACTGTGATTTATAGATGCTGGTGTTTTATTTTTCTTTCTTGTCAGAGGAGTGTTTGAACGGTGGGTTTGGAAAGATAATTGACTCTGCCTGGAGTGGGCTGAGTGACTTTCTCTTTTGATTCTAAATATTTCTACTCTTGGTTTGCTTTCATCCTTATTGCAATTATAAGTATTTTTTTTTCCCTTTGGGGACTAATTTGTCTGGATTTAAAGTTTTTATGGATAAATGAATTACTGATTTGATATTCTTTCTTCTACCTGTTTGGGATTTTTATTATGAAAGAACTCTTTTTGCTTTTCTCCATAAGTGTTTGAATATTTTTTGGATTATATAAGTCACTTTATAGAATTTTTATGAATGCCTTGGACTCCTTCTGTATATAAATTAGACGACTTATTCATGGTTGGACTGTGTGGATATAAGCTGCCGTGAGAAACCTTGGGATTGTTTATCTTTTTTGTTATTATTTTGACTACAATAAAACCTCTCTGTTCTTTTTTTATCTTTTATTTACTTGCTCTTACGCTTGGACATACAATTTTAATGGACTAGATTTTTTGCTATTCTGATAATTACATTTAAAGGACTATTTTTATTTTTAAAAGTTTTTTTATTCTCCTATTATTAAAGGGGGAGAAGAAGAGAGGTTCTTTGTCTTTGTCTTCCCCCTCTCCTCTCCTTTTTTTTTTTTTCCTTTTTTTCCTTCTTGCCTTTTCTCTCTTACAGGGAAACTATCTACATTATGACAATCATGGCATTAACACCTGGAGCGTCGGTGGAGCCTCTTCAGTCAGAGATGAGAAAACTTCTGGAAGTGATGACATCATTTAATAAAGAAATGAGAGAGAAGGAGTGCATTTTGAGACGGAGACAAGTTCCAGAACAGTTGAATGAAGATGTAGGAGAAAGGACTGTTTCTATATTAGATAAACCCTTGGAGATAAAAGAACAAGACCTAGATTTGGAAATAGATAAAATTTTTAGAGAACAGAAAGTGTTTAAAGAACAAAAGTTAAGGATAATTTTTACTTTAAAAGTTAAAACATTTTTAGAGAAATATAAGACAGACATGAGGGAGGCACCAGGAGAACGTAAGAAGCATTTCATAGAATAGAATAGAAGTAAAGGATAGAGATAAATGGCTGACCTATAAGGACTTTTTATTGTTAAAATTGATGGATTGGCAGAAAAGGATAAATTGACACGTTTATTAAAAGAAAATTCAATTATTACTCTTTTAAAGATTAGAAACTATTAATGGACTATTTGGAAAATGTTGGAGGGGCAGAGCTTATAAGAGGATTTGAAGATTAAATTATATATAAATTGATATATTAGATAAGAAATGTTTTTTAATGTGATTTACAGATTTAGTATGTAAGATGCATTTTATAGAATAGAATAGAAGTAAGGAATAGAGATAAATGGTTGATTTATGAGGACTTTTTATTATTAGAATTGATGGATTGACAGAAAATGAGAGATTGATATGTTTATTAAAAGAAAATTTAAACTATTATTTTTTTAAGAGTAGAAACTAATAATGGACTATTTGGAAAATACTGGAGGGGCAAAGTCTATATGAGGATTTGAAGATTAAATCATATATAAACTGATATATTAGACAAGAAATGTTTTTTTAATGTCATGTATAGACCTAGCATGTATGACAAATTTTGTAAAGTATTGTGACCAGAGATTAATCGGAAGCTGACTACTTTCTATGTTTCATCTTTTTTCTTTTTTTTCTTTGCTTTACTACACCTTTTTTTCTTCTTTCTTTGATTTGTATTTCTGTTTCTCTTCCCGTTTCCAACTTTTAACTATGTATATTCAAAACCCAATAAAATATTTAAAAAAAAAAAAAAGGGGCAGGGCTTCACTCCCACAGGCACGCCCGCCATCTTGATTTTTTGACACTCCCTGTTCATGGAAAAAGATACCTATGGAAACCAAGACCATGAATGAATCATATTTTCCTAGCACATCTGAATTATGACAGTTATAAAATGCATAGGGTGGTAGAGGTTAGAGCATGGCTGGCTGGGGGATTCTGGGAGTTAAAGTCCACACATCTTAAAGTTGCCAAGGTTGAGAAACACTAGACTGGACTGCGGGTTGGGAATCTCTGCCCTGCAAAACTGGCTCACCTCTCTTTTGGCTTCATAAAAATTTGAACCATTGGCTTCATGGCTGACAGGTCACACCCTTCACCACTTCCCCAAAATTTGCCCCTAATAATGTCGTTCCCTCATCTCTAGGAGGCCCTGTGCATCAGAAGCAACGCGGCAGCACCTTCCACAAAGCTCACTGTGGCTTACACTGTAAGACAAGTCAACAACTGTGAGTAAATTATTATATCTTGGGCCCCAGGGTGATGTTTCCTTTCTCTTCAAAAACGGTGGAGGTCTTGGTATCAAGGACACTTGAGTTATTTGTCTGGAGGAAGAGACAATTGATTGGGCTGTGGTTTCTCTCCTGGTTGTTCCTGTTTATCAGTGGCTCCTTCCTGCTTCTCTGGTGTTGGTTCATAGGTGTGTGATGAGGAAGAATCCACACCCCACGTAAGGTGGTAGGACAAGGCACCATATATAAAGAGTCAGCAAACTCCACTCCCCCACGCACTGATGATGTTACCTAGCCTGGTAATCAAACGTCTGCAGGGAGAGAGGCAAGCTCAGAGAACAACATGAACTTCTTTCTCCTACCTTACTTAACTGAAGGACTAACGGCTCGTTCACCAGAGGAGGCTAAACGTGCATCTGCTCTTTGCTTGTTATGGTCTGAAATACTCCTGTTTCTTTCTCAGCCTCCAAGAGTTCTTTATAGTCCACTAATTTCTGAACCGCCCAGAGTCCCCCTAGGGGGAGATGGAGCAGTGAATATAAATCGAATTATAAATAAATAAATAAATAAATAAATAAATAAAATTTCTCCCTTTGGGAAATGTTTATTCCAAAAGATGATAAACAAATGATAGGAATAAATAAATTCAAGTCTATGATACTTCCTGGGTGTCCTTCCACACCTTGGTCTTTTCTCCCTAAGAAGGATGTCGTCCTCCTCCTCCTCCTCCTCCTCCTCCTCCTCCTCCTCCTCCTCCTCCTCCTCCTCCTCACCTTTAAGTCAGTCTTGACTCCTGGCGACTGCCTGGACCAGTCCCTACAGTTTTCTTGGCAAGATTTCAGAAGTGGTTTGCCATTGGCTCCTTCCTAGGGCTGAGAGACAGGGACTGGCCCGAGGTCACCCAGCCGGCTTTCATGCCTAAGGCGGGACTAGAACTCTCAGTCTCCCGGTTTGCCATTGGCTCCTTCCTAGGGCTGAGAGACAGGGACTGGCCCAAGGTCACCCAGCCGGCTTTCATGCCTAAGGCGGGACTAGAACTCTCAGTCTCCTGGTTTACCATTGGCTTCTTCCTAGGGCTGAGAGACAGGGACTGGCCCAAGGTCACCCAGATGGCTTTCATGCCTAAAGCGGGACTAGAACTCTCAGTCTCCTTGTTTGCCATTGGCTCCTTCCTAGGGTTGAGAGACAGGGACTGGCCCAAGGTCACCCAGCCGGCTTTCATGCCTAAGGCGGGACTAGAACTCTCAGTCTCCTGGTTTGCCATTGGCTCCTTCCTAGGGTTGAGAGACAGGGACTGGCCCGAGGTCACCCAGCCGGCTTTCATGCCTAAGGCGGGACTAGAACTCTCGGTCTCCTGGTTTGCCATTGGCTCCTTCCTAGGGCTGAGAGACAGGGACTGGCCCAAGGTCACCCAGATGGCTTTCATGCCTAAGGCAGGACTAGAACTCTCAGTCTCCTGGTTTGCCATTGGCTCCTTCCTAGGGTTGAGAGACAGGGACTGGCCCAAGGTCACCCAGCCGGCTTTCATGCCTAAGGTGGGACTAGAACTCACGATCTCCCAGTTTCTAGCCTGGTACACTACACCAAACTGGCTCTCAAGAAGAATGACTAATCTACTCTGTTAATGTTGTCCCTGCAAAGTTGACTAACACAGGGGAAGCACCTCTTTCCCCAGCACCCTAACCACAAACTGCAATTGTTGGGTAGGACATCTAATGCTAGAAAAAGACATTCTGACCCACCTATGCTCCTAAGAAGTTGGTCACCCTACAGTCACAAGCCTGAGTGCATCTGAGGGACACAGAGATGGACCTTCATTCTGCTACATCACTGTGAGGCAAGACATGTCTTACAGGATGATGACCGTGATGACAGTGATATTTATGTATTTGGAAGTTCTTCAGATATGATGACAAAGATCTCCTCTCTGGGAATAGGACATTTTTATCCCATTACAGAAGAACATAGTTCAGCCCCATTTCACCTGGTGTTTTTGATACTGATGTAACATGTCTTTGGGCTTCCTAAATCTACTTGAAGATTGGGACCTTTTGTAGGGAAGTGGAAGTATCACCACCTAGTGACTATCACTGCTAAGGGATCAAATGACTAGGAAAAGGGCACTTCCAATCTTGATGTGCTCAAAATTGCTTCAGGAACCTACCTGAGGACTTGAAAGCTCCAGCACCCTGAACACTAAATCTAGGTTAGCAAAATGCCAAGCTTGTGTTTATATCACATGTGATGCCCAAACAAATGATGACTTCCCATGATGGGCATGTTTACTACAAAGTGAATGGCTGGGTTTCCCACATCCTAACGAATCCCCAATCCCCAATACCATTTTAGCCTAGACTAATAGTGTATGTGACAAAAAGTCATCTAAAGGATTAAAGCTGATAAGGAATTATTTGGGACTGTTGGAAAAATGAATCAAGAGCAAACAAAGACAAAGTTGGTTTTGTTGTTTAAAAACTTTACAAGTTGTACTTGTAGTTTAAAAAAAACTTTACAAGTTTTTAAACTGATAAGTAGGTTTGTAGATTCCTCAGAAAACTAACTGTGTGGTCACTAAGAGTCAACAATGACTTGATCAAACATAATCTGTCAATCAGGTACGGAGAGAGAGAGAGAGAGAGAGAGAGAGAGAGAGAGAGAGAGAGAGAGAGAGAGAGAGAGAGAGAGAGAGAGAGAGAGAAATTGAATAGATTAGAGAGAAATGTAGGAAGGTGAGTAGATATTAGACAGAAGTAGAAAGGTATAGATACAAATACGGATATTTCCACCATTCAGTGCTGTGTGTCAATGGGATGAATTGGATGAAACCCAAGGACTTTCATGGAACAGGAGACAGACCTGTTGGACAGAAATTAGCTTTAGACCTCATCGTAGCAACGTCATCCAACGATGATGGTGTGTCATCATGACCCTGAGTGAGTACTCCACAGATGACTCAGGCTCCCCTTCCCCTGACTTACTTCTTTGAAATCTGGCCTCTTCCCATATGGGGGAGCGGGGGGGGGGGGGCTTTCACAGAATGACTTAATTTTTTGGGCACTGCCAACTCACTGGCCGGGCTGCTGCTACTGCTATCTCCAAAATATCTTCTCCTTCTTTTCCCACCAAGGTTACAAGGAGCTGTGATTGACTCAGCCTGATGAAATAGCAACTTGCTTATCCCCTAAAAATAGACCACATTTTTCATCCGCCCAACATAGGTCAGGGCTCCCAGATATAATCTGCTCACAAGGGGCCAGCAAGAGATTTGAGCCGGGCTGAAGAAACCAAAGAGTGGAGCAGGTCTCCTCTTTAGAGATACGCTGAGAACAGGAACATTGGAAGGCCCAGTTCTGGGATTTGGGACTAAGCCGACTCCATTCCAGACTTCTGGGTTCCCTCTGTAAGTTATTTTTCTGGGTGTGATGATGGAGAGGGTGGTTTCATTGGAGCCAAATCCTGTGAAAGAGCTCTCAATACTTAATTGCATGCTTGCTAATCCAAATCAAAGCCGGAGTGGGAGTTGTGGATTGCTGGACATCTCATTTTGTAATGCCGGTTTAATGCACGCGGTCTTCCAAATGTTGAGCTGCGGTTTCCACATTATTATATTGAGGGCTTGATGGACAGGCGTGAAATATCCTTTGGCCCCAGTGAATAGCACTTCCAGGCTGTAAGACAACAACTTTGCAATCCAGATGTTAAAAGAGCCATTGTAGCTCTGAAGTAATTTACCATATTTGATTTGATGGTGAGCTGTATCCTGTATATGCTCCAGGCAGCGTACATAGCACTTCCTTCTCCATTTTTCCCCCAGTACAATAACCCTGCGAGGTAGGTCTCAGCTGAGAAAGAGCGACCAACTCTACATCATTAAGGGACCTTCCATAGATGAGGATGGCCTTAAACTTCTGGCTTCTTGCACGGATGAACTCCGTGTTCCTCAACCAGCTTTATAGTATACTCCTGTTGGACATCTTTTGAGTTTGGCTGAAACCTTAGGTGACAGCTGTCATTCATAACTTTTAGCTAGCTCAGCTGCCCCTCCCCACTACTCCATTTGGTGTCCTCCAGATCCCTGAGGGCAGATAGTTGGAGAAACAACATTGCTGAGGTCCAGCATTGGGTGGTTTCAGAACCTGAGAAGTTGGACCAGCTTTCTCCTCACATCTATTCACCCATGGGCACACGCCGTATACAAACTTGAGAAGTGGGGCGTTTGGCAAAGTGGAGCATTGCCCCATCTTGTAGGCAAGTGGGGGCAACCCGGGTGTCTGAGAGAATCTCGGTTTTTAGCATGCTGAAGGTCGCAATGCGAAGGGTGGTGATGCAAAGGAGGGGAGGAAAGGACCAGGGTAGGCTGACCATATTCCCTTGAGACGAAAACGGGACCCTAACCTACCCACGGCTCGCCCGACAAAGTGGGCGTGCGTGCGTGCACACATGCGCGCGCACACACACGCACACACTCCATCTAACAGCCTCGCCGGCAGCGCTTTCCCTGCGGCGCCCCGGCAAACGGGGCCGGTGGGCGCTCTCTCACTGAGAACGGGACAAAATGGACATTTTTATTAAAACGATGGGACGGTCAGGAATTGTTTAAAAAACGGGACTGTCCCGTTCAAAACGGGACGTATGGTCAGCCTAACCAGGGGGGTTCTGGTGGTTCTTCCCAGCTGGGGGTGGGTGGGGGGCTTGGTTCTTTTTGCAGGATTTATGTTTTCTGGTCTTGAAAATTGGAGAAACTCTGCTGTGGATTTTCAGGGGCATATCTGGAGGTGACTTCGGAGGTCACCCAAACATTATATGAGAGGAATGGCTACAAATATGGAATTGAAATTTACACGATTGCCCCGCCATTGCTATGTGCACATCTACACAGAGCAGTAATGCATTACCACTCATTTAACATTTAAATCACAGGCTGAGAAATGGGAGCTTAGCATTTCTGGATGTAGAAAGAGGACGTTTGAGACTGGAATTTGTGACCAGGTTTTTCCTGTTTCAGAGAGTTGGTCAATCGTTGCTTGTGTGTGCAGTTGCTTATCTCTAGAAGTGTGGCTGAGATTAAACAGAACATCTTTCCAGTGGCATGAGAAAGATTCTCAAATATATTTGAGACCAAGCCAGCTTTGTAGCATTCAAGAATTCACTTTCTTTGAGAATGCTGTAATCTAGGAAGTTCTAGGATGCATGTATCTGAACTTATGGTGCTAGCAGATACTCCACAGTGTGAGCCAGGCTTACAAATTTAAACTTTACAGATTAATTTTAAATATGTATGAAGGTGGAATTCCCTTGGCACAATCCCAGAACCCAAAGTGAAATGGGGAAATTGCAGTTGTTGTTGTTTTTTAACTCAGTCCTTGTGGGTGAGTTGAGTGTGTTGTATAAAAATGGAATCTCTTTTGCATATTAATTGGAACATTTTTTAAAAATGGTTCGTTGTGGTTCCATGATTATTATTATTATTAATTATGATTGGTATTGTATTTTGTTGTAGTTTTTCATTTGGCTTTTGGGGGGGGGGCTGTTATAGCAATAAACTTTTTGAAACACCTCAGTCAAGACAGGCAATGGTGTTCCCCACTTTGTTCAAAAAGTTTAGCATGTTGGACGCAAGATCCATTATGCACCATAAAGGACAGCAAGATTTTTCAAAAAGCTTTCGCTTGGCATTTGCTAGTATACAAAATGCTTTGGTGGGTGGGGAAAGAGGCGGAGAGTGGAAAAACACCCAGAATCACTGTGCAAAAATGATGGCTTTAAAGATCCAGAGGTTTCACTGTCCACTGTATAAGATGACTCTGTATAAGCTGATCTAAGAAAACCCAGTTCAAGATTGGCGGTGCAATGCCAGGCAAAGTTATTCCAAAGTCAATCGAACTGCGTTGTATATATGTTGAAATTGTATGTTTTAGCCACGTTTCCCTCCCTGCAAAAATTACTTTGAAAAAATTCTCTTGAAGTGGCAGCTTTTGTTGGACATGAACAAAGGATGCCCTGAATTCTTAAGGCCTCCAAATAAAATTGTCCTTGATAAATAATGCCGACCATCTCCAACAAAAGCTGTCATTGATGGGACTAGTCATAAAAACCAAACTTCCCTCTTTCTCTGGGGCGATCTGTGGACAGACTGGGGTGCCTGGGCTGTCCCCAGTCAGGAGACACCCCACCCCTTCCAAATAATTTGGTAATCCTTGGTGGTGGTCCAAAAGCTGTGCTGTTTGGATCCCTTAAAGCAGGGGTCCCCAACTAGTGGGCCGTGGCCTCTTAAGAAGTGGGCGGGGGGCTCCCGCCTGCAAACCCCACCCCCCAGTGCATGTGATTACCCCGCCCCCAGTGCGCGCGATTGGCTTCCACCTGCAAACCCCCCCCCGGTGCACGTGATTGGCTCCCGCCTGCAAACCCCACCCCCCAGTGCATGTGATTACCCCGCCCCCAGTGCGCGTGATTGGCTTCCACCTGCAAACCCCCCCCCCGGTCCACGTGATTGGCTCCCGCCTGCAAACCCCACCCCACCCCGGTCCATGGAAAAATTGTCTTCCACGACCGGTCCCTGGTGCCAAAAAGGTTGGGGACTGCTGCCTTAAAGCAGTGTTTCTCAACCTTGGCAAGTTTAAGATGGGTGGACTTCAACTCCCAGAATTCCCTTGCCAGCTATGCTATGCTGGCTAGGGAATTCTGGGAGTTGAAGTCCACCCATCTTAAACTTGCCAAGGTTGAGAAACACTGCCGGAAAGGAAGACGTCTTCCCACCGCTCCAGAGACACATCCAAATTTGGTTGCGTGCCAAGGTTTGCTTGAAAGCATCCAAATGCCAAGTGATGGCTGAGATTTCCCCTCGAAACATGGATTCCCTCCGAAGCACTGAAACGTACAGTATGCCTTCCTGCCCTGATATTCACCTTGAATGTTGTGGTCTGTTGGGGGCCCAACCCAGATTGGGTGACAGGTGAAGAAAAGCCTGCTTACAACGTAATCAACTGGCTAATCTTGAACAGGCTGTGAGGCTGTGAGCTATTTTTGCCACAGAAGCAATGGGGTCCACAGGGAGGGGGTCAAAAAAGTCAAGATGATGGCCACAACCATGCAATCAAAGCCCATTTCGTTTTTTTATGTGTGTCCGCCCAAGAATGCAACAAATTAATGAATGAAAAAGGTTCCTAAGGATAAAAAAAAATTCTTTGTGCTTACAGGTAGTCCTCACTTAATGACCACAATTGGGACCAGAATTCTGGTCGCGAAGCGATGTCCTTGTTAAGCGAATCAGACCCGATTTTATGACCTTTTGTGGTGGTCGTTAAGCGAACCACATGGCCGTTAAGCAAACCACGTGATCATTAACCAAATCACGTGGTTCCCCATTGATTTTGCTGCCCAGAAGCTGGCTGGGAAGGTAGAAAATGGTGATCACGTGACTGCGGGACACTGACGGTCGTAAATGCTAATGGTTGCCAACCGCCCGAATCATGATCACGTGACTAGGGGAATGCTGCGACGATCATTAGCGCGAGGACCGGTCGTAAGTCGGTCTTTTCAGCGCCATCATAAGTACTAACTGTCACTAAACGAATGGTCGTTAAGCGAGGACTACCTGTATAACTTTGCTTTAGAAAGGAAATATTCAAGAGCAGAACCAAGAAAATAAATAATTACATTAAATAAATCTAAAGGATGGCTTTCTGAAATAAAGGACTGTCCTTTATAATAAAGGACGTATAGTCACTGTATGTATAATATAAAATGTATAATCGTTTGAGGGCCAGTTGAAGTCATTTCAGCCCCACCTGTCCTTTGGTGTGTGCACTCGTCCTTTTGCTATTCCAGAAAGTCTGCACACTCACACACGTCCTTTGGGAACGAAGTACCGTGGTTGGCCTAACCCTCGCCACCAGCTGCCTGACGGAAGGCGGTCTCCTTCCCCCTACCAGAAATGCCGGAGGCAGCTGTCGTTGGCAGCGCCCTCCTGGAATTTTTGAGCCAGAAATAGAAGGGCTGTGTTATTTCAAACCTGCTGTTCCCCTCTGCTTCAATCTGGGTCAGCGATAATGGCCTGTGGAAAATGCCTCAAACAGAAGCTTCATTTAGGAAGTTCGAAAGGACTTTACTTCCTCCTGATTCCAAAATTATTGGTGGTTATTCAACTATATTTTTGATCCAGGAGTTCATTTTATTTATTTATTTTCTCAGAAGGATGAGTTTCTTTCTATTTCCAACAGCAGAGTAAGGTGTTTTGATTTCAACTCCCTCCCTGCCCGCCTTGCCTTCAAATGCAAAAAAACCTTTTCACTCATTGCAACGTCCATTCCAGATAGAACCCGAGATTAAATGACCTCCCGACTGCAGAACGTATTTAATCCTCCCCTCGCATTGGTTCAGCCTGGCCATCCTTGTCTTTTTATTGCCCTGATCGCCCGTTTCCTGCTTCGGATGCACAATTTTCCTGCATGATCGAATCCTCTCATATAAAATGATAAAACCGGCCTGCCGGATGGCTACGTCTATATTTATCCATGCCGTTGGAACGGTGACTGCTGTCTGTTTTCAGCAGCTGAATGAGGAGTGGAGATAGGCCAGGCTAGGCATCTTGGTTTATCTCCAAATTTAGCACTGCGGACAATTAGGTTGAAAAAGAATTTGACTGAAAGCATTGATGGAAAAAGCTGACGTGGCTGGGCTGGGCTACTCTCCTTGGGCCAAATGCCTTTCCCCGTTGAATAATCTGCAAAAATGCACATAAGAAAAGTACATTGCTGAAACTTACAGGTTTTCTCAATGTTTGCTGTGGACGCAATGCAGGATGCATTGTTCATTACAACTGTGGTTGCTCATACAGGCATGAGTTGGGATCTGCCTAGCTCCTATTGGCCACGATTGGATGCTGCAGCCAGGTCCCTTCTCTCTGGTCACTGGTCACTGCCCGCTACGGTAGGCTGACCATACATCCTGTTTTGAACGGGACAATCCCATTTTTTAAGCATTTTTCAACCGTCCCGTTGTTTTCATAAAAATCTCAATTTTGTCCCGTTTTTCAAACCCGGTGGGAATGGCGCGGAAGGAGGATCCGAGCCAGAGCGCAGACCGGGGGTGGGGTTTGCAGGCAGGAGCCAATCGCATGGACTGGGGGCAGGGTTTGCAGGTAGGAGCCAATCACGCAGACCGGGGGGCGGGGACCCCTGTCTTTTTCATGAATATGGAATATTAAATAAGACCCCATCCCGTTTTGCCATCCTGAAATATGGTCAGAGTACGCTACGGCCATTTGGGCTTGAACTGCAGGAGAAACCAGACCCCTGGCTTCTACAGCGGCAGCTTCATACAGTAGGTAATGTCTGGCCCAAGGTTGTCCGCAGAGTGTGGTTAAAAAAAAGTCAAGATGGTGGCCGCAGCAGTACCATCGAACCTCCACCTGTTGTTTTTTTTGTGCACCTGCCACACATACAACACAGGTGGAACTTCATTCACACGGTTGCAGTCTCCATTTTGATTTTTTGTATCACACCCTGTGGACACCCCTGGTCAGGCCAGTGCTTTGCGGTGCACTTTTCAGCAGCAACAGAACCACCTCCAAAGTCCAGCCCTGTTTTCTGGTTTAACTGGACTTTCTGTGCAGCGCAGGCTTAGCGCTCTTTTGGAAGCACGGTAGACCTGCGTTTAAAACCCAGGTTTAGCTTTCTTTGAGAGAATGCTAATCCCGTGCTGCCCAGTGGTTGATTTAAATCTGGAAACAGAGCTGGGCTGGTTCTCTCACCAATGCATTGTAGGGTTTTCCACTGCTTTACCAACAAAACGCTTGGCGTAGCCCAGGGCTTTCCAAAGTTTTCCCGTGGCGACACACCAACCGCCGTTGGTGTGTCGCCGCGGGAAAACCTGGAAGTGACGCCATTGCGGCAGCGCGCAAAAACCCAGAAGCGCTGCTGCCGCTTTCGGTTTTTGCACACCGCCGTTGGTGTGTCGCCGCGGGAAAACCCGGAAGCGCTGATGATGATCAGCGCTTCCGGGTTGTGTGGCGACACACCAGACTGTGTGTGGCGACACACTTTTGTGTCGCGACACACAGTTTGGAAAGCTCTGGCGTAGCCATATGTTTTACGGATTGTGCTTTGGGGTGAAGACCACAAGTTGCCTACTCCTATCCATCTACTTATGGGTCCTGCTAGCCATGGCTACTTACTGCCAGGAATTGCTGAGGATGGAGCTGACTTTATCTTGTTCACTTCTTTCCAATTTCCACTATTTCCACTTCCTCCAATATGGCGGCGCGGTGGCGTAACGGTTAAGACTACTGACTGTCGAACAAAAGGACGGCAGGTCGGCAGGTCGAGACCCGGAAGCACCGCGTAACGGGGTGAGCTCCCGTTCTCGCCCAGCTCCTGCCAACCTAGCAGTTTGAAAACATGTAAAAATACAAGTAGATAAATAGGTACCACTCCGGTGGGAAGGTGACAGCATTCCGTGCGCCTTGGCGTTTAGTCACGCGGGCCACATGACCACGGAAGCGTCTATGGACAACGCCGGCTCCCTCGGCCAAGAATCGGAGATGAGCGCCGCCCCCTAGAGCCGGATACGACTGGAAGGGGAAACCTTACCTTACCTTACCTTCCTCCAATAGGGTTTCCAGATGCTGGTCTTGTCCTATAAAGCCCGTTATCACTTGGCACCAAATTATCTTCAGGAGTGCATTCCCCCACTAAAATTAGCCTGACTATGATGACTTAGGCTTCCTCAGCTTATGACAAAGAGCAGCTACTAGTACCCCATTTTCAGGGGGCGAGAGGGGACAGGGCTCGGAGCAGCCCTGTGGAAATTAGGTCCCTCCTACTTTAGCATCCTCCTGGGATGTTAAACAGAGCTTTTCCAGAGAACATCTGGGTGGTGATGCCACAATCAAGGTCTATAGACCTGTTTTATTGTTTTAAGTGACCCGTGGATATTTTTGTTGTTTTCTGTGCTTCCTGTAAACCAACAGGTGTCTTTTGGGATAGCAACGAGGTAGAAATATAATAAATATATTAGCTTTTAGGCAGGCTATCTCTGCACATAGTCCTGGCATACTTTTGAAAGAGCACTAGACCCATGTTTAGAAATCACCCAACTGATGGATAACAGGCATGGGGTACCAGTATGGCTACATCCTATTAAGCAAACCAGCCATTCCAAACACACCATCTACACTTACCCACCCACAGCCTGTCACAGGACCCCACAGTTGCTTAAGTTGCCCACATTAAGACACCTCTGTTGTTGGCCTTGTCACTGACATAGTATAAGAATCAGCCGCACGGTGAGTTCACTTTTCTGCCTGCTCACAGCCTGGAGGGAAACACTTCAGCACAGCCATCTGGCAGCGTGCATTGTCTAAACGTGCAAACTTCACATTTGGCATAGTGCAGAACTTGAGCTGTCAGATGCAGAAGGCACGGACCTACAGATCAGGGCTGGGCAGCCGCAAACCCACATACAACACCCTTTTATTCCAAAGATTGAAAGAGGGAGGTTCAAACCTTGCATTAGATCATTCCTGAACGCATGGACTCCAAGGGGGTTGGACTTGCCATGTCCAAAAATTGACTCTCAATCAAAGGCCCGGCCGTTGGAGAATTCCAGAAGTTGCCCTTTCAAAAATGCTAAAGGTAACACCCAGTTGGAGAAGGCTGGGTGAGATTTTTCAAGTCGCCCCTTCTCTTTTTATTGGCCTGTAATCTTCTGCCATGGGGCATGGTGGCTCAGCGGGTAAGACGCCAGGCTTGTCAATTGGAAGATCGCAAGTTCGGAGGTTCGAATCCCTAGTCCCACGTGACGGAGTGAGCTCCCGCACTCGCCCCAGCTCTTGCCAACCTAGCAATTCGAAAGCATGCAAATGCAAGTAGATTAATAGGTACCACTTTGGTGGGTAGGTAACAGCGTTCTGTGCGCATCATGCGGCCACATGACCATGGAAGCGTCTTCAGACAACGCTGGCTCTTCGGCTAACAAACGGAGATGAGCACCGGCCCCTAGAGTTGGACACGACTGCACAAATGTGCGGGGGGAACCTTTACCTTTTAAAATCTTCTGCCATCTGTTGCTAGCCATGAGTGGTGGTCAGGAGCTGGAGAGGACTTGCTGGACCAGGAATGTAGACAGGATTAGGGGCTGGAAGCTGAACAATAGCCAACCCGTGTGCAGAGGGGACAGAGGGAGAAAAGGCAGTTGAGCCTGTAGTCCTTAAATGAGTGGGGCCCGCAGACAGACAGCCCCCTCCCCACCTCCCCTTACACTGCACATTGGCTTCCCCTCCAGCTATTATTACTGCTTATCCATCTATGAGAAGCCAACGAGACCAGGCATATACGTGGCGCCAGTGGTGAGTGAGTCTTTGTCGGGGCTCAAATTATCTTCCAGGCAAGCAAAGGCAGAGGGATTAAGGGTCAGGCCACACAAGCGAATTCCTTAACTTCCAGCAACCGATTCCGCAGGCCGTTTAAAGAAGGAGACGGTGCCGGAGGGGTCACTGGTCAAGGGCCAGCCTGCCTTGTGCCGAGCTGGTTGTGAAAGGTCTTCGCTCACAGGGCATGTGACCAAATCCTCGCTTGTGTGAAGGGTGTGTGTAACTGGAAGAACCCGTGCTGGCTCTGTTTTCCAACTTGGTCTGAGCTTCCAGCCCATCCCCTCTTATTTCTGTCAGCCCTTCGAGGTAGAGCAGACTAGGAAACCAGAGTCATGGATGCCAATCCTACTTTTATGATAGGGTTACAGTAACAGAATCTTGCAGGTCTGAATGGGACTCCCCCCCCCCCCGCCGCCTTTATTGAAGGGTCAAGTCTGAGGCGCTTTCTCAAATTACATTTCTGCTTCGGACTCAAATTTCTTTTATCTGACCGTTGTCTTGGTTGCAGCTCTTCCTCCTGTTCCTCAAGGTTATTCTTGCAGCCCATTACGTCTTCCTTCCAGAGTTGTTTTTTTTTTGTTAAAAGCCACCCTTAGCCCAGCTGATCTCCAGATTCAGAGACTCTCTTTCATCTGCTAGTCTCTGCATCTGGAGATCCAAAGTCCTGTTTGAAAGAGCTAGACTTTCTGACTGGTGGAAGCAGATGTTGCCCTGGGAGGCAAGCGGCATCCTTGCATTAAAGTGGCCAATACTGATCCTAGCCCCTAAGAGTCACCTGACTAGACACCAATCAAGTGGTCAATGAAGAGTACCAGAATGCATCAGTGGGGAAAGTTGTGTTAGGATAGTGGAATTCCCTCTTTTAACACCAGAAGAGCCGAAGACCACTTAAGGTGGCCTCAACTCATGGGCTGCAGTTGCAGATGAGATGAAGGCAATGTCATTGGGACACAGGAGGCAAATGTGACTACAGGGGCATGGTTGCGCCTTTGCTAGAGGTGTGTGGGAAAGGTTCTGTACCTCGCTGGGTTATTATTGGTGATGATCAAAAACAATGAAGGGTGTCTTGAACTCTTGGGAAACAGGCAAGATCTAAATTTTAACAAACCAACCAGGAAGAGCTCAGGCACAACCCGCCAATGATGTTATAACAGCATGTTGTTGTTGTTGTTCAGTCGTTTAGTCGTGTCCGACTCTTCGTGACCTCATGGACCATAGCACGCCAGGCCTTCCTGTCCTCCACTGTCTCCCGGAGTTTACTCAAATTCACGTTCATTACATCGGTGATGCTATCTAACCATCTCATCCTCTGCCGTCCCCTTCTCCTTTTGCCTTCAGTCTTTCCCAGCATCAGGGTCTTTTCCAGTGAGTCCTCTCTTCGCATTAGGTGGCCAAAGTATTTGAGCTTCAGCTTCAGCATCTGTCCTTCCAATGAGCAGTCAGGGTTGATTTCCTTTAGGATTGACTGGTTTGACCTCCTTGCAGTCCAAGGGACTCTTAAGAGTCTTCTCCAGCAAAACAGTTCGAAAGCATCAATTCTTCGGCGCTCAGCCTTCCTTATGGTCCAGCTCTCACAGCCATACATTACTACTGGGAAAACCATAGCTTTAACTATACGGACCTTTGTCGGCAAGGTGATGTCTCTGCTTTTTAATATGCTGTCTAGGTTTGCCATAGCTTTCCTCCCAAGGAGCAAGCGTCTTTTAATTTCATGCAGTATGATATCCTAAATACACACACTCCTATCCTGCCAGAAACACTGTTTTAAAGGAACTCAAAGGAGTTTTGATGAGGCTACTGGAATTTAACAGGCGTGGCATGCAGGGTGCTGCTTGTAGATATACTGTACGTAGCAACCATGAGGATGGAGTGAAGCACGTAGAGCAGGGTTGCTCAACCTTGGCAACTTTAAGACGTGTGGACTTCAACTCCAAGAATTCCCCAGCCAGCATATACTGGCTGGGGAATTGTGGGAGTTGAAGTCCACACGTCTTAAAGTTGCCAAGGTTGAGAAACACTGAGATAGAGCAGGGTTCCTCAACCTCAGCCATTTTAAGATGTGTGGACTTCAACTCCCAGAATACTCCAGCCAGCAATGCTGGCTGGAGTATTCTGGGAGTTGAAGTCCACACATCTTAAAATGGCTGAGGTTGAGGAACCCTGAGATAGAGGATGCATTTAGTACCCAGATAGATAAGTCATGTGGGAATCCACCACCTCTGAGCTCCGAGGGAAAAAGATGTGAAAGGAGGAGGAAGAGGATAAAAGGGACTTATGCTATGTCCGGCACTGCAGATTTCCACCACCATGGAATTGTCACTGGGCTGACACCAAGCTTACACAGGGACACAATAGACGTTTTGCCTAGAGAAGCATATTTGCTTTAGGGCTGAGACTTTCCCTTTGAAAGAGGATGAACTGCTCTTGGCAAACCTCCCACACTGAGGCGGGTTGCCTGCTGAGTTGGCAGCGCCCTTTTCGGGAAAGGTCTTCCCGATGATCACACCGGGGCGAACGCAGCAGCTCGCCGGTCCTCAGGCAGGAGAAGATGGTGGCGAACAGGTGGGTGGCGTGGGTCGTGGCCTGAGTCACCAGCAGCAAAAGGGGGTGGGGAAAGAAGGGGGAGAGGGGAAGAGCGGTCTTCAGAAGGGGCGCCCGGAAGCCTAAAACAACATTAATTTGGACGGGATTGCATTCTTCCCTCTACTGCTTTCCATCTCTCAAATCTCATGGGGTGGGAGAACCCCAGAGGATTTTGCAGAATGAGCCTGGATGTAAGTAAGAAGACAAATTCACCCAGGTCCAACCACAGGATGGGAAGTGTAGGAAAATCTAGGAGAGGAATGGCAAACCATTTTTGTACGGGTAGTCCTTGCTTAACGGACACAATTGGGACCAGAATTTTGGTTGCTAAGCGAAGCGGCCATTAAGCGAATCCGACCTAATTTTACGACCTTTTTTGCAGCAGTTGTTAAGTGAATCACCGCAGGTGTTAAGCAAACCACATGGTGGTTAAGCAAATCACGTGGTTCCCCGTTGATTTTGCTTGCCAGAAGCCGGCCGGGAAGGTCGAAAATGGCGATCACGTGACCAGGGGATGCTGCGACGGTCATAAATGCGAACCAGTTGCCAAGTGCCCAAATTGTGACCATGTGATCGTGGGGATGCTGCAACGGTCGTAAGTGTGAGGACCTGTCATAAGTCTTTTTTTCAGCACCGTCATAAGTCCGAACCGTCACTAAACGAATGGTTGTTAAGTGAGGACTACCTGTATTGCTGCCAATAAGATAACGTGGACACGTTCGTGACGTCACCAGGAGTCACATTCAACCCAAGGAAGGCTTTGGCCAAGTCCAAGATCTTTGGCCAAGATTTTGTCCCCACAATGTTGCCTTTATCCCATCTTCAGCCCATGAGAGAGACAGTCTTACCTCCTCGACTGAAGCAGGGCTGAAGTCATATTTTCCCTCGAAGAGAATATTTGTAGCTCAGGGTTGAACTGTGGAGTCCTTGGTGCTCTCTGAGCCTTGTTGTTTTCTTGCAGACGTTTCATTGCCAGACTAGGCAACATCTTCAGTGCGAAAAGGGAGTGGGACTTGCTCTCTGTTTATATACCCTGGCTTGTCCTGCTTGAGTTCAAAGAACTCCCAAGGAGAGTACAACACCCCCACCAACACAGGCAGGACAAGCCAGGGTATATAAACAGAGAGCAAGTCCCACTCCCTTTTCGCACTGAAGATGTTGCCTAGTCTGGCAATGAAACGTCTGCAAGAAAACCACAAGGCTCAGAGAGCACCATGGACTCCACATTATCTCCATACTTTCAACTACATGTGCTGGCCACAAAGAGAATACAGGGGTGTATTCCAGGGGCCTCACAGTGTGATAAATCTCTTCGTGGGAAGTCCGGAGCAGAAGATTTACCAGGAACAGAGGCAGAAGAGGCAGGGAAGGGTTTGGTGAGGAAGACAGCCCATTTCGCGGCTAGTACACTTTTCTGCCGACTCAAAAATGAGTGGAAAACAATACCAGGGTTTAACCCCTTTCCATTTTAACAAGACCTGTGTGGGTTTTTTTCTGCCTTCCTGCTTGGGCGCAATGCTCAAATTGTGCTACTATCTAACAATCGCGTTGGCTTCCATGATCGTGGGTGTGCCGGTGCAGATACACGCAACCTCATGCCTGTAATGGGAACTTTTCTCCAAAAGCAAATCGTAGCTAGGGATGGATAGGATTGCCAACAGGATCAGCAAACTATTAAATTTAATTCTTCTGCCTTGCCTTGATTCAATTTTGTTATCCCTCCCTAGATTCTATTTAGGCAACAGCAAAAATAAGCCTTCTATAGCTTTCTGATTCTCTTTTGGCACCATCCAACTCCGGATATAAATATTTTTCTCAAATCCCCCCTCTTTCATTTCTTTCTCAAGATGAGTCCTTAAGTCAGGGCGTGTTTAGAAGCAGCACGGAAACATTCTTCCTTCAAACATTTTGGGGTGAAATTGATTTTTTTCTCTCCAGTTTTGCTGTTCTTTTCAGGATGATAGTTTATTTTTTAATACTTGGATTCTAGTTGCTCTTTCTGGATAGTTTACTAGGAAGAAACTACTATATCTAGAAATGCAATGAATAAAGATGGTGATTCTGTGCTGGGTGATGGGGGAACCAGGCTCATGGTGTTCAAAGGGGTTCACTTTTGTATAGATATAGGATAACACTGTAAATACAGAAAATGTAAAGGACTGAGATTCAATGGAGGGTTTCATTCAGATGAGCTTCCCAATTCTCTGTTGCCTGTTTAGATGACGCATATTTCCAATTCAGCAGCAAGAGTTCATAGTTTATGCATCAGGGGTATCCATGGGGATGTGGGGTGTCAAAAAAGTCAAGATGGTGGCCATAACCACATGATCAACCCCCTCCCCCTTTTGCATGGCATGTAAAAAAGGGGCGGAGCTTTGATCTCCCCGTGGTGGCCACCATCTTGACTTTTTTGACTCTCCCTTTGCGAAGGCCCCTGACGTGCATGATTTGAAAATCGTTAGGAAGCACAAGCCAAAAAAAAATGTGCTGGTTTGAGGGATCCATTCACCAAATCTGAGTTTAGATCAAGGGTGGTTTTGAATCTGGTTTGACCATCAATTTGGGGACCATAAATAATACTGTGGTGGTTATTTTATCTTAGAGCACAAAGCAGTCACTCTTTATAACTTTGGTTTAGTTTCATGCTGCCTTCCAGAAGTTCATTAATTCATTATCTCTTCCCACTTGGGTCTTACAAAAGTCCCTTGCTGTTGCCATGGCCGGACAGAATTAAGAAAGCCTCTCCTACGCCTCGTCTTCCAAAGCCATTTCCTCCAGCAGAAATCTCATCCCACTTTGAAAAGCCCTTCCAATTTTGTAAAAAGGTAAAAGTAAAGGTTCCCCCCACACATTTGTGCAGTCGTGTCCGACTCTAGGGGCCAGTGCTCATCTCCGTTTCTTAGCCGAAGAGCCAGCGTTGTCCGAAGATGCTTCCACGGTCATGTGGCCGCATGACGTGCGCGGAACGCTGTTACCTTCCCACCGAAGTGGTACCTATTCATCTACTTGCATTTGCATGCTTCCGAATTGCTAGGCTGGCAAGAGCTGGGGCGAGTGCGGGAGCTCACTCCGTCACGCAGGGCTAGGGATTCGAACCTCCGAACTTGTGATCGACAAGCCTGGCATCTTACCTGCTGAGCCATCACGCCCCTTCCAATTTTGCAGCGCAGATCTATTAAGGTTGCAATTCTCAGCTGTGATTTCTCAGAGTAGCAGTTCTAAGGCCTCTGGGGGCCGGGAGGCACAAGGTTTGGGAAGGCTACATCAGGTCTACCTTCAGATATGTGGGCCTATCGTTTCCATAGTTCTCAAGCACTGGCCATGTTGGCTGTGAATTCTGAAAGCTGTAGACCAGTGTTTCTCAACCATGGCAACTTTAAGAGGCGTGGACTTCAATTCCCAGAATTCCCCAGCCAGCCACGCTGGCTGGGGAATTCTGGGAGTTGAAGTCCACATCTCTTAAAGTTGCCACGGTTGAGAAACACTGCTGTAGACCAACACATCTTGAGGTGTCATCTTGAAAAAGACTTCTCATCTAAAACAATGGTAGTAAACATATAGAGGGTTCTGCTCGATGGTTGGCTTTAACCTATGAAAGCAATGGCCACAGACCACTGCTTGGACATCAATGGCAAATGCTAAATCTCAAGGGTCATCCATTGTAGGTAGCATGACCTTGGGAGGTAGACCTGAGAAATAAACCTCCTCGAGAAGTGTGTTTGACAGGGTCGTATTCTGAATGATCCCAAGCTGCAGATACCCCAGACTCCATGGGACCATGAGTGGTTCGATCTTTGCATTGGCGGGGCATTCCAAAGATGCCTGGCACATGAGAATAATAAGGAGAAGGCATTCAGGAGTTTAAGTTGGCATCTTCAGCTGTGAGATTTCTATAAACATCAAAACAGAGCATAAATTGGTGTCTGGGCAGCTTCTCGTCTGATGCTGGCTCTGCCGCTGCAGAAAATTGTGCCCATTGCTTCAGTGGCAGAACGAATATTAGAGGGACAGGCCTGTAAGAGCACAGAATGTAACCCTGGGATCTGCATGAATTGGCAAGGTGGTCCCAGGAAGGGGTTGAAAAAGTCAAGATGGCAGCCACACATAACAAAGAAGGGGACTTTGTGCAAAATATCTGCAAAATGCCGTACTCTTCCCAGGTCAGCAGTTCATTTTTGTGTAGGCCATGTTGCCAAAGACGGTAGGCTAACCTGTGTCCTAATTCCCACCCTTCAAACAGGGAAGTTTTTCAGATACTTTACTTGCCTCCTAGATCAGCATCACTAAAGGACAAAATGTAGCTTAGGGTCTCATATGGGCTGACCCCTCCTTGGAATTATATCTTGATAGCTAGATTTATCTCCCACCTTACATTCAGGCGCTCAGAATACACACCACTCCTTCTTGTTTTACCCCACCACAGCAACCCTGTGAGGTAGGCTGGGCTGAGAGGGAGGGATTATCTCAAAGACACCCAGGGAGTGTCCAGGACTGAGAGTGGACTTCCATCTGGGTTTCCCTGTTCCTAGTCCAGCATCTTCACCACTAGACCACAGAGCTTCCCTTATTTGTTAGATTTATAACCCACCTTTCATTCAGAAAGGGGGCGTGGTGGCTCAGCGGGTAAGACGCCAGGCTTGTCGATTGGAAGATCGCAAGTTCGGAGGTTCAAATCCCTAGCCCTGCGTGACGGAGTGAGCTCCCGCACTAGCCCCAGCTCTTGCCAACCTAGCAATTCGAAAGCATGCAAATGCAAGTAGATGAATAGGTACCACTTCGGTGGGTAGGTAACAGCGTTCCGCGCGCGTCATGCGGCCACATGACCGTGGAAGTGTCTTCGGACAACGCTGGCTCTTCGGCTAAGAAACGGAGATGAGCACCGGCCCTAGAGTCGGACACGACTGCACAAATGTGCGGGGGGAACCTTTACCTTTTTACCTTTCATTCAGAAGCTCAGGGATGAAAATGCAGTGTACCCTCTACTAATTTTCCTTTTTTTATATAGATATATTTTTCATTAAAAGTTGTAAGAATAATAATAATTACAACGAACTAAATTAGAACAGAATAAGTGAAAAAGAAAGAGAGAAAGAGAAAGAGAAAGAGAAAGAGAAAGAGAAAGAGAAAGAGAAAGAGAAAGAGAAAGAGAAAGAGAAAGAGAAAGAGAAAGAGAAAGAGAAAGAGAAAGGGGGGGAAGGAAGGAAGGAAGGAAGGAAGGAAGGAAGGAAGGAAGGAAGGAAGGAAGGAAGGAAGGAAGGAAGGAAGGAAGGAAGGAAGGACATAAAAACCTAAAAGTGCAATAAGAAACAAAAATAGAAGAAAATAGAAAAAGAAAGCGCAAGATATAAAGATATAAAGAAGTGGCTTCCAATATTCTTCATAGCAATTATACATACAATTATATTTTAACCTCTCTCTCTAAAGTGACATCATGACTCTCTTCTTTCTATAATCCAGCCTGTCTAATCATCAAACCCATAAATCACAAGTTCATTTTTTTTCTTCTTCTACAAAAAGCCCATAAGGGGTTTCCAGTCACCAATACACGTAGATATTATCTTTTCTCTAATTAAAGAAGTCAGCTCCTCCACCAATTTTCCATACCACAACAACCTTGTGAGATAGGTTGGGTGTGAGAGAGTGCCTGGTGCGAAGTCTCGCAGGGAACTTCTGTGGCTGAGGACCGAGGAGGGACTAGAACCCGGGTCCCCTCGCTCCTAGTCCTCCACCTTGACCACTACACTATGCAAACTGTTGGGCTGAGAGGGAGGGCCTGGCCCAAAGTCACTCCATGAGATTTCATGACTGGAGGGGGACTATACGTGGATCTCCCTGTTCCTTGTCCAGCACCTTTCCACTAGACCAGTGTTTCTCAACCTTGGCAAGTTTGAGATGGGTGGACTTCAACTCCCAGAATTCCCCAGCCAGCATAGCTGGCTGGGGAATTCTGGGAGTTGAAGTCCACCCATCTCAAACTTGCCAAGGTTGAAAAACACTGCACTAGACCATCCGGGCTGTTGAACTGAGAGGGAGGGACTGACCAGAGTCCCCCAGGGGGTTTCCATAGCTAAGGATAGACTTGAACCTGGATTTCCAACTGCAGATCCCACTACAGTCTTGTGAGGTAGGTTGGCCAGAGAGAGAAGCACTGGCCTAAAGTTATCCATGGGCTCCACAACCGATGGTAGACTTGAGCTTGGGTATTCCCAGCACCAGTCCAACACACCTTCGCCACTTTTGTTGTTGTTCAGTCGTTTAGTCGTGTCTGACTCTTCGTGACCCCATGGACCATAGCAGGCCAGGCCTTCCTGTCCTCCACTGTCTCCCGGAGTTTACTCAGATTCATGTTCATTACATCGGTAGCTGTCCTCAAATGTGATCTGGAATTGCCATCTTCTCCCTGGGGAAGAAGCTCTCCTCCTTCACCCAGGGATAAACATGGATCTAGGATCTGAGGTTCATGGATCTGAGGCTGGTGCCCTGGGGTCTCTCTTAGTGTTTTATTTATTTATTTGTTTGTTTATTTATTTATTTATTTATTTATTTATTTATTATTTGAATTTATCCCTGCCCATCTCTACCATGGTAGACTCTGGGCGGTTTACAATCAGAATATATAAAAAGTTAAAAAGACTATACATTTAAAAGCTACTATAAAAATAAAAAATCCAAATCCAAAAGATGGTGTGTTCTTAAAAGGAGGATATTACTAAGCTAACCACCCCCAGGAGGAACTATCAGTTCCTTCATTCCAGGCAAGGCGGCAGAACCAGGTCTTTAAAGACTTCCTGAAGGCTTATTTTATTGATCTCCATCTCCTTCTCTTCTAGATGAAAAGCTACCAGGCGTTTTAGTCGATTCTGGTAAGAGAAGCCACACACCTCTGCGACGAGAGGGGAGATCCTCATCCGTCTCTGTCAAGGAGCGATCTGCTCTATATCATTCCCGGGTAGCAGCTGCTGCTGCTTCTGTCACCGTCCGTCCGACAGAGTGGGTGAGTTTCTCGTGCTTTGCATTTCTGCCCTGTTCCTGCCCCCCCAGAACTATTCAAGCAATGTCTTTCTCCAGCAAATGGTCATTCTGGAGTAAAAGCTCATGGTTTGTTTGTTTTTTCTTTCCAGTGCCATCTTAAGATGGTGTGGTTTTGTGGTAAAACTGTCCTCCTTGCAACAAATTACATAGAGAGCCATTTTATGCGTCCAAATGTCAGGGGGGCGGGAATGGGCAGGGGAGGCATGTAAAAAGATTGCAAACTCCAACGTGCAATAAATAGAAATCCTGTGTTCGTGTGGCATCAAAATGTATGAAGAAGGATTTTAGGGGCATGTCCATACCATATCAGCTTTCCTCAA
This sequence comes from Charina bottae, assembly GCA_023362775.1. NCBI lineage: Eukaryota > Metazoa > Chordata > Lepidosauria > Squamata > Charinaidae > Charina > Charina bottae. The sequence goes on along the minus strand of JALMGJ010000037.1, from coordinate 6,276,726 downwards.
CCTGATGCAGTTCAAAAGGGTTGGATTTCACCTCCCATAGCTCCCAGCCATGCTGGCTGAGAATCATGGGGTACCGACATTCAAAGCCTCAAGCTAGGAAAGGTGAACTCGACTACGAATTGGTGTTGTGTATCACCACCCAACAGAACTATTACTATAACCAGCATAACTGTCAGACATTCTGCTGACAATCAGGTGGGTATTAGGGTACAGATTCTCAATTAGAGGCCTGTAACTCCTATCAATTCCTGGAGACCCAGTTATGATTCATAGAATTCTGTGGCCAGAAATTAATTACAAAATTTACCCACTTCTGAGTTACTGAGCTGTCCGTTCATCCTTGAGTTGGCAGAAAACTACAGGGGCATGAGATGTTATGACCCCATTGCTGTTTTCCTTGGCTTTTTAACCTGCCTTTCCCCCAGATTAAGGGGTGACAAAACCAGAGAGATGTTATACAGGTAGTCCTCGCTTAACGACCACAAATGGGACCAGAATTTCGGTTGCTAAGCGAAGCAAACCTGATTTTACGACCTTTTTTGAGGCGGTCATTAAGTGAATCACTGCGGGCGTTAAGCGAACCAAGTGGTTGTTAAGCGAATCACACGGTTCCCCATTGATTTTGCTTGCCAGAAGCGGGCTGGGAATGTTGAAAATGGCAATCACGTGACCATGGGACGCTGCAATGGTCATAAATGCGAACCAGTTGCCAAGCACCCAAATAATGATCACGTGATTGCGGGGATGCTGCGACGGTTGTAAGTGTGAGGACCAGTCGTAAGTTTGCTTTTTCAGCACCGTCGTAAGTCTGAACCATCACTAAACGAATGGTTGTTAAGTGAGGACTGCCTGTACTCTTTGAAGCTGTCCTTGGTCAGTGATGAAAAGAAGGAAGAAAATGCTACTTTAATACCGGTCCAATTAAAGACCACTTAAGACCAAGTCACTCGTAGGCTGGGGACAAGATGAAGGACCCATCAGAGGGACACAGCAGAAAAGTGAACTGACCAGAACACGTCTGCACCGTGGTTTGGGACAAGGGGAGAGTGAGGTTGCATCATAACTAACAAGCAAATGCAGGCTAGACATCTTATCCATAAATCATACAAATAAAAACATGAAAACCGCTTTGTAGCCTTATACTTACACCTATACTAAAGTTGCAATTTTATTACGTTTAATTTATATTATGCACCACCACATGTATAAATCATGCATCACCCTAAACTGCTTTTCTCTTTTTCTGTGTTCTGTTCAGAATTTCATACACAAGACCCTTTATAATACTCTTGATAACCAGTAAGCAAGCAGGTAGGAAATTCTTGGAATATGGCATGGTTGCCTAACCCAATTTCTGCAGTAAACTGCCTGGAGTTGTGTGATTCAGGATGTCCGTCGAAATAATCCTGTTTTTGAAACTTCACTAATACCAAACTGCTTTGCAAATGCTTTCTTTTCGTCGTTTTTTGGTTTACTCATACAGTCGTTTCTCATTTATTAAAAAAAAAACGTTTATGCGTATAACTGAAGAACTCGCCATATTAAAAAAGAGTGGGAGGTGGGATTGGATTCATATATGCTTCAATAGTTTGCACTGTGCCAACCCATTCAAGACCCAGCAGGTCCTGATAGCAATGGAATGAAAAACGAACATTCCTGGTATTTTCCTCCACTGTGTAGAGTGGAGGAAAATCCTCTTTCTGTAGGTTTGCCAGCCATAGAAGCTGGCATCACTTGATTACCTTCTCTGGACTTAGAAGCTAAGCAGGATCAGCTGCCATCGGTAGCTGCATGGGAGATATACCAGAGAATCATAGAGTTGTAGACTAAATTGGGAAGTTGAAAAGTCATCCAATCAGCAGCAAAGCATGTCTCCAAATGCCTGCATGAATGTGTCCATGAAGTCACTAGGAGACTAGTTCACCTCCAAAGAGACCTGAACTTGGAAGATTTGCCCACACCCAAGACTCGCCTGAACCCTGACCGGGATGTCAATTGCCTTTAGCACTTAATTGAGAAAGGATTTAACAATATCCTTCTCCTGGGAAATTGTCAGTCCTTCAAGGTAGTCCAGACTAGGAAACCAGAGTTATGAATGCTAATAGAGGTAGTCCTTGGCTAATGACAGTAATTGGGACCGGCAACTCCGTCGCTAAGCAACACAGTCGTAAAGCGTGACATCATGCGATCGCGCTGACTTACAACGGCAGTTCCAGCAGTTCCAATTGTGGTCATTAAGCGAATCTCATCTGGTCGTTAAGCATGACGTCACGTGATCGCTATTTGTGACCTCCTGCTGACTTCCCCATTGACTTTGCTTGTCAGAAGCTGGCAGCGAAGTTCGCAAATGGCGATCACGTGACCATGGGAAGTTGTGACTGTCAAGCACCCGAATTGTGATCTCGTGATGGCGGGGACGCTGCAACGGGCACAACTTCAAGGACGGGTCGTAAGTCTCCTTCTTCAGTGCCATTATGACTTTGAATAGTCGCTGAACGAATGGTCGTTAACCGAGGACTACCTGTACTACTTTTATCATAAGGTTACAGTAGCAGAACCTTGCAAGTCTGAATGTGCTTCCCCCCTCCCTCCCTCCATCTTTGTGAGAACTAGGGAGGGTCGAGCCCGAGATGCTTTCTCAAATTATATTTCTGCCTCGGACTCAAATTTCTTTTATCTGACCGTTGTCTTGGCTGCGGCTCTCCTTCCTGCTCCTCGAGGCTATTCCCACGGCCCATTACAGTAATGATGAAATAATGATGAAAAAAGCTTACCCAAGAAACACCAGCAATTGGAGAGGATCCATATAATCATTTTATTTTCTTTAGGTAGCAGGTTAGGTTGAGGAGAGCTAGGATAAAGGCAGTTGCAAGGTATACATGAACCTGTAGCGCAGAGCTTTCCAAACTGTGTGTCGCAACACGTTAGTGTGTCAGCTGCAGTGTCTGGGTGTGTCGCGGCTGCTGCTGCCTCTGAGCCCTGCCAGGATTCCGCGCAGGTCCTAGTGCCTGCCTTGTGCCTTGCTGCCTCCAAACCTGCTGTGATTCCGCGCAGGTCCTAGTGCCTGCCTTGTGCCCTGCTGTAAGAGTGTGTTGCGAAATGATGCATGTCTAAAAAGTGTGTCACCAACATGAAAAGTTTGGAAAGCTCTGCTGTAGCGGGAGAGACTCCTGGGAAAGGTGTGCATTCCCGAGGAACAGATGGCAAATGTCTGGATGCAAGCAGTTACACATGAAGGGACTGCCCGCTCCTTTCCATCTCCCCCTATTCTATCCCTCTTATCCATATCTGATGCCAACTAGATTAGATTACCTTTGTTACTTTCCGGAATGCCCGAATAAGGCATTAGACATCAGAGTATCTCTCAGCACTTTGACTGTCATTGTCTTGCAGTCTCTTGCTCAAGTTAGATATCTTTTGACCCCACTCAACCACACAGTAGTACTGAAAGTGGCATTCTCAGTGGTGTGGGATGCCTTGTGTGTGTGTGTGTGTGTGTGTGTCAGAGGTCTGGAATGAAGAGACCTATTTTCAATATTAACCCAAGCTGCTGCATGAGTTTGGCCTTTCGCACTAACAGGATGGTTGATGGAGGGATTGTACTGATGCTGAAAACACTGTTTCCTTAGAGATGGCAGAGACCCAGAGTGAAAGGACTTCCAGTGCAAACATCAAGAAAGCAGTGGAAGAACTGCCACCACCTCCTCCTGCTGCTTTTCCCCACCTCCAGGACTCTCCTGCTGCTCCAGCGACACAGGATTCCAGCTCTCTTCCTTTACCACCACCTAAGGAATCCTTCTCCAAGTTCTATCAGCAACGCCAAGTGAACGAGTTGAAAAGGCTCTACCGCCACATGCATCCTGAGCTAAGGAAAAACCTGGAAGAGGCTGTGACAGAAGACCTGGCAGAAATGTTGAGTCCAGATGACCCTAATGAGCCAGTCGCAGTGACTCCTGATGCAGTGCTTCCCGGGGAAGTTCAATCCATGCGTTGGATCTTTGAGAACTGGACGCTGGACTCCATTGGGGAACGTCAAGCTGCTAAAACGCTGGCTGAGCAGGAAGCCATCCCAAGCGGAGATGTAAAGAATAGGTCCACGAGGTTTGAAAGCCAGCCTTCTCATGGAGACAGGCTGCTCACTTCGGCCAAAGCATCAGAGCCGCAACAAACGAAAGGGGATGTACACACTGCTCGGTGGTTATTTGAAACCCAACCGTTGGACTCTTTAAACAAAATGTACTTGGATGAGACATATTTGCAAGAGGCCGTCCTGAAAGAGCCTGTTGAGAGAGGGGATGTGAAAGAAGCAGCACGGCTCTTCGAAACTCATTCCTTAGATGCCTTGGGGCACTGCCATTCAGTGCAGGAGGAGAATATCCTGCAACTCAAGTCAGAAATTCAGGAACTCAGAGGTGGCGTCAAGAAAACCATCAAGCTCTTCCAGACCGAACCCATCTGTGCTCTCCAGGACAAGACTGGAAGCATTCATGAGATCAAATCCATCTGCAGAGAAGAAATACAGACCCACTCTGTGAAGACAGCTCGGTGGCTGTTTGAAACCCAGCCATTGGACACCATCAACAAGGATACTTCCAAAGTCCAGGTCATTCGGGGGATATCCCTAGAGGAGGCTGCCAGGGGAAATGTCAGTGGGACAAAATGGGTGTTTGAAACTCAACCTCTAGATGCCATAAAGGAGCTCACGGTGACCGAAGCAGATTTCAAGGCTTCTCCGGATCTTATCCAAGGAGCTGATGTCAGCAAACAGCGTCTACTTTTTGAGACTCAGCCTCTCGACACTCTGAAAGGAGAATCCTCCAACAGTCTTCCAGTTAAAGAAGAAGTTATCAAAGGGGATGTAAAATCAACTCTCTGGTTATTTGAAACCCAACCTATGGAAACCCTGAAAGATCAGTTTGAAGTTGGGCACTTAAAAAAGGTAGAGCTTTCAGAAGATGAGAAAGGAGCTGTGAAGCAAACAAAGCATATTTTTGAGACCTATCCTTTCAGCAGCATCTCAAAATCTCCAGCTGAAGACTTCTCTACTGCACATGTCCAAGAGGTAGAGAAAGGAGATGTGAAAGCATTCAAGAATCTCTTTGAGACTCTTCCTTTAGATAGCATCAGGCAAGTGAGCACTGAGGAGGTCACCAAGGAAGAAGAAGACATAACTTCTGGGAAGGTGAAAACCAATCAGCTCCTGTTTGAATCAACACCTTTGTATGCCATTACGGACTGCTTTGGCCATTTCCACAAGGTCACATCGGTGAGTAGAGATGAGGAAGTAACCAGTGGAGGTGTTAAGAACTACAAATGGATGTTTGAAACCAAGCCTTTAGATGAGTTTGATGAGAGTATCCAAAAAGTGGATGTGATCAGGGGCATCACTAAGCAGGAGACGATGGCTGGAGATGTTAAGACAGCCAAGTGGCTCTTTGAGACACAACCCATTGATGTCATCCACAGCCAAGTCAACCGAGCAGAGGAGAACATTTCTGAGAAAAGAGAGGTTTCTCAAGGGGTCAATGTAAAGACTTGCAGGTGGTTGGTTGAGACACAGCCGATTGATGCCCTATGTGAGAAGGAGGAGATGAAGGAGGACCAAGAAGACCCCGTGCCTCAAGCTGGTGTCAAATCATATACATGGATGTTTGAAACCCAGCCCTTGGATACCCTGAAAGGTCAAGAAGAACACCACTTGCAGGTCAGAAAGACCTTCCGCCAGGATGAATTACGAGGGGTAGATGTGAAAACTGTCAGGCACCTCTTTGAAATGGAACCTCTATCCAGTAATATCACTGGTAATAGCCAGAAAATAATCAGGTGCTCCAGCCGGGTGGAGATACAGTCTGGAGAGGTGTCCAGAGTAAAGGAGTTTTTTGAAGCCAAACCTTTGGATTCAGCAGCTAAATCAAGGACAGTCGTGAAAGAAAGCCTTAGCCCAGGAGATGGGAACGTTGAACCCGGGGCTGTGCACAAGTTCACTTGGCTCTTTGAAAATTGCCCCATGGACAGCTTGAAGAGCAGTACAGAGGGTCTTCAAGAGATAACTCTGGAAAAGAACATTCAAGGTGGAGATGTTGGGGGCAAAAGATTCATTTTTGAAACCTACTCTCTTGATCAGATCCATGAAAAAGCGAATGAGATGCAAATCAAGAAAATCCAGGAAGAAACATCAAGACAGGCCAATGTCACTTCTTGCACTATGCTGTTTGAGACCCAGCCACTATATGCTATTCAGGACAAAGACGGGGGATACCATGAAGTGACATCGGTGAAGAAGGAAGAAGTCGTAAAAGGTGATGTGAAAGGTGCCCGATGGCAATTTGAGACAAAACCGTTGGATCAAATCAAGAAAGATGAAGAGGTCTTTTTGATCAGAGCAGTCACGCAAGAAGATTTCAAGAAGGGAGATGTCCAATCAGCCAGGTGGAGATTTGAAACAGAGCCTCTAGATTCCATTGCTGAAGAAAAGAGCCCTATCTTGAAGAGTGTTGAGGATGTACAGAAGGGAGATGTCCAATCCAATAAGCAACTATTTGAGTCAGAACAACTCAGCCAAAAGAAGTATGTGAGGATGGTTAGCGTCAGTGATGTCCAGCAAGGGGATGTAAGGACATCTACCTGGCTTTTTGAAAATCAGCCCATGGATTCCTTGAAAGGAGACTCTGAGGGTGCCCCCGGCTTGACCACTGTCCAGAGGGAAGATATCCATAAAGGAGATGTCAAACGCTGCACTTGGCTATTTGAGACTCAACCGATGGACAGTCTCAAAGACACAGAAGCTTCAACAAGCACAGAGACCCTGAAGGGGACTCCTCAGGCCAGTGTAAAAAGCACTACATGGTTGTTTGAAAGTACCCCTCTGGATAAATTCAGCTCTCTTCAATGCGACACAGAAATAGAGGCAAAAGAGAGGACACCATCAGATACTTTGGAACTTTTCTTCTCCCATCAACTGATCCAAAACAATGGCATCCTTATTGAAGTCAATAATGCTGAGGGTATCAAGGTGGCAACATATCACCTGAGTAACCAGGAAGCCCCCAAAGTCCAAAAGGAAAAGATTGTAGGAGGCAACTTGCAAATGGTCTTGATGCAACTCCTTCAGAGTAGCAATGTGGAGGCCTGGGGGTTGTTAGTGCGAGAAGAGGAGAATGGGGGTATCAAAATTAATCCTATACAGCTGTTGGACTCTAACAAAGCTGAGAAGAGCAAAGAGGACATGAGGAATGACATGGCAAGGACTCTTCAAGAACTTCTTAACCAAGAGAGCTCAACTAAGAAAGGAATAGTTATGCAGGAGACAGATACAGGATCAACGAAGATGATTATTTATTCCCTCCATCAGTGGGTTGCTCAACAGCATGCATCTGTGAAGGGTGATGTGAAGTCAGTGATTGGGAATCTTCTGACTTCTTCACAAGAGCAGAGGACCCCAGCAACCGTCAGACGAGAGGACAACGAGAAGGGCAACGTCCAATTGTACACTCGCTGCATCGAGAAGGGAGATCTTGACTACTTAAAGAACCTCCAGAGGGACTCAGAGATAGAATCCCTAGTTTCTTCACAAGCAAAAGAAGAACCACCCAAAACTGTGCAAGAAGGCGAGGCACCAGCCCAGGTGCAGAACGAGAAAGGAGTGACCACAGCAGATGTGATGCAAGGGAATAATGACGGGGCTGATCAAACATTCTTGTGGAGGAGCAAAGGAGGTATGTTAGAAAGGGAAGTCCTACATGCAAATCATCAGAGTCCTACTCCTTATCATCCGGTACAATCTGGGACCCCATCATTATCCAAAGAAAACATAGTTCCTCCAACTGTTACATCATCGCCCTTCCAGTCAGTGGAAAGAGCACAGAATGGTGGCCCAAGAGCACCAGGAGAACAAATAATTCTGGAGGACGGAAAGGAAAGAACAGCCATGCGAGGGGCAGATCAGAACATGGCTGGAGCCCTCTCCAGTTTCAAGGGAGGAGAAATCAGCTCAATAACAGCTCAACCCCCAGCACAAGTTCCCGTGAGTGATTTTCAAGCTGCAATGCAGAGTCTAAGGAAAGCCACAGCAGAAGCTAAAACTCTGCAGCAGCAAGTGCAGAACAAGCTGCAGAAGATGAAAGACAATATGCCGCTGAGCAGCGCCCAACCCCGAGCAGTGGCCATGCAAAGCGGGGAGCACAAAGAAGGCTGCGAGGCCAGCAAGCAACAGCCAACGAGCAACGTGTCCTCTTCGAGAAGGCAGGAAACATCCCAGTCCTGTGTCGGTCTGTCTCAGAAGAGCACGGCGTCCTTGCCCCGAAAGGTCAGTGGCCCTGAGGAAGGACAGGGGGGGACACTGCCGTTTGAGGCCCAGCAACCCGGCCAAGCGTTCCCTAGGACGGATCTTAGCATTAAGGACGGCCTTTACACAGCCACGCCTGTGAAGTCCTATGTAAATCCGTTCCTTGAGTCTGACTACCGAGAGCACTCCGTTCCAGAAGAACGCGAGCAAGAAGTTGTAATCAGAGGGGATGTAAAGACGGCTATCAGAGCCCTGCAGAATGCTGCAGCAGAGCAGAGACAAGTAGAGAAGGAGGACGTGGTCCGTGGCAACTTAAAAGCCACGCTCGAGTCCCTGGAAAAATCTAACATTAACGTGTCCCAAGGGGATTTTAAAGCAGCCATGATATACAGGAACGCAGGGCAGTCCTATTCCGTGGGTAAAAAGAAACAGGAGGTTGAGTGTGTTAGTGACCAGGCAATTACTGTAGCAGCTGCAGGCTCACAAGGTGTTAATGACTTTCCTCCTCCTCCAGCTTCACTGATGGGACCTGATGGCCACCCGTCCTCACCCCAACCAAGAGAAGCTGAAGTTCTGTGCTGTTCCCCATCTGTGCAGCCGCGTGATCCCAAAACTCCCTTGCCCGCCCCAGCCAAAGCAGGTCCTCGGAGACTTTCAGAGAAGCCCCAGCTCCCGCCCAAGCCAGATGCCATTGCCCCACCGAGGAGGAAGCCCGTCCTCCCTCCCAAACCAGAATTCCTTTCAAAGGAGACACTACCCCACCCTGCTGGACGCAATGAAGGACAACCAGGAAAGGCATCTCCACTTCCGTTTCCTCCCAAGCCTCCCACCTTGATTGAACAGAACAAGCCAAACACTTTGCCTATGGTGAACCAAGCTAGAGGAGCAGAGATCTGGGGACAATCAGTATGTAGACAGGATTCAGCTGTGTCTCCTTCACCCATAGTGACCAAGGTTGAGGACATCAGCGTTGAGAAGAAGGCAATAAAAGATATCCTCAAGGTGCCCCTGCAGAATGAAGAAGTAAAATCTAAGGCAAGCAAGGAAGAGAGGGCCAGAGTGGAATTGATTGGCCACAGCTGTTTGTCAGAGGCAATAAAAAATGGATTGGATAGTCATGAAGAAGGAAGGTGTCATCTAGCTAAGGACCTTCAAGGGTTCCAGGAGACATCCCAAGAAGAAAAGAGATGTGCCTTATCTGAGAAGCAAGGCTCTCTCACACCTTTTGAATGCCAAATAGGTCTTCCTAACCTAGAAACTCAGAGGAAGCCATATTTGTCTGCAAAGTGCCATGCCAATATTCTGAGGAAAGGAACTGTCATGACACACACCCCATCATCAAAGTCAGAAAGAACAAGTGTGGAATCACAGGCAGACAGGTCGGAATCTGCTCTTTCAGTATCTTCACCTTTAGAAGCCAAACAGTTTTTCCAAGGACATCAGATTGGGAACCGCGGTAGCTTAAGAGATCCAGAAATGAAGAATGACTGGAACACAGAGAAGGAAAATCCAGTGGTGGTTATGAGGGAAAAAGCCGGCAAAGAAACCGAAGAAGAACGTCGCAAGAGACTGTCCGTCCATAAAGAGGAGATAATGAAAGGCAACGTCAAGGAAGCCATGGAGATCTTTGAAAACTTACGAAGACAGGAGGCGCTCCAGGAAATCTTAACGCAAGTGAAGGAGTTTGAAGAGGAGACCTCGAAGGTGGATGTGAAAGCCCTGAGAAACCTCTTTGAGAATGTAGCCGATTGGGTGGCAGATCGGAAGCCTCACCAGGCAAAACAGCCCAAAGTGGAGAAGGCCGAACAGTGGAAGGAAGTTAAAGAAGACGCAGAGAGTGTTTCATCGGTGGAGTTAGCTTTTGAAGATCTAGAGCGGGCCAGTGCTGAGATAGTTCATTTGAAGGAGCAGACCTTAAGTAGACTCCTGGATATTGAAGAAGCCATTAAGAAAGCTCTGTATTCCATTTCCAGCCTCAAGTCCGAATCCGACATAGCTGGACTCTCAGGTCTTCTCAAGGAGTCTCTTGGGAATTCTCAGAGCCTTGCAGCGGGGAACAATATCCGCAAAATCAGTATCATTTCCAGCAAAGCCAAACCAGAAAAAGGGACACAAAATTCGTCATGGGAAGGAGAAAAGGTGGTTGAGCAACATGAGGCACACAAACTGTCACTAGAAGTGCCCCGTGTTATTCAGCCTCGATCCACCTCTCCTTCTCCTTCCTACATCTCCATTCAATCCGCAGCCCGAAAAAGCGCAGAATCTCCCCAAACCGTGCCTTTAGCTTCACCCAACCCCACGGGAGCGGCAACCGAAACAGAAACGTCCTCTCCAAATCTGTTCAGCTCCCTGCCGTGTAAACTGACGAGATCCGATGGCTGCAGCGGGACATTCTGTGAAAGGGACCAGGAAGAGGTCATCCAGATTAAAAAAGGAGGAAGTTTGATTAAACAGAAACACCTCGGGAGCCCTAGACACTTTGCTCATCACCAGAGCGGTAATGGCGCTAAGGAAAAGGACGCTGTGGCTTCTGATTACAAGTCTTCTCTAAGTGGTTTAAGCCCCTCAAATCCTAGAAGACAGAAAAGTATTCTGGAATTGCAAACAAGCCATGATGGATCCAAACTCTACGGGGCCACCCGGACAGTGACCGAGCAGTACGAGGAGGTTGATGAATTTGGGAACAAAATCATCACGTCGTCCACTACCGTCACCAAACAGTCAGAGACTCAGACTTCTTCCACGTGTGACATGGTGTCTTGCCCCACCAGATACGAAGTGACTGCTTCTCCAATACTTCGTCAATATCTAAACAGCCCGGCCAATTTCCCTTCAGATGATGGTCACCAAGAAACAGGGGTTGTCTTTGTCACCTTTAGCAACTCCAAGCCAGCAAAGAAATGAGCAGACGTCCTTGAGCTGAGCTGCGAATGATGGTTGTGATCAACAAGATCATTGATCCTGACCATTCAGGGTTAAACCAGTTTGATTGGATAGATTTTAAAAGGACTCCGCTGACTTAAGCCCGCTAGAGGCCATGAGCAACGTTCTTGTTCTTGTGGCTGTAACTGTTTTTTTTTAAAGAAAGAATGATGGGAAAAAACCCTTTGTCCTGCAAATAATCGTCTTAACGTTGGGCATGAGTCTAAGAGGTGCATTCAAGGCTAGTTCTTCAAGAAGAAGGGACCACCAGCTCAGCAGAAAACCAGGTTTTCAGTTCCAGAGAAGAAAGAAAAGGCCAAAATTACAAAATTAAAAATTAAAAGGAGATGGCTGCTTTCAAGAGCATTCAGCACAGTTGGGGTCTTGGGGTATTGATCTGGCCAACCAATGCCAGCAATCTGGTCCTGAATGACTAGACAAGCAGCAATCCAACATTTTGAGGAGGGTTTTTTTTGGGGGGGGGAGGGCGTCTTCAGGTCAGTCTCAATTCCTGGCATCTGCCTGGATGAGTCCCTGAAGTTTTCCTGGCCAGATTTTTGGAAATGGTTTGCCCTTGCCTTGTTCCTGGGCTGAGAGAATTGACTGGCCCAAGGTCACCCAGCTGGCTTCATGTCTAAGGCAGGACTAATACTCGTGGTCTCCCGGTTTCTGGCCTGGTGCCTTCACCACTAGACCAAACTGGCTGTCATTTTGAGAAACACACTGATTTTCTTGTACTTTTTGCTATCAGCCTGACAATCTGCTTCTCTTCCCATTCATTCTTTTTGTAGGTCCAGGGAGATACCTCTCCGCAAATTCCTTCTCTGATAGAGATACATCAAAAAATGAGGGTGGGGGATATTCTCCAAGTTTATCCCTTTTTAGTTTTATCACACTTTCATTGGGCAGATTGTTAGCACTATCTATATTTAACAAGAGTTACATATTAGGGGATACTAGAGAATTTTAAGAATTTTCCTCATTGCAGTTCCTTCTAATGAAAAATAGTGGGGAAATATATTCTAATTAAAATGGGGAAGGCAGTTAAACATATTGATAATTATTTCGTTATTATCTTTTTTATTTTAGGACTGTAATTTATTGATTGTTACTATGCATTTTATTCCAGATGCATTGCTTCCTTACCTGTAGCATCAATGTTTAAATCAATTATAAACCCATGTAAAGCAATTTTATTATGCCTTTTTTGTATATTCTCAACTGAAAATTTTAGATATCCTGTGGGGTTTTTTTTTAACCTGCATCTGAAGATAAATCATGACTTCTGAAAAATAGTTTGGGGTTTGTTTTTCTTGCGTTGGTTTCTGTTGTGTTTTGGCGTTGAAGTTCCTCTGAATTCTCATTTTCTCTTCATCAGCTGGTTCAAACTGATAAAAATAGAGAGTTCCCCGGTTGGGGGAGATGGGCGGTAATACAAATTTAATGAATGAATGAATGAATGAATGAATGAATGAATGAATGAATGAACGAACTTCTTTAATAAAAGAGCAGGTGGCTGAGTATTTCCATGCAAAGCCAATAATTAATAGTAATAACAACAACATTTGTTCCCATTACCCACTTTTTTTTTCCTTTTATGTACATTTTAATATCCAGAAAAAAGAAATAATGTTCTTCCTATCACTTCAACTGCTTGGCAAGAAAAGGTTATTAATGATCACCTACTGTATACTCTAAGATACGTGTGTGTGTGTGTGTGTGTGAAAAAAACTAGATGTGATCCTATCTTTAACCTAGACATCATCCTATATCAGAAGTACATTCTGACAACATTCTGTCAAGCAAATTTCTTACAGCTGTGGGTGTCCAAGCACATCTGTATTCCTTTCCTTCCTGTGTTCCTTTTATCATAAAATCTGCTTACATGTGAATCCCATACAGGGGGGCTGTCTGTGATTCCATTACCCAACATCCACAATTTGGGTCATAATCCTGGTGATGAAGAAGTTTTAGTCCATTCAGTATTTCAGAACTGAGAGATGCAAATCCATCAAAATCCTGCTCCAGTCCTCTACCATCTACTGTATCTGGGATTTTTCTTTTTAAGTAGAAAAATTCGTATCACCAACCACGACTATCCCGGAGAGGGTTCCCATGAGTCTTACTCCAATTTGTATAAATGTTAATGTAGATCATCAAGGAATCTTTTATTTTTTTAAATATGAGTCATCCAACTTTTAATCTTTGCCATATACTTTTCCACCAACAGGGCTTTTAAAGCACAAATTCTCCTGATATCACTCCTTTTTTAAAAAAATAATAGCATAACTGCTTTGTTGTTGTTTATTCGTTCAGTCGCTTCCGACTCTTTGTGACTTCATGGACCAGCCCACGCCAGAGCTTTCTGTCGGCCGTCACCATCCCCAGCTCCCCAATGGTTGAGTCCGTCACCTCCAGAATACCATCCATCCATCTTGCCCTTGGTCGGCCCCTCTTCCTTTTGCCTTCCACCTTCCCTAGCATCAGCATCTAGCATAACTATCAGCATAGTATCATAGTAATCAGCATAGTAATCAGTATAGTAGCATAACTGCTACTGGACTGTTTATAGGCACTTTTATTTTATTTTAGATTTTATGTCATTTTGCAGATTTTGACTAGACAAAGTCAAGAACATGATAGATGCTCATATTCATGTTGCAGCAGAGATGAACTTAGATTCATTGCAAATGGGAACTCTGGTGAAGTTCTCTTATATTTCTACTCCAGAACCTGGGTAGTTATGACCATCTAGCTGCCATACCAGCTTGTCTCAAAATCTAGCAATCCCATGCTTAATTTTTTAAAAAAAAATCCATTCAACTGTGTCCAATTCTCGGAGACCACCTGGACTAGTCCCTGCAGTTTTCTTGGCAAGGTTTTTCATAAGTGGTTTTATTTTATTTATTTTATTTATTCAACTTATATGACCGCCCATCTCCCCCCATGGTTTGCCATTGCCTCCTTCCTAGGGCTGAGAGAAAGTGACTGGCCCAAGGTCACCCACCCTTAAAATTAGGAGTAGCTTAACTCTTGTCGGGCGTGGTGGCTCAGCGGGTAAGACGCCAGGCTTGTCGATCGGAAGATGGCAAGTTCGGAGGTTCAAATCCCTAGCCCTGCGTGCGGAGTTTGCTCCTGCACTAGCTCCAGCTCTTGCCAACCTAGCAATTCGAAAGCATGCAAATGCAAGTAGATGAATCGGTACCACTTCAGTGGGATGGTAACAGCGTTCCACATGTGTCATGCGGCCACATGACCGTGGAAGCGTCTTCGGACAACGCTGGCTCTTCGGCTAACGAACAGAGATGAGCACCGGCCCCTAGAGTCGGACACGACTGCACAAATGTGCAGGGGGAACCTTTACCTTTACTAACTCTGGTAGATATCTTTTATTCATGCAATCCTGTTTTTTTTCTGCCAGGCATTGCTAAGTCCTCTCAGAAAAATGCTTCTCCTGCCTCAAGCTGGAATTTTCCCTTTCTCTGACAGAATTTCTCTGTTGACACGCAGGCGGGCAGCAATTCAGTTAGCATAGCTTTCTCCAACATGCTGTAATCATTAACAGACTGCACCAGTTGAATGTATGCCTGTCCTGTCTCTGCTAAGGGAAGGCAGTCTGTGCTAGGCAGACCTGCTGGGAGTAAAGGCATAAGTTTTTCAATGAAAGAAACTTTCAGGCTTGTGATTATTGTTGTGGTTGTTGTGATTATTCTTCTTATTTTCAAGCATAGTTTCCTGCTGGTTTAAGCGATGCTATTTAAGGAGGACGTGGAGAAGAGGGTCAACAGATTACACAAAGCAGGACTGCCTTTCCTCCTATCATATTTATTCATTTATATTTATTTTAAGCACTTGCACCCCACTTTTCCAACCAGTCTGCTCAAGCACCATAAATTCTATAAGCCGCCAGTTATAATAAATCAGTGCAATGCCCAGGCACCACAAAAGAAGATGAGCTTTTTTAAAAAAAGTATTATTACATTTAATTCCCACCTCAAGATGGTACATATTTGGGAGAAGGGTTGCTCTACATTTTAGACTCATAACAACAACCTGGTGAGGTTGGATGGCTGGTGGGAGAGTGACGGTCTTCCCCCCCCCCCCCCCAATGGCTGAATGGGGATTTGAACCTGGATCTTCCATGTTGGATTCAAACGCCTTAGCCTCTATCCCAGAGCTTTCCAAACTGTGTGTCGCGACACGTTAGTGTGTCCGCTGCAGTGTCTGGGTGTGTCGCAGCTGCTGCTGCCTCCGAGCCCTGCCAGGATTCCACGCAGGTCCTAGTGCCTGCCTTGTGCCCTGCTGTAAGAGTGTGTCGTGAAATGATGCATGTCTAAAAAGTGTGTCACCAACATGAAAAGTTTGGAAAGCTCTGCTGTATCCTAACAGCTATAGATAATCCTGTTCAAGGGTGTCCACAGGGTATGGTCAAAAAAGTCAAGATGGCAGCTGCAACAATGTGATCGAAGCTCCAGCTGTGTTTTTGTGCATCATGACACACACAAAAAACAGGGGGAGCTTCAATTGCACCATACCCTGTGAACACCCCTGATCGTTACTGTTCAGAAGCTACCAAAAAAAAATGAAAATATGGAGAGAAAAAGCAATGGGCAAAGAAAATATGTTTTATCTCATACTGATCTCCACGTGGGTGTCTCTCATGTCTCCAAACCAGACTTCCCAGATGACTCTTCTTCCCAACCATGCAAATTTGACATTTTTAACCCATGCAAAATAGCAAGCCTGAAAAAAATGCCAGTTCTTCATCGTGCATAACATTCCTGATCTGAAAGATTCCTTTTCCTTTTTTTAGGAAAAGATGAATAAATGTTGGAACCAGTTTTTTGAACCTTTTCTATTTTAAACTAAGCAAGGATCTCACTTTGCTTAATGTTTTATGGTGCTTGCTCTATTGATTTTTGAAATAAAACGGGCACTGAATCAGAATTCAGCACCACTCCTGTTTATTTCTGAAAAGAAATGTCAGGTTAGTTTCAGTAAACAAATGCTGAGTCCCAAAGAGTTAAAATCTGGTCCCAAACTTTCCTAACACTTAATTTTTCAACCAAGTTACCTAAAACAACCTGATGGTTTAGGCCAGTGTTTCCCTACCTTGAGAACTTTAAGAGAGAACTTTAAGATGTGTGGACTTCAACTCCCAGAATTCTGGGAGTTGAAGTCCACACATCTTAAAGTTCTCAAGGTAGGGAAACACTGGTTTAGGCATTTCCTCAGGAAACCCTTTATGGCAAGTGAAATAATAGCAGATGGCTTTTGTGTACTAAATCTCCTCCCGGAAATTGAAGTCACTACATTACATTCAAGGCTCATTTTGATCCCAAACTACAGGAGAACCACGGGTGAAATTAACTGGAAACGCAGGTCAAAAACAAAGATCAAACCAAACCATTCTTTTTTTCTGTACCCTGAGCTCTCCCCATGGATCTCAAGATCAAGTTGAAGGATTTACAGGATATGCTGTACATTCAATCATCTGCTCACCAACGGTTCACCAGGAGTATTTGAACGGTATTTGCACGTGATGCTCAGCTGTGTTTTGCTTAAATAAGCCACAAGTAGCTTTTGCAACCCACGTTCCCTCTAAGCGGAGTGCAGCATCCGTCACACATACGCGCGTAAGATTCGCTCTCCCAACAAAGGTCCCCCAGAAAGTCCATGAACGTGAACAGACAGAGGGGGAAGGGTTGAGGAGGGAAGGGACGCTGATGGGGACCATCATCTCCAGGCTGTCAAACGATGGCCATGTGCATCAGGCGCATCGCCGCTTCCTGTTGGAACTGGAATCTGAAAGCACACTGGAGCCTTTGATTTGTATGGGAATAACCCCCAGTTCAACAGGCCCAAAACTAGGGGAAGAATCCAGTAATCTTCTTCTGCCTGGGACTCCAGAAGTCTGGAGACTCGAAAGAAAGAACCAGGATAAAGCTACTCCAGGCAATGCTCCCTCTGTGCAGCCCCTGCCCACCACGCCCTGGCCCAGGGTTGCCTAGACCAATCTACTTCCTGCTCAGAAACATCATGACGTGTGCATCTGCTTCCCTGGCTTACAGGTATTGGAGATTCTGGCAAATCCAGCATGCCTCAACAGCATATGGATGGCTGCTCTAGGATGCAAGCTCTCCATGCTTTTTGAGGAAGCTGTTTGTGGCCACTCCCACTTCTTCTCTCTCTTTTTTCCTCTCTCCTCCTTGGACTGGGAGCAAGCACATGGCTGTGTGCTGCTCTATCCTAGGCCTAGGATATTTTCCCCCTTTCTACATGCAGCCTCTTGCAGCAAGCAGGGCAATAGGTATACAGTTTAGGGAACAGGAAGAAGAAATGGAACATCATTTATCTACTAAAAATGCTGTACCTGCAATAAATAAGCGTAAGGACTCTTTTGTACTTACTTTTCATACCCGCCATGTCTAAGCGCATGTTTCTTTATGCTTGGGTGGGCTAAGGGTGTAAGATTAACCTGGATCTCTCTAATATGCTCATGGGCTCTGTTTTTAAACGATATTCTTTTTCTGTATGTGAGTTTTGCAGCTCTGCTCCATTTCAGTAGTTATAACAGACTGCTAAATGGGCTTCAACAGGAAACATGGTTGGCAACCCATGACTCATTTTTGCAGCTTCTGGAATCGTCCAGGTTTGGTGGCAAGTCATGGAAATTTGGCAGGTTTGCTTCTGTGGGAGGTCCAGATCTAATGGTGCTGATCCAACAATGCGACCAAAGCTCCAGCTGTGTTTTTGTTCATCATGACACACATAAAAACCAGGGGGAGCTTCAACTGCACCACTGCAGCCAACATCTTCAATTTTTCGTCCATACTCTGTGAACACTCCTTGATGTCAGCCCTACAAGGTAGACTGGACTAAGAAACCAATGCCATAGAGGTCAGGACTTATTTTATTGTAACAGCTGGAGAAACAGAACCTTGCAGGTCTGAATGTGCTCACCCCTCCCTCCCTTTATCTTTGTGTGAAGTAGTGTCAGCCTTCCCAGGTAGACCAGACAGGAAACACAGCCAGATAAGCTAATTCTGCATGGTGGCTCAGCAGGTAAGATGCCAGGCTTGTCGATCGGAAGATTGCAAGTTCGGAGGTTCGAATCCCTAGCCCCGCGTGACGGAGTGAGCACTAGCTCCAGCTCTTACCAACCTAGCAATTCGAAAGCATGAAAATGCAAGTAGATTAATAGGTACCACTTCGGTGGGTAGGTAACAGCATTCTGCATGCGTCATGCGGCCACATGACCGTGGAAGCATCTTCGGACAACGCTGGATCTTCGGCTAACAAACGGAGATGAGCACCGGCCCCTAGAGTCAGACACGACTGCACAAATGTGCGGGGGGAACCTTTACCTTTACTTTACATTAACAGAATCTTGTAAGTCTGAAAGTACAATTCTCCCCGTCTCCTTTACAGCCCGAGAAACTAGGGAGGGTCTCTTCTGAGCCTCTTGCCCTGCCCACTATCCAGCTGCGGGCTATGCTCTCTCTTATCTGTCCATTCCCTAGGCAGTGTCTCTTCGCCAGGTCTCCCAAGGTCATTCCCACATACCATTACAGGTAGGGAGGGGCTTGTCTGAGACGTTTTCTCAAATTTATTTATTTATTTATTTATTTATTTATTTATTTATTTATAGTGATATTTATACCCCGCCTATCCCCTCCCTAATGGAGGACTCTAGGCGGCTTACATTCATATATATACAATTCAAATTATACAATTCACCAAATTCAATTCACCATGCGTGAAGGAAGGGGGGTGAGGGAACCGACTCTACTAGGCTCCGGACTACAATTCCCAGGATGCCTTGAGCCAGCTGCTGATGTCCTGTAGCTGTCACATCCGGGTCCGTCGTCACCATTGCCATTCGATCTTCCTCCGATCCTCTCCTCCGGTGGAGCCGACTTCCTGACAGGACGCCAGCAAATTAGCCCACTTAAGGTGGTACCCATTTTATCTACTTGCTAGGCTTTCAAACTGCTGGGTTGACAGGAGCTAGGACTTAGCAACGAGAGCTCACCGCGCGCGCGGGGTTCGAACTGCCGACCTTCTGATTGGCAGCCTACAGCTCAGCTGTTTAAGCTGCTGAGCCATCCGCGTCCCTATAGTTACTTTCTTGGCTGGGGCTCAAGCCCCTCTTATCTGACCATTGCCTTGGTAGTGGCTCTTCCTCCTGTCCTTCAAGGCTTTCTACACATCTATAGGCTGAGTCACTCCAACTGATTTGATGTAATGGAGCTTGGAGCGGAGGAAGGGGGGAGCGCATTGCAGGCATTCCAGGCTGATAAGCGTTCCCATAGCTTTGAGAGCATTGGCGGACCGAAGAAGAAAGTGAGGCTGGCCCCTCCCTAGAGACCTTGGGGCATTTTTCCCTTAGCGTAGTTAGAACCCCTTAATTCTGGCAAGATTCTGTATTATGGCAGGAACAATAAAGAACTAGAGCAGAAACACCGGCTCAGCGTGGTTCTTCGCCGATACCCGGACATTTATCAATGTGGAGTCCTTGGTGCTCTCTGAGCTTGGTTGCTTGCTTGCTTGCAGATGCTTTACATCAGTGTAAGTGTGGGGTTTGCTCCCTGTAGCTTGCCCTGCCAGTGCTGGTGGGGGTGCGATTTATCAATTTCTGTCCTATTCTTAATGGCCTTAACGGATCAGTCCAATAACAGTTACACTCACTTTATTGAACACCCTGGCATGCTACTGCCTTCTTGTTTCAGGTAGGAACACAGGACATATGTGGATTGTGTTGTATGCCGGTCCGCCCAACGCAGCGCCTGACCATCCAAAATGTTCTTGTGCACCAGATGTGTTTCTGCTGCCAGCACTGTAGAAGGAAACTAAGGTGAGTCATGAAAGTTTAGAGCTGACATCATCATTATTCCCATAGCCAACTTTTGAAAAAAGATACAGGTAGTCCTCGGGTTACGACGGCAATTGGGACTGGAATTTCTGTTGCTAAGCGATACAGTCGTAGAGCTCAATATCACGTGACCACATCACTTAGCGAGGGCAATCCCAGCAGTCCCAGTCGCTGATGTAACCCCAGGACCGCACGGGTCGTTAAATGAGGACCTCGTGTGACTGAGACGTGGGAAGAGGCAGGCATGCCAGGCAGGCAGACTGGCGGGTGAGAGCTGTGGGTGAGAGCTACGGGCAGCCAGGAGGGTTCCACAGGTGCCGTGGGCAGAAGCTATGGAGCGCGGGCGGGCGAAAAAGCTTGATCATTGTGATCACATGACCATGGTTCTCTGTGACATCATAATCATAAGCCAGGCACCCAGTTCCCAGTTCTCAATCATGAGACCATGGGGACGCTGCAGCGGCTGGAATTCCGAGGACTGGTCGTAAGTCCCTCTCATTCAGCACCGTCATAACTTTGAAGAGTTACTGAATGAGTGGTCGTAACATGAGGACTACCTGTATCCCATAAAATCTCTTGCATGGAGAACAGTGATATGATTGCTGACTTCGGTGATCAGATTGGAGTGGGAACCACTGGTGATGTCCATATTTGGGGTATTTTGGAGTATTTCCTCAACATCCTTCAAAGATGTTGAGAGTCAGTCTAACTTCTTGCGGACGGTATCAGGTTGTTCAAACAGAGAGACCACAATCCGTGTCACTAGTAAAGTTGGTTTTGCAAAACAGACTGTAAAACCAGGAGACTGCCACGGGTTAGCATTCAGTGATGGTAAATCCTTCAGGGAGGTTTCGTTCAACTCCAGATATTTAGGTCATCGGTTTTGTCTCAGAGAAATACACGAGGCCATTTATAAATTTCTTAATCCTTATCTGCTGAGCCCCACCTACTGAACTGCATATTCTTCTGCTGGGTATCCAGTATTCTTGCTTCATATGATGGAACTGGTATTTCACCTGTCGGAATAACAGGAATAATTGTTTCTCTCCTGTATGTTTTGCAGTTTGCTCAACTATGCAGTCTTCCAAGGAGCATTCTGTTGCAAAGTTTGTTGTAAGCTGCTTTCCGAGGTTATAAGAAGAAGCGCCCCCAACACCACCCTCAGCCCGAACCATCAGCAGCTACTGCAGAAAGACACGCAGCCAAATCCACGGCGAGAGTCTAAAAATAAAAGCAGTCCCACAGGAAGGATTTTGGTCCGAGAGAAAATGCCACCGAGATTTTCCAATTTACGCCCCCAGGGTAGCCTGGGCGATACGGTGACCTCCCAGGACAGGCCAAAAACCATCGGCTCACCTTTAAAGAAAGATGCTAAAGATGAGATTGGCAGAAAATATGACAGATACGGAACAAAGAAAACATGGCTGCCAGATCCTGCAGGGGTTCGGCGTAGTCCCCAAAGGGCAGATGGGAGTCATTACAAGACCTGGGAAGACAAGTCAAGAGCAGAAAGTTCTCGGGGACAGAAGAAGAGAAGCCAACTCCCCAAAGTCATCGGCCCAAAAAGTGGGGACCGTGTCTTGCATTGGATTAAAAAAATACATGAAAGTCAAGACCTGGGAGGGTTGGAAAACAGACAGTTGTTTGTGGAGGGAGGCACCATAGGAGTAGAGGTGGGGAAAATAGGGACTAGCATAAAAATAGGATCTAGCGTATCAGAAAAGGCCAGGAGGTTCCAATCTGACTCATTCGAAGTGGAGAGAAGCATTTCCAAGGCCTCATCTTTATCACTGAACCTTCCAAAGTCTTCACTTGCTAGTTCATTTCTATCTCCCGAAGGAGCACTTAGAAGGACTACAGTAACCCCTGTAGCTACAACAGCTGGTGCTACTCAACTTGCAAAAGATCCTTTCCAGGGCAAGAAACCTGGTGCAGCTTCCTCCTGGAAGGTCACAGCTGATGGAAAGGATCAAAGGCAGAACTTGCAGATGGTTGAACCTCTTCCTAAAGTCAGGACGTTACCTGCTTTGGCACCACCACTGGACCACAGATCAAAGAAGAAACTTCAGAGAGCCACCCAGGGAAATACATTGAACACACTAGTAACTGAAGATACAGAAGAACCAGATTATAACTCCATGGCACCAATGAAAAATGAGAAACCCTCCCAATCTAGGCCTGAAGGTTTGGTATCTTCTCCTGGGCATGAAGAGAAGAAAAATAATCAAACAGAACATAGAGAGAAGATGCTAGCTGCCAATCTTGATCCAATGAAGTCATGCCTGAAAACTAACCAGGAACATAAGCCATCTTGGATAAGCAGGAATGAGTTCCTTGGAGAAGCAATTGAAATATTGCATCCAGAAAGGCGACCATGCATGGACAACCAACTCTTTCCTGAAACTCACCCTTTAAAGAATGAAGAGGTTAAAAAGAATGAGATGCACCCAAGAGGAATCCCAGACAGCTTTGAGAGTCTAATGTGCATTCCTGACTTAGACTCTCAGAACACTGAACCTAAAGATAGAACCAGCTCTTCAGCCACAGATGGGGACATAGAAGATGGTAGTTCATTATCCAGCTCACAAGCAGATGATGTTGAAAACAGGGAAGTTCTACCAAGAAATAACCTACAAGACGATGCCACTTTGATCTGCAACACAGAACCTCCTATAAAAATTACAAACACAAATGAAAAACTACCAGCAAAAGCCAGCAGTAGACATAATCTTCAACTTGCATTCCAAGAAGATACTTCTAGAGATACCAGTCTTCTGGCTTCTGCCTCTTACACCAAAGACCCAGAAATACTTCTCTCCTGTAAAGTCCCATGTTTGATAGAAAAGCAGGAGACAGGAGACATAGCGGTGGAAATCAAAGCTCAAAATGATAATGGCTCAGTTATAGAGACAAGTCAAGGCGTTACAGATAAGTCTGCCAGAAAGCAACCATTAAAAAAACAAAATAATCCTTTTGCTCAGTTTTTTGCATTCAAAACACAAAGGAGTGTTCCTGACCAGAAGCTAACATCAGGAACCAAGAAAGCACCTAAGACACAGTCTGCTTTAGTCACATTATTTGGACACTCGGTGAATAAAGACAAGAGTCAAAAGGAATGGCCAAGAAAAGATTTAGGGGAGCTTTCAGGGAAAGTAAGTTTACAATCTACACATTACTCAAACTTACCAAATCCTGACTGTTCCAAGAAAGAGGAGAACTCTGGAGTGGTTATGCAGACAAGGAATTCAGGGTCAGGTCCACAATATTCAGAGGAGAGTCATGGAATTTGCTCAAAAGAAAATCAAAGTGGGAATTCTCCATCCTTGGATAGTGTTAATACATTTTCTTTAGAGCTTGGAAGAGATATCTCAAGTCCCATAGGAATGCAGTCTGGAACAAAGTCCCTTGACATTCCCAGACAATCAAATTTGAATACAGAAAACACAGCCAACGATCATGGAAAATCATTGCCATTTACGAGTTTTCAGAACGGTCTGGCATCTACAGAGAACATGTCGCAATATTCTACAAATGCTTTGGTGGAGACAAGTGTTGCCTGTAGAAATACTCTTTCTGAGCAAGGTTTATATAAGTTCTCTAATTTGGCCAAGGTGGATAGTCAAGATTTAGAGCGGAAAGCAAGAAATGTTTCGTTATTAGACCCTTTGAGAGAAGATGAGACTCAGGCATTAGATGAGGACAGCTGGGTTCCTGATACACTTTCATCTTGTAAGGGGGTGGAAGGGTCAGCAAACATGGGGAGGGATGATGCAGCATCCTCTCCTGGTTTGGATACAGACATTGTACAAATGAAAGATGATTTTTGCTCAGGATCTGCAGAAAACCTTTTGCAGCTCAGCAGCCCACAGTGTTCAGAGTTGGAGCTTAACGTCGTGATCAAAGACGGCAGCCTTAGTAACAGACAGCCTCCAGAAACTGGAGACCCCCCGACACTTGAGTTTAACTCAGATCATCCTTTTGAGCTAAATCTACATGTTGAACAAGCCACTAATGAGGGTTACTCCATTGGAGAGTACTGCTTGCATCCAGCGCTCGCTCCATCTCGGCATATGCCTGAGCTCCTCAGAGATACTCTCCAGGGCAAGGCTGCAGAAAGATCAGCTGGAGCTAAAAGTCCCTCAGGGGACCGAATGCAAGAAGGGGAGAGTGATCATCCACAAGGACATTTGCTGTAGCCTGACTTTGAAACCCAGTGCTTTGCGTTCCAACTGAGGCCTAACTTGTTTATTAACAACTGAAATGGAATCCAAGTCATATTTATGGAGCCAGTCTTGTTACTGCTCCTGTAGACACGCAAGATGTGTATATGCATTCACACATGTACAACCATGACTTATTGTCAGAATATACAGGTAGTCCTCACTTAACCACCATTCGTTTAGTGATGGTTCGGACTTACAACCAGTCCTCACACTTATGACCGTTGCAGCATCCCCACAGTCATGTGATCACGGTTTGGGTGCTTGGCAACCAGTTCGCATTTATGACTGTTGCAGCGTCCCATGGTCACATGATTGCCATTTTCGACCTGAATTAAATGAGGCTTTCCAGTTCCAATCGGGGAGTGGGAGGGGAAAAACAAGTTCAAAGAAAGGCCCATTTGTAGACATTCTAAATTTTTAAATTTGAGAATATGCAATTTATGTCTCTTAAAAGCTGGAAGTGGCCTGGTTCTCTAGAAAATCTGAGTCTAGGGCTTTTTTTTGCCAATGGATACAGATCAGACTATATTTTAATCCTCTAATCCTCACTTTGCCCCACTGACGTGCTAGGCAGTGACATTAAACAAGTCTAACTACAGGTAGTCCTCGCTTAACAACCACAATAGGGACCTGAATTTCAGTTGCTAAGCAAAGCGGTCATTAAGCAAATCCGACCCAATTTTACGACCTTTTTTGCGGTGGTCATTAAGCAAATCACTGCAGGCGTTAAGCGAACCGCATGGTCGTTAAGCCAATCACGCAGTTCCCCAATGATTTCACTTGTCAAAAGCCGGCTGGGAAGGTCAAAAATGGCAATCACATGGCTTCCAGTGGGGATATGGCGGACTGAACAGCTGTGCCCGTGGGCTCAGTGGGCAGAACTGACAATGCGGCAGGTTTTTTGGGCTCAGGCAGGTTTTTCCTGAAGCCCAGGAGTGTTTTTCCGGAAAAAGGAAAACACCTGGAATCACCCCATCTGTCCTCTGGACAGCTGCTTGCAGCCAGAAGGTCACAAACAGTGTTCGCGCTCGACTGGTAAGAGCAGCCAGGAGGCTGGGACGTCACCATTTCCAAGCCACGCTGTATCCTTAAAGGGACACTAAGACCGGCCACCCCATTTCTAAATCAACCAATTTATATTTCTTTTAAGTACGCATACCCTAAGAGAGGCTTTCTACAGCAAGGAGAAGCAGGTTCTCTTGGTGCCTATCATTACTTTTGGGATCAATTTTTTAAAATTCTTTTTAAGTTTTGGACTTTGTTTTCCATCCAAATATTAAGGAGGATTGAGAGTAAATAATTGTCTCCCTGTTATTATTTTTGTACTAAATTTGAAGATATTAGTATTTTCCTACACGTTGAATCAGCTGTTTTGAACTTTTAGTTTTCTGCTTCTACTTTCCCTGGGGAACTGTCTGAATATCTCACTTTCGCTTGTGTAAACACATTCCAGAATTCTTTCATATCTTTGACTTTTGCTGGTTAAGCTCCTAGGGGGCACCATAATCTACTGCGTGAGACATGGAGGATTTTAAATAGACTTTCTCTGACTTCCACCAAGATTTTAAACAGATTCTTTCTGATTCCTATCAAGTTTTTATGCAAGGCATTCAGGACATTGTGGAAAATATGAGGTCTAAAATGTGTCATCTGGTTGGGGATGTTGGGGATGAAACTGAGGAATTTAACAGCGACAGAAATGTTTCTCCTAAGAGTGAGATTGGGACTTCTGTTGAAATGCTGGATGAAGATTGGATAGTCGAGTTGAAGAAATTAAAGGGACAGATCGAGTTGCAAGCCATAAGTGAAATTGATCTTCTGATGGAACGCCATGGAAAAGAAGGGGTTATTATGTATGAGAGGTCTCCTGAAGAGAAGTCGGAGTTTTTGAGGGGGGCAGTTGGGCTGGTTGATTTTTTTAAGAAAAAAGCTCTGTGCGCATTGTGGGGATATGTAAATGCTCTGGTTTATTTTGAAGTGGGATAAGGGTTTAAGAATATTTATCTGGATTGCTTTTAGGGTTTGGCTGACTTCATTTATCTTTTATGATTTGGATTAAGATGTTTAAGGTATAATAAAAAAATAATAAATGTCTGGTTTTGGGTTTAATATGATTAAGATTATTAAAATTGTTGTATTATCAAGTACAGTGGCAGACAATTTATATGTTTTTTAGTTTGATCTTTATTATAGTAGACAGGAATGTATAGAATAGTAGTAGGAAGGAAATAATTAAATAAATGTTATCTTTGGGGGGGGAAGTTGATTAGGAGTTATATATATATATTCTTTTAATACAAGGGGAGGGAGCAACCGTATTTAGTGATTTTTATAATGTGCCAATGGAATGATTTATAGAAATAATGTGATTTTGGTTTAATATAGAGTTAGAGATTGTTTATGGAAAATTGTTGTATATCCTTGCTGTTAGAAGTCGGAAGTTAAAAATTTTGTAATTTTTTAAAAAAAATTATCTTGTGTTTCCACACTTTTTTAGTTTTTTCTTTTTTCTTCATAGTTTTTTGGTTTTTTTGTAGCTTTTATCTTTGCTTGAAACTTAATAAAATTCTTATTTAAAAAAATGGCAATCACATGACCAGGGCTTTCCAAAGTGCCGCCGCTGGCGACAGACCAGCGGCAGCGGCGGTGGCGCGCACGGCGGCAGCGCGGGAGGGAGTGCACATGCACGGCGGCGGCGCGGGGGGCGTGCGGTGACACGCGCGTGCACAGTGGCGGTGCGGGGGGGCATGCGGCGGCACATGCGTGTACAGTGGCAGCGGCAGCAGCCTCTGCTAAAATGCGGAAGCACTGATGCCACGCCGCTGCCGCTGCTGCCATGCACGTGCGCACCGCCGCTTCCGGGTGGTGTGGCGACACACCACGCTGTGTGTGGCGACACACTTTTGTGTCGCGACAGACAGTTTGGAAAGCTCTGCACATGACCATGGCACACTATGACGGTGATAAATGCGAACCGGTTGCCGAGTACCCAAATCGTGATCACATGACCGCGGGGACGCTGCAACGGTCATAAGTGTGAGAATCAGTCGTAAGTCGTTTTTTTCAACACCGTTGCAAGTCTGAACCATCACTAAATGAATGGTTGTTAAGTGAGGACTACCTGTATCTGTCTCCTAAAACCTCACTTTTAACTGGGTTAACCTCCTTCCTTCCTAGCCCCGATTCTAGAAAACCTGAAAAGGTTTGGAGGAATACCGCATCCATTTTTATTTATACTCCTACCCCACTGCAGGCAGTTTCATCTATTTCAATTGTTTTTCCTCTTGGCACGAGAAGGTAGGGAAAAAACAACCCTGAACCATCATTATTCTGTGGAAAGGAAATTACTTTCGCTAACCCCAGGGAATCACACCATTTCAATTTCCTCCTTTTTCCCTGAGCCCAAAATAAAGACGAAAGGGGGATCAATTAAAACTCTCTTAGACGTGAGACGTTAGGAACAAGGAAAGGCAGGTACGTGCTCTCCCATCCCGCTTTAATGGGTCCAGGGCACAAAGTGAGCCTCAGTCATGTTTCTGTAGGCACAGAGGATGCAGAGATGACGTTTTTTGTTCCTCCAACCCGTGAGCACTTTGAGATGGCACTGCCAAGAGAAACCTCCTTTGGGGAGACGGCGTTGGACGTGCGTCTGGTTATTTCTCCTTTATTTGAACAGCGGGAGATAACCAAGAGAGTCCGTAAGTGAGTCGATCGGTAAAACGTGCCAGCCCCAAGCCAAGTCACGCCCATGCGCGCTCTCTCCAGGAAACGGCATGGCTAGGCGCAAGAAAATCCCCCCAGGGGAATTTTAACATTGTTTTTATTTTTCTCTTTTTTAATTAATTTTTTCCTTTCTAAACTTTTTTTCCCCCTTTTTTTTCTTTCTTTTCTAGTTCTTTCCCTTTGTAACGATTATAAATAGTGGTAAAAAGGTAAAGGTAAAGGTTCCCCCCACACACACACAGTTGTGCAGTCGTGCAGTCGATTAAACTGATGTTTAATCTCTTATCCCCTGTATTCCTTTATATCTTCTTCTTTTTTTTCTTTTACGTAACTATTTATTCTGTTTCTTTCAATGTTTTAATAAATGAACTATTTAAAAAAACTCCCCCATGGTACTGATCTTAAAGAAGAAACCTTCCAAAGTAGTTTGATGCCAGAGACGGAAGGACCCTGATCTTGTGGAGTGCAACATTATTCATCCATAACCAATGTACAGGTAGTCCTCACTTAACAACCATTCGTTTAGTGATGGTTTGGACTTAAGACGGTGCTGACAATACTGACTTACAACCAGTTCTCACACTTACGACCATCACAGCGTCCCCGCGGTCACGTGGTCACGATTTGGGCGCTTGGCAACTGGTTCGCATTTATAACTGTTGCGCTGTCCCATGGTCACATGATGGCCATTTTCGACCTGCCCGGCCGGCTTCTGGCAAGCAAAATCAATAGGGAGCAGCGTGATTTGCTTAACAACCACATGGTTTGCTTAACGCCTGTGGTGATTCACTTAACAACCGCCGTAAAAAAGGTCATAAAATCGGGTTGGATTCACTTAATGACCTATTCACTTAGCAACCGGAATTCTGGTCCCAATTGTGGTCATTAAGTGAGGACTACCTGTAGGCAGGAGATGGTAAGAACTGAGGTTGGGAACTTTTTATAGCGTCTCTTGTATTGTTCACTCCCTCCCTTCGTCCCATCCATAGCATCTTTCTGGGCTTTCGCTTCTGTGCTTTCTTCAATCCTAGTAGGGGTATCTTCAGGGAGAGGGTCAAAAAAGAAGATGGCAACCACAACCATGCAACCGAACCCTGCCTTTGAAAAAAATATCACACGGTTGTGGCCGCCATTTTGACTTTTTTGACCCCCTCCCTGCGGACACTCCTGTATCCTCAAAAGGAGAATGGAAAGAGGGGAAAAATAACTCTTTTTCAGGGTTTGGGGGTTCCAGCATTTTTTTTTCAAAACCATCGTCTCTGACCTTCGGTCGGATCTCCCCAAACTGCAATCTTTTGCACCAGCCAGTTTGCTGCAAATGGCACTCCTGGGTGGTTCTTGCTCCTGCAAGATTCCTCCTTCTCATCGTATTGCCACTTCACACCACGCAAAATCAACTCCAGGGATGCCCAACCAGCTCCTTTTACAGTATATTTTTGCAGCTGGAAAGCTGTTTTAATTAGGCACAAATCTTCAAGGTCTCTATGGGACACGGAGCCTGATTCTGGCCCACAGGGTAAAAGATTTCAACATGAGACCATGATGTCATCCCCAATCCATCAGGGCAACGCACTCTGCCACGCTCCCCCTTGTGGTGAAGTCTGTGGCCTGCAGACAGTGTTTCTCAACCTTGGTAACTTCAAGCTGTGTGGACTTCAACTCCCAAAATTCCATTATTCCAAACAACTAAAGCAGAGCTTTCCAAACTTTTCATGTTGGTGACACACTTTTTAGACATGCATCATTTTGCGACACACTCTTACAGCAGGGCACAAGGCAGGCACTAGGACCTGCGCAGAATCCTGGCAGGGCTTGGAGGCAGCAGCAGCCTTGACACATCCAGACACTGCAGCTGACACACTAACATCTCCCGACACACAGTTTGGAAAGCTCTGAACTAAAGTGTTCCTGAATCACAGCTCTTGACAAGCTGACCAAAATGACATACCTCCATTTAAAGCAGGGGCAAAATCTATGTATGTTCCAAACCGAATGGGGGCAGATCTCTCTGCATTTTCCAGAGGCACTGCCAGGGGCATCAGGGGTCAAAAAAGTCAAGATGGCCTATGCAAACCTCATGATTAAAACTACTTTGGTCATACAGTCATGACCACCATCTTGACTTGTTTGATACTCCCCTGAAGATGCTGGAAAATGAACTCATGTTTAACCTCTCTTCTAGACACCCCAAAGGCAAACAAATGTAAAAGACCCCCCCCCCCATCATAAATCTTCATCCAATCCACTTTGGTAATCCCACCATGTCACATCTGTACTCAATCATGTCATCTGAAAATTTGCTAAAATCCGCATTAGTTTCTTGATTCTGCACTGAAGAACGCCAAGCATCAAGAAAGGTGGTTTGTTGGCTTCTTTAGTGTGGGGACCTCGTAAAATGAAATGCTGGCTCTGGTCGGTAGGAAGGTACATGGAACAGTTTTCTTAACCAAGAAAAGATTGGATTGGATCCTTTTCTGCATATAATTCTGGATAATCTGAAGATGCAAAACTGCTTATTTTTGTAAAATGGAAAGCACACAGAGTTAGGGCCTGTAGAGTAAAAAAAAACTCAATAAACTCTGTTTATTAAAATTCTTGCTAGATATAAAAAGTCCCATCCTTCTTCTTTGACACCACAAGGATTTCTTGGTGCTAGAGATACGTGTTCTGGGTAGATTCTGGAACCCGTCTGTCTTCTTCTTTTTCACAGTTAATGTTGAAAGCCTTCTTGGACCTAATGAAAAGGAATACCGTTAAATGGGAGAAAGTAAGTCAACCATCCTACTTTTTTAATTACCATCTCTTCGGGAAGTCATTTAAATGCCATGTACCTCACCTGTGGTGATCAGGAAAAACCTCCAAACAACCAGCAAGTGTAATCTGCTTAAACAAAGGATGATCTAGTTTTTTCCTCTCTTTCTCTGTATCTTTTCTTTCCCCATTAAAAAAAAAAGTCTGGGCAGTTGCCAACGCATGCTATGTAAAAATACAATTAGGTTTATGTATCAGGGTATGCGCTGTGATTTATTTGCATGTACAGGTAGTCCTCGCTTAACGACCACAACTGGGACCAGAATTTTGGTTGCTAAGCGAAGCAGTCATTAAACAAATCCGACCCGATTTTACAACCGTTTTTGCAGCGGTTGTTAAGTGAATCACCATGGTCATTAAACAAACCACATGGTCTTTAAGCGAATCACGTGGTTCCCCATTGATTTTGCTTGCTGGAAGCTGGCTGGGAAGGTTGAAAATGGCGACCATGTGATTGCAGGACGCTGCGATGGTCATAAATGCGAACCAGTTGCCAAGCGCCCAAATCGTAATCACGTGACCGTGGGGATGCTGCGATGGTTGTAAGTACGAGGACCGGTCGCAAGTCAGTTTTAGTAACGTCGTAAGTCTGAACCGTCACTAAACAAATGGTCGTTAAGTGAGGACTACCCGTAGGTTAGGTTCAGTGCATAAATCCAGACAGTATGTTCATGCTTATTCTTTATACTGATCATTTTAGAATTACCTGCAACCTGTTGGACATCAATATCTTATGAACCAGCTTTCTACCCTTTTAAACCTATTGACTGCTGTATGGAGACAGTCAGCAGAGCGATCCTACACTTTAATCTTCTCTGCTTGTCTAAAAGACTTACTTTTCATGTCTCTACATCATATGCCTCCCACTGGTTACACCAGTGTTTCTCAACCTTAGCAATTTTAAGATGTGTGGACTTCAACTCCCAGAATTCCCCAGCCAGCCACGCTGCTAAGATGCTAAGGTTGAGAAACACTGGGTTAGACTGATATTCTTAGGGCAGAGCTTTCCAAACTTTTCATGTTGGTGACACACTTTTTAGACATGCATCATTTTGCGACACACTCTTACAGCAGGGCACAAGGCAGGCACTAGGACCTGTGCGGAATCACAGCAGGTTTGGAGGCAGCAAGGCACAAGGCAGGCACTAGGACCTGCGTGGAATCCTGGCAGGGCAGGTTTGGAGGCAGCAGGGCACAAGGCAGGCACTAGGACCTGCGTGGAAGCCAGGAGGCAGCAGCAGCCGGGACACACCCAGACACTGCAGCCGACACACTAACGACACACTATCCCCCAGCCAGCCATGCTCTAACCCAGAGCTTTACAAACTTTTCATGTTGGTGACACACTTTTTAGACATGCATCATTTCGCGACACACTCTTACAGCAGGGCATCATTTCGTGACACACTCTTACGGCAGGGCACAAGGCAGGCACTAGGACCTGCGTGGAATCTTGGCAGGGCTCGGAGGCAGCAGCAGCCGCGACACACCCAGACACTGCAGCCGACACACTAACGTGTGGCGACACACAGTTTGGAAAGCTCTGTCTTAGGGTTTCCTGCATTTCCTTCCTCTTTCAGCTCACTCTTTTCTAACTCTGAGCTGAGCACACAGAACCTGCTCTTTGCGGTAGACAGACTTCACCAGCTGTCGCCATGTTATTTCCTAAATGAAGCTTAACTTTTCTGTGGAACAATCGTCAGCTTCAAGAAGACTTCCTTTTAAAAGTTGGGCTCTTAAGTTGACTGCTTCTTTCTCTTTCCCTCTGCATTCCTTCTGTTCTCTAGAGGTCTTTGCTAGCCCACGGGAACTCACCTCTGGCTTGACAAGGGTTGGGATGTGACATCCTGAAGATCTTTGTTTCGTGTTTCAGGGAGGAAGAAGCAGAGGATTCCTCCGATCAGCGCTGAAGTCCCAAACAAGGACATGGGAATAGCAGGGTGATATTTGTCCAGCAGGCCAACTAACGGGGCAATGATGCCCGCGATCCGGGCAGACATGGAACACAAGCCTAGGCTGGATTGTCTAGTGAAAAAAAGTAGAATAAAAGACATTGTGTCTCAGAGTGGCTCAACCTTATCAGTGGAAAGTTTTCAGATTAGAAGAAATGAGAACCACCGTTACCTATTTTGAATACATCATCCCCATTCACCAAATTGCTTCTTTCATGCTGCAGAATACAGGAAGGATCACCTGGTGGCCTACTTTCCACTTCCATTCTGCTGTTGTTAGGTATATATAATAGGGTTGAAGCTGGGACAACCAAGGGTCACTCCTTTTGGGGCTGTCTGCGCTAATGACCCACAGGATTGTTTCCAGCGGCTCGGCAAAGTTTTGTGCCTTTTGATATATAAATAGAACAATAATGTAAATCCTTGCCTGTTGCTCATGTCTCTCTCCTGCTACTTTTTGCTTGCCTTTTTACCCCAATTTTCTGTTTTAATTTGCTGACAATAAGCCCTGTTTTTGCTAGGGCAGCTGAATGGTGCGCGTGCTTGCTCTGATCCGGCTAGAGGGATTGATTGGGAGCCTGCGGGGTGCAGACTAAGCTGAAAGTTGTGGTTAATCATTTTCCAATGACCAACAGATATATATTTTTGGAGAGAGTATTTGCTGCAAGAACTCAACAAGGCAAAATTCATATTGAGATAAACCTATAAGCATTCTTGAAATTAATTAAAATAAAATTAATTAAAATAAAATACATTTAATTAATTAAAGATTGGGCCAAATAACTAAAAACTAAGCCCAATCTTTAATCTGCTGTTTTTCTTGCAGCTGGAATTTTGTTGTCTCTCCAGGTCACCATTAAGATAGCCAACAGGCTACTTAAGAGAATAAATAAATCAACAAACCTTTGTGGCATTGCACCAGAATTAGAGGAATCAAGAATATCTGGCCACTGGCATTTGAAGCTTATTTATAACAGCCTTGTTAGGTTTATAGCTGGCTGGGGAATTCTGGGAATTGAAGTCCATGCATGCTGGCTAGGGAATTCTGGGAATTGAAGTCCACGCTTCTTTAAGTTGCCACGGTTGAGAAACACTGGTCTATAGGATGCTTTTACAAATATTTTTTTGTCTTGTTTTATGAGTAACAATTGCTTCATCAACAATATGAAGCCCCCAAATTCCATGCAGGTTTTTAGATTAGAGCCATAAATACTTCTGATAGGTTCATATCCTGCCCAGGGCATTTAAAACCACAGATTATATTCCCCTGCATCTGTAAAGCAAGACGGGAAATGTAAAGCAAGTCTTAGGGCATTAAATCGTTCAATGAGAATGTTCAGTAATGTCTTCTTTAAATAAAAAATGACTCAAAAATATGGACAAAAATATGGAAACATGACATGAACATCATTATGATCACATCCCAAAATCATATGAACCTTCTTCTCTTCATGCATTTTCATGTCTGGGGAATTTTGGGAGTTGAAGTCCACACATCTTAAAATTGCCAAGTTTGAAAAACACTCCTAGAGATTATAGGTTGTGTTTTATATTTATATATTGCACTTATTTTAATGTTGGGGAAGGTTGGTTTATTGTTTGTTTTTTGTTGTTGTATGCACAACACGTTGTTTGAGCTAGGTGCCATTATAAATTGAGTTAGTAAGTAAGTAAATAAATATAAATACATAAATAAGATTTCACCTGACAATTGTGGGGAATATCTCTGCAGAAAACAGGTAAGTGGTTGAAAAGGAGGCGCCCAGGGCAGACTTGCCAATCACCGCTAGCACTGTTACAATCACAGGGAAATCTGAGAAAAAAGATGAAGTTTGAAATCAGAAAATCAAGAAACAGAAAATCTAGCTCAGAGGTTTCAGAATAATTGAAAGCTTCAAAGCTGGGGTCTAGGTTCATGCAAATCCACGGATGGTTTTTGATGGCCCTTTCAGGAGAAAGTTTTAGTCCCTTATAGAGTTCCTGCATTAATCAGTGGGGCTGAATCACTAATGAGATGCCACCAAGGGGAGAATATAAAATTGGACTACATAAACCAGGAGTTTGGCTCACTGGCTGCGTCAGCCCACCGCCCACTTCCCTCTTCTCCTCATTTTGATACAGTATTAAAATCAAAGCTTCCAGTTCTACCCTAGGTTCATTGGACATGAACCATAAACTGTGGTTAAACATAACCACAGTGTGTTAACATAAACCAACTCCCCGTCATATCTCATCTTCTCCATCCTGGGCAACCTCCACATTTGTGGGATTCAACTTCCAGAATTCTTAGCAGGGGCCATGCAGGCCAGAGAATATTGGGAGTTGAAGTCCACTATATTAGCTATATGGTGCCTGGATTGGAGAGGGTTGAAATACATAGTTTGAAGCTGGCATCTTGAAGGATGCTAAAATAAAGCCTGTGAACGTCACAGAAATTAGGACACATTTGATGTGGAAATAAATCCTTCCAAACATCTCCACTGTGTTGGAAAGAAAGGTTAGGGATTACTCATAAGACAACTGGTTGGACAACTGCTTGCAGGTCCAAGGGCACAATCCATCAATATCTTCTCACCCCAGGAGGTGTCCTGGAAGACAATTCTTCCATAGCTCCATATTTAGTATCAGAAAATAGAGCCCTAGTGAGGTTAGATTCACACAAAATGGTCCATCGTGAGAAAGCCCTGAACATGAGGTTCAAGGGAGATACATTAATGGATACTCTGTGCCTCTCTGATTCCTGTCTTCTCTGTTAATCTCTCCTGGCACTTTCTCTTTTGCTCTTTAACCCCTGCAATGGTTCTTTGTTGTTGTTGTTGTTCAGTCGTTAAGTCGTGTCCGACTCTTCGTGACCTCATGGACCATAGCACGCCAGGCCTTCCTGTCCTCCAGTGCCTCCCGGAGTTTACTCAAATTCATGTTCATTACATCAGTGATGCTATCTAACCATCTCATCATCTGCCGTCCCCTTCTCCTTTTGCCTTCCGTCTTTCCCAGCATCAGGGTCTTTTCCAGTGAGTCCTCTCTTCGCATTAGGTGGCCAAAGTATTTGAGCTTCAGCTTCAGCATCTGTCCTTCCAATGAGCAGTCAGGGTTGATTTCCTTTAGGATTGACTGATTTGACCTCCTTGCAGTCCAAGGGACTCTCAAGAGTCTTCTCCAGCACCACAGTTCAAAAACGTTTGCACTCACCTCTTTCACACTCATCAAGCAATGGTTCTTACTTTTCCCCAAATATTTAGCAATCAGCAGCCCCTCTGCTGAGTTTTTTTCTAATATGGACCACAAAATATGGAGGCCTGGTGAACTGTAGGCCCATCTTGCTCAAGCTCTGTGGTCAAGCCCTGATATATATGATATATATCATATCTATATATGATATATCTATATCTATCTATCATCTATCTATCTATCTATCTATCTATCTATCTATCTATCTATCTATCTATCTATCTATCTTATTTATACCCCGCCTATCCCCTCCCTAATTGAGGGCTCTAGGCGGCTTACATACATGTAAATTCATATATATTATACAGCCATATATATATTACACAATGTTACCGCGCGATAGAAAGGAGGTGAAGGAACCAGCTCTTCAGCTGCAGGCATCGGACCACATGCCCCAGAATGCCTTGCTCCGAGCCGACTGCTGACGTCCAGGAAGTTGTTGTTTCAGGATCCGTCGTCCTCCGCCGCCATTGTCGGGATTCACCAGGTCTTCTTGGTTCGAGGACGACCCTCCGAAAGGACGCCAGCAAATTGACCCACGTAAGTGGTACCCAATTTATCTACTTGCTTTCGCTTTCAAACTGTTGGGTGGACAGAAGCCGGGGCTAGTGACGAGAGCTCACCTCGCCACGCGGTTTCGAACTGCCAACCTTGTGGTCGGCAGTCTAACGGCTCAGCGGTTTAACTCGCTGAGCCACCGTGCCCCTAAATAGCCCTGAGCTTCTCCATGCAACAAGAAAAGAGCTGCCCTTTCTCCCATGGAGAGAAAGGTGGAACTCTCCGCCTGCAGGAATCCTCCATTCATGGTTTAGCAGGGCAGGCAAGCAGAGCTTCGTGCAAAAGAGAAAACAATCTCGGTAATGGTTCAACTCAAAAAGATGGAACTTCTTCACAATCCTGCCACGTGGGGACATGTCTCACACAACCTTTTGCCAAACTGGCCAAGCTGCCCATTTAGGACCCACCAAACTCAAGATGGCTTTCTAGTCATGAGCAAAGGGCCTCCAAGAATTTTGATCCAGCTCCTGCTAAGATCAGGATCGAATTGTCCTACTTCAGACACATTATGTGAAGACCCAGCTCTCTGGAAAAGTCTCTAATGCTAAGAAAGGTGGAAGGAAAGGGGAAAACGGGACGTCCAGCAGCAACGTGGACTGATTCACTTACAGTGGCAATGGGGGCACCCTTGGAAGAGCTGAAGGACCAGGTTGGGGACAGATCATCGTGGAGAAAATCTATCTATGTGGTCACCAGGAGTCTAAAACAACTTGACAGCACATAAACAATCAATCCTGCTAAGACTAGGTCATCCACAGTCTTTGGACCTCCCGAGGTTGCCTTGCTATTTTGCTTCCCAAATATCTTCTGTACCTTTGGGGACAACTGGGATGAGCACACACATGATTCCCCCCAGGAGGAGCCAAGCTGCTTGGCACTTCTTCCTCCCGAGCCATTGGAGCAGGAAAATGCAGGAGAAGCGAGATGGTATTTCAACTGCTCCAAAGATGAGTTGGGTCAAGTAGATGTCCAAGCCGAAATCCCCAACGTGAAGACTCACTCCATAATACACAAAACTGTCCGCGAACCTGAGGACAGAACCAGAAGATCCTAATTTGTCTTGCAGTTCTTTTCAAATAATTCCCATTTCTAGCTCCCTCTCTGTCTACTGCAGCGATGGGGAAAGTTTTTGGCAGTCAGGAACAGAGCGGGGAAGCAGTGATATCGCTGAAGGTGAGCCAAAATCTTGGGATCAAAGGAAGATTGCAAAATAGGGGTGTCAACCTTACCAGAGAATGAATACACTTCTTTTAGGCTTGATTTTGTTTAGAAATACAGGTAGTCCTCGACTTACGACCGTTCACTTAACAATGGTCCGAAGTTACGACGGCCTCAGAATGGGTACTTTACGGCACGTGATCATGTTTTGCAACATTTTTTTGCTGTTTTTCAGCACAAAATGCCCATTGGGGAAGCTGGAATCACTTAATGACTGCAGTGATTCACTTAATGACCAGTGATTCACTTAACGGCCATCATAAATATGGTCATCAAATCGGGTCCAGTCAAGCCGACTGCAATGACTTACGATGGAAATTCCGGTCCCAATTGTGGTTGTAAGTCGAGGACGACCTGTAGTGGAAAACTGAAAAGCTGGGATTGGCCACCAATTTTCAATGATGTGATCCTCTAGGGTTCTGGGGACCATAAAAATTAGGCCAAGGGTTATATGCAAGGTGTGTGCTTCTGAGAAGTTATAGCCGTTTCACACATTACATTGAAAATACATGTACTTTGTGGAGTTTTTTTTAATGCCATTTGACAAATTAAAGTGATCTGGAAGACGTACCACACCCAAGCCATGATTAAAGTCACATTCCTTAGATGCTGTTTCTTGAAAAGGTCTAGGATATTTCCAGATTTCACCTTCTCTTCCGGAGCCAACTGGAATGAGTACAAAATAAAAGGCAAAACATCAGCCAGACTTCATGGTTACTATCCTGTTCTGTCCTCTTAACTGTAATCTTGCCTTAGGAATCCCCTCCCTCCCTCTGTGGTAGTGCAAGCAAGCGAATCAGAAACCGCGTCCCTTTCATTCCCTTTCATTTTTATTTCATTTATTTGAAATAACCCCCGCTTCCAGAAAATTGCATTTTCCCCTTTATTTATTTTACTCGTACACCTTTCGGATGAAAACACAGCTTTTGGGGTGGGTTTTGTAAGGCTAGGCTGAAGCTGCCCTAACCTAAAAATGAAGCAGACACATAGGCAGAGAGGATAAAAACCAATAATTTTGTCCAAAATATCCCTTCAGGGAGATAGAGAAGTTAAGGATCAAAGGAGAAAGGTCCAAAGGAGGGGAAAAAATAGAAGGTATAGTTCCAATAGAAGAGAATCTCTGTAGCTCAGGGTTGAACTGTGGAGTCCTTGGTGCTCTCTGAGCTTGGTTGTTTGCTTGCAGACATTTCATTGCCCAACTAGGTAACATCATCAGTGCCAGGGAGTGTGGGCTTTGCTGCCTGTTTATATAGGGTGGCTTGCCCTGCCCATGTTGGTGGGGGTGTGGTTTTCTACTTGGTAGTTCCTTGATTAGGGTATTGTTCTCTGTTTGACTGTTTGTCTGCTTAATTGTTTGTCCACTTGGTAATTCCTTGATCGGGGTGTTGTCTTCTGCTTGATTGTTTGTCTGGTGTTGATCCCTGCTTAGCTGGGTGTTGGCTGCCGGAGGGGATGCGTTCTGGTCTTTTCATTTCCTGCTTAGCTTTTTTATTGTCTCCTTTGAATGGTGTGTAAATGGTGTATGAATGCTGTAAATGTGTGTAAATATAGTGTGTTAATGTGTGTAAATGTGTGTAATTATAGAGATAAACCACATTTACACACCATTCCAAAGAGACAATAAAAAAGTTAAGAAGGAAATGAAAAGACCAGAACGCATCCCCTCCGGCAGCCAACACCCAGCTAAGCAGGGATCAACACCAGACAAACAATCAAGCAGAAGACAACACCCCGATCAAGGAAATAACATTCCCGATAACATCGGCCCGCCCCACCCGTTCGTGCAGAGAGGGCATGCTTCGGACCCCTTCAACAAGAGAATTCCATCTAGCGGGGTCCAGGAGGCGAGCCTTCTCTGCGATAGCGCCCGCTTTATGGAACATCTTGCCCCCGGAGGTGAGGCTGGCCCCCTCGCTCCTGGCCTTCCGGAAGACTCTTAAGACCTGGCTCTGCCGCCTTGCCTGGGACGACGGGGGTAATAGTGCCTCCTGGGGGTGGCTGGCCCCATAATGTCCTCCTGATAGCTGATTTTACCACCTCTTGGATTTTTACCTATTTTTATCTATTTATTGTTTTATTGTAATTTTCTATGCATAGATTTTAACCATTGTTCTGCTGTAAACCGCCCAGAGTCCCCTGTTCGGGGAGATGGGCGGGGATAAATTTAAATAATAAATAAATAAATAAATGATTTTTAAAAATTGTGCATTTGGCACCTGGTTGAGGACTTCCTCGGGGATGGTTCGTTTGTTGATAGATGCAGCTTTTTGGAGGATTTCTTTGGCCTCTTTGATTTTCCCCTTGGTTACCAGCCACCGAGCAGAACTGGGAAGGACCCTGCAGCGCGCAACAGTTAAAAACATAAATCAGAACTGGAGAAGGAATTGGGGGAGGTGGGCAACAGAGCCGTTTCCTTTGAGAGTTTGCATAGCGAGAACACTGGACACCTTCTAGGCTGAGAACGATCGACTGTCTTAGCAAATATCAAACTGACCTGAATCAAGAACAGAAGATCAAATCCCAGGATCAAGTTTTGGATGCCCCAAAAGTGGAGACATAAATTCCTTCCAGCGTAAGTGCAGAACACTATTGAGCTAATGCCTACATTTTAAATAGAATTCTCAATGTGCATGCCAGGCCTTAAACCAGGAAATTTATTTAAATTTCTATAGAAATGTTTTAAACCAGGTAACCAGGTCCTGAACTGCATTACACCACGCTTTTCCTTCAAAGTTCTGCTCCTGAGATTTCCCAGAGCATTACCCACACACTTCTAGGTTGAGCCTCAGAGCCATGATGACTAGAAACATGCACAATGCAAGGGACTGTAGCTTGAATCATGTCAACTGGATTTCTATTTTCTCAGTGGAAACGTTTCGCTCCTTATCCAAGGAGCTTCTTCAGTCTGAGCAAAGTTAGTAAGGGAATCCTTAAATATGTTTCTAGGGTGGCTGTGTGACTTTGAACCTGGGGCTAGGTCATGGTTATATTGAGCTATTATAATATATATAATATAATATAATATATAATATATAATATATAATATAATATATAATATATGGTTATATATTATACCTAGCCCCAGGTGTAAGGTCACACAGCCACCTAGAAACATATTTAAGGATTCCCTTACCAACTTTGCTCAGACTGAAGAAGCTCCTTGGATAAGGAGCGAAACGTTTCCACTGAGAAAATAGAAATCCAGTTGACACGATTCAAGCTACAGACAATTCCACCTGGAGGACTGAGAACCTTCATAGACACAATGCAAGGGACAAAATTAAAAATCTGAGATCTTGTAAGCTAGCCACCTTGGGAACCTTATTGAAAGGTGAGGTATAGCTCTTTAAAATAAAGCCAGTAACAAATGAAACAGTGAAGCCCGTGGCAGTTAATTGTATCCCCAATTATAGTGTTCCCCAGATCGTCTAGCCAGCCGAGCATCACTCTGTTTGAGCACAGAAACTTACCATATGTAGAAAAAGAGGGCAAACGCGGGGGCCGAGCCTGCTATCTGGAAGAGCCGCCAGTCACGGATAAAGTACGCCAGGCCAGCCAGAGCCATTTGACCCAGTGCATTGGCACAGTGGGTAATGATCAGCGCTTTTGGACGGTAAGACGGGCCCACCCACTCCGAACCTAAAAAGATTTGGAGAACTCAGGTCTCTTTTAAAAGGCAAAGGCCTTCTTCGCCCTTGCCCATCAGCTACAGTTTCCATTCAGAAATCCACTCCTTTCCCCACCCTGTTCACTGGATAGATGGGTCATTTTACGTGCCTGCAAAGCATCAAACTCCGCCACTGAGCAACTCTATATTTCTCACGGGAAGTCCCAGCGTGGTCTGGAGCCTCTGAACCCCTTTATGGCACCCCAGGGATCCCCCACCCCAAATACAATCATTGGAAGCCAGTGGCACCGTTTCTCAAAGTTTTGAGATGAGAAATATACAGAGACCTTCCTGAGATCTCAAAACTCGTGTTAAGGTAGTTTGAAAAGTAAAGGGGAAAACATTTAAACCCAAAATTAAGGGAATTTAATTTTTAAAAAATCCAGGCCCTCCCTTTGGGCATCTCTGCCTGCCCACTGTGATGTTTGTTCTCCCCAAACTTCTTAACTGTGGCTCCTGGCAGGAACAGGCGCAGTTCACACATGCAAATATGGTTTGGGTTTTGTAGTCTGTCCTGGAACAAACCACAACAGTGTTACAACTTGGGTAGGGGATCTCAGCTTCAGCCTTTTCAAGATGAAGAATCCTCAGTACACTTGTCCTCTGTGGACTTATCCAGTCCCCCTTCAAAGCCACTCAGTTGCTGGTCCTCACCATATCCTGTGGTAGCAATGTCCACCAGGTTACGTGTGAAGAAAAGCTTTCTTTGATATCTGTAGCTTGAATCATGTCAACTGGATTTCTATTTTCTCAGTGGAAACGTTTCGCTCCTTATCCAAGGAGCTTCTTCAGTCTGAGCAAAGTTAGTAAGGGAATCCTAAATATGTTTCTAGGTAGCTGTGTGACCTTACACCTGGGGCTAGGTCATGGTTATATTGAGATGTTATTTTAAGTCCTTTTATCATCTAAAGGAGGATCGTTAAGATCACCATGCTGCTGTTGAGCTTGTGAAATGGTCTTAATCTTCCTAGGCACAGAAGACAAAGCAGGGAGGAAGATGGGGGAAAGATTGTGCCTGTAGCTTGAATCATGTCAAATCTCCTTCCAAACAGAACCTAAGAACAGGCCTGCTAGATCAAGCCAAGGCCCATCTTAATCCAGCATTTTATTTCTCACAGTGGCCAACTGGATGCCCCTGAGATGCTTGCAAGCCAGAGATGGAGATACAACCCCTTCTGCTGCTGTTGTCTTGGAACTGAGGTTTGGAGGAGACATGGAATCTTCAGTACTGATAGCCCTTCGCAGACCTCTCCTCCAAGAACTTATCCCATCCCATTTTAAACCCATCCCAGTAGCGTCCAATACTACATCTTGTGGCAATGAATTCTACCACCTATATGTTCTGTAAAGAATGTATTTATTCTGTTCTCAAACTCCTTCCAATAAGAATATAAGAACAGTCCCATCTTACTCCTCCATTTTGCTTCTCACAGGAGCCAACTGGATGCCTCTCAGATGCTAACAAGCAAGAGATGGAGATACTGCTCTTTCTTGCCCTAGCTCCCTTACAACTAGGATTTGCATATAGGCAGTCTCCAGCTTAGAAGTAACATGGAGTCTTCAAGACTCGTAGCTCATGATAGTCTTGTCCTCCGTGAATTTATTCAATCCCCCTTTAAAGGTCTCCAGGTTGGTGGCCATAGCCACGGCCACGTCTTGTGCTCATGATTCCAAAGGTTAAATCCCTTACACTTGCACAACTGTTGTCCTCACCTTTCTTTCCAATATACTACCCGACTTTACCCCTAGAAGGTTAAGTTATTCTACCTTGACACTTTTCGGCATAAACTTGAGCTAATAATTATAATTAATATCAATGTAATGATTATAAGGGGCGTGGTGGCTCAGCGGGTAAGACGCCAGGCTTGTTGATCGGAAGATCGCAAGTTCGGAGTTTCGAATCCCCAGCCCCGCGTGACGGAGTGAGCTCCCGCACTCGCCCCAGCTCTTGC
Source organism: Charina bottae (assembly GCA_023362775.1). Lineage (NCBI taxonomy): Eukaryota > Metazoa > Chordata > Lepidosauria > Squamata > Charinaidae > Charina > Charina bottae. The sequence goes on along the minus strand of JALMGJ010000037.1, from coordinate 6,233,310 downwards.
CAACCTAGCAATTTGAAAGCATGCAAATGCAAGTAGATAGATAGGTACCACTTCAGTGGGTAGGTAACAGCGTTCTGCGCGCGTCATGCAGCCACATGACCGTGGAAGCGTCTTCGGACAATGCTGGCTCTTCGGCTAACAAACGGAGATGAGCACCAGCCCCTAGAGTCGAACACAACTGCACAAATGTGCGGGGGGAACCTTTACCTTTAATGATTATACAATGTAGAGATTTTTTTGGGGGGGGGAGGGCGCGATCTCCTTAGATGCTGAAGTTCGAGCTTCTAGGACTTACTCAAGGCTGCCATGCTGATGCTGATCCCAGCAAAAGCAGCACCCACAAAGAATCTCAGGGCAATGTAGACATAGAAATGGGGTGCCAAACCAGCCCCGACGCCGAAGGATCCCATGATGAGGAGCGTAAGCAGGATGGACAACCGACTTCCAATCCTGGAGAAGAAAATGCAACGCACTAGAGGAAGCCGTAATTAGAATGATCAGAATGAAAACACACATTTCAAAAATCCAGGGGCTGTTTTTCCTAGAGAAAGATAGGCTGGGTTTGTACAGCACACAAGGGTAGACAGGGGAGCCTGCAGGGAGAGGGTCAAAAAAGTCAAGATGGCAGCCACAATCATTGATCAGAGCCCTGCCCTCAGGATGGATGTAAAAAGGGTGGGGCTTTGATCCTGTGGATGCGGCTACCATCTTGATTTTTTGAGCCCTTCCCTGTGAACACCCCTGAGGGTATTGTCTGTAGCTTGAATCATGTCAACTGGATTTCTATTTTCTCAGTGGAAACGTTTCGCTCCTTATCCAAGACGTTTCCACTGGAAACGTTTCCACTGAGAAAATAGAAATCCAGTTGACATGATTCAAGCTACAGACAGTTCCACCTGGATGACTGAGAACCTTCATAGACATATTCAACTCCAGAATTCCCCAGGCAGCATGGCCCTTGCAGAGAATTCTGGGAGTTGAAGTCCACACATCTTAAAGTTGCCAGTTTGAAAAACACTGATTTAGACCAGCCTTTCTCAACTGTGGCATCTTCCAGACGAGTGGACTTCAACTCCCAGGATTCTCTGCAGGGGAAACTTTACTTTTAATTTCACAGTGAACCTTCATAGACCCCTGAGGGTAGCCTAAAATGGGATTGCAACACTGGGGTTCAGAAAGTTGGGTGGACCCAGAAGTGCCCTTAACATGATCTGCGTCATGTATTAGTGTCCCGAGTTTGGCAGAGTGTATTTTGAGATTTTGAGCCTAGCAGTTGTTAACCCAAGTTTGGTGAGCGGTGTGAACCTGGTCATAGTGTTGCAAAGGAGAGACCTGGAATGCCTTTCCCCATACAAACCTCAGGCTGATTTTTGAGACACGCAAGTGTGCATAAGTAAGGGTTACGTATTTCAAGAATTGTATACATGTGTGTTTATCTCTTGAAATCCTAGATTCCCTCTGTGTAAATTATTGCCAATTCTAATTTTTCAATATGAGAAAAAGGAAATGTATTAATTTATTTAATTTATTTATTGTTATCCCGCCTTTATTATTTTTATAAACAACTCAAGGCATCAAACATACCTAACACTCATTCCACCTCCTCTTTTCCCAACAGCAACAACCCTGTGAGGTGAGTTGGGCTGAGAGAGAGGGACTGGCCCAAGGTCACCCAGCCGGCTTTCATGCCTAAGGCAGGACTAGAACTCTCAGTCTCCTGGTTTGCCATTGGCTCCTTCCTAGGGCTGAGAGAGAGTGACTGGCCCAAGGTCACCCAGCCGGCTTTCATGCCTGAGGCGGGACTAGAACTCTCAGTCTCCTGGTTTGCCATTGGCTCTTTCCTAGGGCTGAGAGACAGGGATTGGCCCAAGGTCACCCAGCTGGCTTTCATGCCGAAGGCGGGACTAGAACTCACAGTCTCCTGGTTTCTAGCCCAGCACCTTAACCACTAAACCAAACTGGCTCTCAACATACATGGGGAGAAATGGTATTTCATCAATTCCACTGAAATGCAATTAAATCTTTTTTTCCCCTTTGGTGTTGAAGAAGACTCCTTAGAATACCATGGACAGCCAAGAAAACAAACAAATGGATCCTAGAACAAACCAGGGTTCTCCCTTCAGACACAAATGACCAGGCTCCAATTATCAAATTTGGGACATGTTATGTAAAGACCCAGTTCTCTTGAGAAGTCCATAATGCTGGAAAGTTGGAAGGAAAGAGAAGAAGAGGACAGCCAACAACAAAGTGGATGGACTCAGTTATAGCAGTAATGGGTGCACTGCTGGAAGACCTGAAGGACCAGGCTGGGGACCGATAATCCAGAAGTGCAACACATGGGAAAAAAAGCAGGCTTTGATTGCAAGCATAGCTGCCTTCTTGACCCCCTTTGATCCCTGCACAAATGGCTAAACCACCTCATCAACCACCAGCAGCACATTCTTCTTTTCAGCTGCTGCGTAAAATATCTACCTGGCCTTTACCTGTCACTCAGTGGGCCGAAGACCAGCGCGCCAACCAGAAGACCACCCATGTAAATGGATTGGGAGATGTCGTTTAAGTCTTTTCGGTCACAGACCAAATTAAACTAAAGGAGAAAAAGATAAATGCCTTTTCATTTAACCTCCTGACGGCACTATTTTGATTCCCGCGTGACTCTTGCCTTATTTAGCCTCATGTTTTTACCTGTGGACTGATAAACCACACCTTGTGGAATAGTTACGACAGCCATTTCCACTACAAACTGGTAAGATTAGCCAAATGCTTGGCTTTCTTAAAGAGAAACTTTCCAGAACCATTGTTTGAGTCAATTGCCCACCAGATTCTTTCTGAATCTCCTGTATTTGGATTTCAATTGCAAGATTTCCCTAGCCAGCATGGCTGTTGGCTAGGAATTCTGGGAATCGTAGGCCAAACTCACTAGCAATGTGGACAAGCTAAAAAATACTGAGCTCTTCTCCGTTTGTCAAGATCATGTGAGCTTAAAATGTGCAAACTATGCAACCCAGGAATGCCTGTGATGTCTGTGACATCCTGGGCTGACAAGTCAGGCTTCCCATAGTACGAGGACTTGTGAATGCAGAGCAGTGTTCCTGTGAGTAAGAAAGAGAGGGGGCTGGGTCCCTCCAGATGTATGGACTTCAATTCTCAGAATGGTCCTGCTGACTGGGGAATTCTGGGAATGAAAGCCACGTATTTGGAGGGTGCCCAGGTTGGGGAAGGCTGTGCTAAAGCATAATGCATTTATTCACGTTGGTGTGTGGACTCACACATAATGGTTTGTTCCATAAACCACCGCTAAACCAGTCCTGTCTTAGCACAGTGTGTGAATCAGGGAAGAGAGAAAGAACATCTCCTAAAATAAAATCACCATGGGATCCTATTTTAGACTGCTACTACTGACAAAGTGCATAAATTATCTAGTTACAGTATAGAGAAACTTTCTCTTTAAATTCTAGTACTGTACAGCAAAACCTTGATTTTGTGGACCCTTATTTAGCAGACTTCAGATACCACGGACGAGATTTCCATCTGGACATCCTGCTAAAATAATGGATAACTCTGTCACGTCCCAAGGAGTCTGGATGAAGCAGTGAAAGTTAGGTTAATTCTACCTTAATTTTACATCCTTCGTGGCAGATCTGTCATTTATAGGGTGACCCCATGACACAAATCAATGCAAATGATGTAACTTGCATCATTGGCATAACAGCAGCTTTATGCAGTGGGGGTAAATCACCCCCAATTGGTCCGTTAAATTGAGGTTTCACTGTAATTGGATCTATAATTGTAAATTGGTAGCCTACATTTCCCAGTAGGCACCACCAGTGGGCACAATGACCAAGGCTGCTGGGAGTTATAGCTCAACAACATCTGGAGATGTTGAATGAACCACTGAGCCATCAGCTTCAGAAAGCTACAGGCATTGAGTAATTATATTTATCTACTAAATTTAACATCAAAGTGTTCTCAAGTGATCAAATGGCCTATGATGCACAACATCCAGACTACAAGAAAATACCATGTGGTTATCACATCTGTGCTTTGTATCTTATTTGAAGATACCACTGATTTTTTTCCATAGGCCCCTCAACTCCATCTCATTTAATGCCTAGATTATTCTAGAATAATAATTATAATATTATAGGCTGACCATACCTCCCGTTTTGAATGGGACAGTCCCTGTCTTTTTCATGAATATGGAATATTACATAAGACCCCATCCCGTTTTGCCATCCTGAAATATGGTCAGCCTATATTATTATAATTATAATTATTCTAGATAATTATAGATTATTCTAGAATATAATTATTCTAGGAGTAACAGGTAAGTTGCGCCAATTTCAACAACTGTTTTAAAGGGTACAGTGCAATTCCCATGGTGTACAACCAATAACCATTTCAAAACACACCTCTGTTATCAGTGTTGGCATGAGATCTGAAGGATACACCCATCCCTGCTGACACTTCTCTGTGGAGTTGAACCCATATTTTATTATCGATCCAATATCTTCTTCCACTGGACTGAACCTCCAGCATTCATCTAGAGAACCGTCTGGTTTCCTAGGAATGGTCAAATTCAGCTCCTGTTCTATGGTTAGGTTCGGGCTAATTGCCTGGATCCAGCTGGTATTGCAACGGTGAGGCACATCCATACTGATGAAGACTTGGCCAAACATGTGAAACGGGGTTAAGAAATTTGGGATGCAAATGAGCACCACCAACCATTTCTGGAACCTCCCATATTCTCCGACCACCTTCAAGATATCTCCAAATCCTGACATTCTGCGAGCTTCAACAGCTGGACTAAATTGTTGTCACATTGAGGGCCTGAAATTAATATTTAAACAAAATTAGGACTAAGGATAAAGTAATAATTAACCAAGCTTTGGTCAGGTTAAGGTCTAAGGTCTAAGCTAGCAAGCTTTCATCCCACACCCCACATTTCTAAATTCTAAGCCATGGTTTTAATCTAAGCCCACCCCAATATAGGCATAATCTTACCCACTTTAGAGCACAGCTGGGGCAGGGGGTTAAGAAGTTGAGAAAAAATGTGACATCTCTCGGTGTTGGCTTCTCTTCTTTTCCCTGTTTGGTGATTATCATGTTTGAGTACGTGGCTTACATGTTTTTGATGGGAGTTTCCTTTTAATGGCTCTCCCTCTAAGGGCTGCGCGCAGAGATAACTGGAAAAAAAAACGTCAGGGCTCTTGAGGCGATGTACCTCTAAGGATCTGTTCAGGGTATGTTCTACAGCAGAGCTTTCCAAACTTTTCATGTTGGTGACACACTTTTTAGACATGCATCATTTCGTGACACACTCTTACAGCAGGGCACAAGGCAGGCACTAGGACCTGCGCGGAATCACAGCAGGTTTGGAGGCAGCCAGGCACAAGGACTTGCCTGGAATCCTTGCAGGGCTCAGAGGCAGCAGCAGCCGCAACACACCCAGACACTGCAGCCGACACACTAACGCAGGGCTTTCCAAAGTTTTCCCGCGGCGACACACCAACCGCCGTTGGTGTGTCGCCGCGGGAAAACCCGGAAGTGCCGTCGTTGCGGCAGCGCGCAAAAACCCGGAAGCGCTGCTGCCGCTTTCGGGTTTTTGTGCGCCGCGGTTGGTGTGTCGCCGCGGGAAAACCCGGAAGCGCTGATGATGATCAGCGCTTCCGGGTTGTGTGGCGACACACCAGACTGTGTGTGGCGACACACTTTTGTGTCGCGACACACAGTCTGGAAAGCTCTGCACTGACGTGTCCCGACACGCGGTTTGGAAAGCTCTGTTCCACAGCTTCATCCTTGGAATTCCCGGCTTGAACAAGGTCAACTCTGCCAGTTCTTCTGCTTAAGCTATTGTCTAAGGAAGGTCCCCTGCTGGCTCGGTGTCTACGTTAAGGCTTTGCCCATTAACAGTTTGCTATCTGAGAGCTCAGCAGGAGCTGTGAGTAATACACAAAGTCAGGCCTGTTCTAGCTGTCCCTTTTCTGGCTGATGCAACAGCGAAATTGCTAATGAGTTATCTTCTTAAATATGGTCTTCTGACTTCCTCTTATCCTCTAATAAATTTATGGAATCTAGCTACCACGCAAGCTGTGAGCATTTCTGAAAACTTTGCCCTCACTTATGCTTCTGTGACTCAGCTTTCTCCAGCCTGGCATCCTCAGGAGCTGATGAATTAAATTCTTATAATTCTCAATCAGATTGTCAAGGGATTCTGGGACTTGTATTCCAACCAAGGAATGGAGGAGAGACAAGGATGAGAAGAATCCTTGTGTCCATCACTGCTTGATGTTAGTTTTAATGTCGCTAAAACCAAAAAAGAGGGTGCTGGTTTCACACATTGAAGTTTCTTTTTGGTTTAATGGGTTGTTGGAACCCAGACATCGTGGCTTGTAAACTCTGTTTGGGAACTAGTCTCGTGTCCAGGACTACATGTCCTCCACTCCATTATTAGTGCATTCCAGTCATTTAGATATCCCTTTCTCAAGCCCCCTTGAACATTTAGCATCAAGGATCATGCTGGGCCAGTAGATCAGTTCCCTTGGAAATGCAAAGTTACAAAGTTCACTTGGAAAGAACAGACAGAACCCTCAACTCTGATACTTATTTCTTTACCATATTCAACTTTTTGTAGTCTGGCACTTTCTGTCCTAGCAGGAGATCCTCCAGAATAGTGAACAAACAGAACTTGTGTACAAAGCAGTAATGCAATATCAAGCGGAGTATCTGTCACCATGGCAAATGGTGGTTCTTCTCCCATCCATGCTGTTAGCTGACATGCTTAGGAGTTCAAAGCCCATGCAGATGTTTGCATGGAGATTTGTTCCACAGACATTACTGGCCCAGTCTTCCCTTACATATTTTATGCAAGCTTGCTTAGGAAGAAGCCTCACGAACCTCCATTTATGGTAGGACAGAGCTAAGTAAACAGTTGTCCAGGGGTGGCTGCAGGGGATCAAAAAAGTCAAGATGGTGGCCACAACCGTGCAATTGAAATCCCATCTTTTTTTACCTGCATTGCAATGCGTGTAAAAAATAAAAGCTGGGGCTTCTATTGCATCTTGACTTGTTACCCCCACCCACCCTCCATTGCAGACAAGCCCTGCAGCTATTGGTTGTAAGGGTTAGCTTAGTTTACCTAACGCTCTTGCTTTTGGAAACTGCTTGCTGTTAGAAACTAGGTGAAAGGAGATGCAGGGATCTTGCTGTTGTCTCTAGGGAGATAACACTCTCCAAGGATTGTTTGGAATACCAGGAGACATGAAGACTGCCCCTGGAGGTCTCTAAGTATGCTTACTGCTAGCAATGCAGATTTAGGAACCTTGCCCTGTTACTAGGAGGAGAGTTCCTTCTGCTTTCTTACTGAGCTTTGCAAACCCTATATAAGTACCGAACTTGCAATGTGTGTGTGTGGATCTTCCCAGACATTTCACTGTCATGATGCCTGTGGAGACCTCCACCCAGCTCTGTCTTGGCCAAAATAAATGCTGTTATTTTAAATCTCCAAGCCTCGACTCAAGACTGTTATTGGTAACCTCAGGAACTTGGGTAAAACAGTGTAAGCAGGGGCCTTACAGGTGTTGGTTTGTTTTGGAGGGAGGTGCTATCAGCCCCCCCCCCCCAATGCTCTGATACCACCTTAGAATTTAATTCCAGTTTGCACTTGTACGCAGAAGTGTCCAGAGTTTCGGATGATTTTGTCAAAATGACAATGCGGGTGTCACGATGGCACATGCTGCACCTGTTTTATGTGTATCTGCAATGTCACAATGCATGTAAACGATGCTCATTTCATCATTTGATTGTTTCCCCCCTGGAGACCACTGCTTGTACGTTGCATACTGTCTTTTCTCCAAGGAAGGCAACCCTGAGCTTAAGACAATTCTCTAGCTGGGAAGTGTGTGTGTCTGTCTGTGTGTGTGTGTGTGTGTGTATCTCACAGACAAAATGGGTAATACCTTGTCAGCATCAATATAAGGTTCCATTCTTCTTCCCTTCTGTTCAATGAGTGCCTGTGATACACTTAGGGTTGTGTGTGTGGGCACGTCTGCATATAGACACCTGCCAGTCACCACTCTCCCAAAAAAGATCACAGCCTGGATCAAAACTTAATTAAATTAAATAAATAATTACTTCTGAAAATAACTGCCTATAGCAGAGCTTTCCAAACTGTGTTGGGACACGTTAGTGTGTCGGCTGCAGTGTCTGGGTGTGTCCCGGCTGCTGCTGCCTCCTGGCTTCCACGCAGGTCCTAGTGCCTGCCTTGTGCCTTGCTGCCTCCAAACCTGCCCTGCCAGGATTCCACGCAGGTCCTAGTGCCTGCCTTGTGCCTTGCTGCCTCCAAACCTGCCCTGCCAGGATTCCACGCAGGTCCTAGTGCCTGACTTGTGCCTAGCTGCCTCCAAACCTGCTGTGATTCTGTGCAGGTCCTAGTGCCTGCCTTGTGCCCTGCTGTAAGAGTGTGTCGCGAAATTATGCCCTGCTGTAAGAGTGTGTCATGAAATGATGCATGTCTAAAAAGTGTGTCACCAACATGAAAAGTTTGGAAAGCTCTGGCCTATAGAATTGACCTCTATCTGCATGTATCAACTATTGTCTCTTTTCCACATGAAACTCTCCCACACGAATGTACGTATGTAGGCACAGACATACATGCACACTTTCCCATTCTCCTTTTCCAGGAGAAGAACGGGAGAGGAAGGGAAGGGAAGGGAAGAGAAGGGGAGGGGAGGGAGGAAGGAGAGAGAAGCCCCCTTTAGGTGTCACAGAAAGGGTTAAATTCACCAGGCAAACAGCCACTCCCTAGCCACAGTTACTTCTAAAGGCATTCATGCCTTACAGCTTATATTATACTCTTTACTTTGTTTTCAAGCCCTTTTTTGTTCTTGAAGGTAGGAGTTCCCTCCTCCCAGTCTGCAGGTAACGTTCCAACTTTATAGTAATGCAGTGTATACTTTTTGACTTCGTGAGCCAAAGGCAAAACTGTTTTATTGATTGCACAAGAAATGAATCTTTCCACATCTCTGAGCCTAGCTCCTTTCTCCTCTCACAATTTGAATGTGGGCAAAGATCTGTCAATAAAATGCCTGCCTGAACCCGGTAAGATGGGCCAACATTTGATTAGGAAGTCGGGCGGAGTTTCAGTCCTCCTCCTTCACAGGTGTCGTCCCCACCTGTTAGTTCTTGTATACCTGAAGAAGATTAGAAATCTCTCCCAATTTTCACCTTTTACTTCTGTCTTCTAGGGCTGTTGAAAAATGATAGCAGCTATTCAAAGTCTCTGGCTGCTGTGCTAACAGTTGCCTGTAATTTGAGGATCCTCTCCTTCAAATCCAGGTTAAAGTTGGGGTTTTATCAGCTGTAACTCATTGCCTTCTTCCTTTCCCATGAATGATCAAGAATGCAACCGTGTGATTGCATTCGACTTGTTCTCCGTGTGATTCAGGATCCTGATTTTCCAAGATAGAAAATTATCTTTAGCTCCGCTTCCTCCGAATTGAGTCCTGCCCCATCAAATTTCAGTTTGATGTTTCAGGTTGGGCAAGGCTGTTTTAAATGATGTCACAATGCTGCAACAGAGATTTAGCTCTATCTTAGGTAGGCTGACCATACGTCCCATTTTGAACGGGACAGTCCCGTTTTTTTAGCATTTTTCAACCATCCCGTCGTTCTGATAAAAATCTCAATTTTGTCCCGTTTTTTAAACCTGGCAGGAATGGCGCGGAAGGAGGATCCAAGCCGGAGCTGCCGATTGGAAGCAGCCCGGAAGAGGAAGCCCTCCTGCCTATCAGCGCGCGGCAAAGGAGGGTGGAGAGGCGGAGAGGAGGGCGGACCAGGGGGTGGGGTTTGCAGGCGGGAGCCAATCGCGTGGATCGGGGGCAGAGTTTGCAGGCGGGAGCCAATCGTGCGGACCGGGGGGCGGGGTTTGCAGGCAGGAGCCAATCACGCGGACCATGAATACGGAATATTACATAACACCCCGTCCCGTTTTGCCATCCCAATGTCCCATTTTTGTCTCAAGGAAATATGGTCAGCCTAATCTTAGGAGAAAGAAACAAATCATCCTTCAAAACAGTACCATAGAGCAAGTAGTAAAACAGATGGGGCTGCATCACATGAGACATGTGATTTGCACATTTGACAGGGTATCTACACAAAACAGGATTAACCCGGTTAGGAAACTTAAGATGACATGTTGAAAAGACCCAAATGTCCATAAACTGTACAAGACAGGTCAGAAACAGAAACTAAATCAAACAAGGATAGAAAAGAATCTGTTTCACCTGCATTTGAAAGGAAATGTATCTAATTTGGCATTATAGAACAAATGAATGAATGGAAACATTGCTTAAAATATGCAATAATCCAAATTCTGCATTTCAGTTTAGATGATTGATAGAAAGAGAGACAGACAGACAGACAGACAGAGAGACAGAGAGATAGTCAGAAAGTTCTGTGCAAAAACACACATATTCTTGAAAGTAACATACAAAATTCATCACAGAAAATTGTTGCAAAGACTGTACATTGGGCAGCATTCTAAACAAAATTCCATATATTTGAAGAAATGTGGACCAAGGTGGATACAAATAGTTTTTTTAAAAAAAAAAAATATGAACTTTTCAACAAACTAATCTTGACATATCTGCAGAAATGAGAAACTAAGAAAAGGTGACAAATTTGCAAAAATGAGAAACTAAAGTTGATTGATTCATCAGTCCTAGACAAAACACTACGGAAGTCAATTCATGAAATCACGTGGTCACTATCCCTCCAAAGAAATACTGTGAAGAGGCCAGGCATAACTCCCTAAGAAACCTGCTTCACAATCTACACAATTTTATTACTGTTTCAAGCTCAGTACCTGCTCATTACTATACCTGAGCTTTCTGCAAAACATTCCCTGAGTTTCCCCCCCCCCCAAAAAAAAGAGGAGGAAAAATCCTGTCCCAATTGCATTATCAGCTTTAAGAAATGATTAGAAGCCTCCATTTCACAGCTGTGTGCAAACACACACACACACACACACATGATATATAAGCACACAGATGAACCTTTATCAATATGACTTACTTCTTATCACTGTTCGTTCTTTCTCTCCTGGTACCATAACAAAGAGGATAGGAAAGAAAACCGTAGAACAGAATACTTATGAGAAGTAGCCAATAACACTACCAACTAGGTGAAGTAGTAATGGAATGAGTAAGAAGACAAACACACCCTGAATCAAGCCTGTCCTTGAGTGAATAAGATGTTCCGGTGCTAATTAAAATAATGTACCAGTTGTATCATGTAAAATGCTGTGGCGTTAATTACATCAGAGAAGCAGAGCTGCCTTTATATTCCTGGCAAACCAATGGACAGACAAGATAAATCCATAGCTTCTGAGAGAAGGTGTTTCTCAACACCATGTTAGGTGATGGTTAACTACGCGGGGTTCCAGGCTTGAAGTAATCCAAACAACGTGTTGTAAGGCTAACAATATCTTTATTGATAGCATAAGGCAATAATGGATGTATAGTGCATTATTGCAAAAAGGTAAAATCAAAGCATAAGCAGAGTTCCATCACCAGAAGTGAGGAAAGAAAAAAAACATCATGGTCTGTGCAAAGACCAGGCAAAGACCAGGCATGATTACAGTTCAGATACAAGTACATGCAGATAGCAGCCTACATAAAGAACAGAAGACATATATGTAGAACATAAGTATAAAGGACTACCCATGGTTCATAGCTCACATGTGATTGGTTTAAACATGAGCATCTCTTTCAGTATAGCATTTCTGGTAGTAATTGTACTTACTATAAAGCATCACACGATGGCAGTGTTGTGTATTGGCCTTTTTTGAGCTATAGTTGTTTTGAGAACAGTCCTGATTACGGGTTTATTTTGTCTAGCTAGAGATATCTCAGCACCTGCCATCTACGTCTCAGATGTTTTGAGAACCAAACTTACAATGCGGAAAACAATGTAGATTGTTTTCACTTGTATTTTTCCACTCTCTGGCCAGACACAGTGGAAGAAAATGCCATGCGTTTAATTCTGCATAGAATGCTTTAACCAAATAACCTTAACACCCCTTCCGCATGGATTTTTTGAAACACTGTGGGGGAAAACTGTTATTTCAAAAGCACACAGAGACACAAATGATTTTATTTCAGACACATTTGTTCCAATCCCAATCTGGTTACCATGGTTATATGTTTTGTAGGAGAAAGTGCTTTCGTGAGAACGTCTGCGATATTTAGTTCAGATGGACAATACTCTAATTGTATAAATTTTTCCTGAATTGCATGCCTCACATTTTGGTATTTTACATGGATGTATTTCGTGCGATTATTGACATTTTCCGAAGCAGCTAGAGATAGACAGGATTGGGAATCTTCATACATTGTTATTGGTGTATTTATATTTACAGATAAATCTGTAAACAATTGTTTTAACCAATACGTTTCATTGATTGCCTCACTGAGGGCCGAGAATTCGGCTTCGCAGGTAGAAACGGCAATTAATGTTTGTTTTCTTGCTCTCCAGGCAATGGGTGTATTTGCAAACAAACAAACAAAACCACTCACAGACTTTCTGTCTCTCTCTTCTGCAAAAGAGCTGTCAGCATAAATCACAGGCATTTCAGCCTTGGTGGCTGATATTTTGAGACAAAGATCAGCTGTGCCTTTAAGATAGCGTAGGACCCTCTTTAAACCTGTCCAATCCCGCATGGATGGTTTGGCAACCTTACGACTAAGCACTCCAACTGAGTAAGCTAAGTCAGGGCGTGTCCATTGTGTTAAGTGTAGCAAACTTCCTACAGCTGAGTGATACAATGCAGGTTGAGGACAAGGTTCCTCACATGCATCACCCTTTAGGAAATCAAGAGTCATTGGTGTTTTGGTTGGTTTTGCATTTGACATTTCAAGTTGACTCAACAATTGGTCAATTTTTCTTTTCTGACTCAGATAGAACTCACCACTCTGAGCTCTAGTGACTTCAACACCTAGATAGTATTTCAGCTCACCTAGGTCTTTCAATTGAAAGTACTGTCTCAATTGTGTTGCAAACTCTTGTACAAGGTGCAAAGAACCAGTTGCTAGGCAAAAATCATCAACATACGTTAGCAACACTGTGTAATCACTTCCAGAACCTCTTACATACACACAAGGATCAGCAACAGACTTCTTAAACTTTAGCTCTAACAAAGCCTTATCTAAACATTGATGCCAACAACGTCCGGCCTGCTTCAGTCCGTACAGCGCCTTGCGCAGTCTGTACACCTTCTGAGAATTGTCACAAGCATAGCCAGGAGCCTGCTTCATGTACACAGTTTCAGGAGCTCTGCATTCAAATATGCTGTGTCAACATCAAAATGATGGACAACAAGTCCACGCTGTGCAGCCAGAGAAAGTACCATACGTAAAGACTCTGGTCTAGCTGTGGGTGCATATGTGAGATCATAGTTCAAAAACCTCTCCTGTGCAAATCCCTGAGCAACAAGCCTGGCTTTGTACTGCACTGTATTATCAGAAGAAGCTTCTTTCTGAAAACCCATCTGGAACCAACAGCTTTCTGGGATGGGGGCAAATCAGTGACCTCAAACACCTTTTGACTCACTAATGCCTCAAACTCCTTATCCATCGCTGTGTTCCACTTCTCTTGCTCTTCAACAGGCAGATGCACATCTCCTGGAAAGACTGAGGTTCACAGGTAATCTGACACACTCTCACCTGCTGAATCACAAATCTGTCAGGCTTCACACCCTTTGTGGAGCGTGCAGACCTACGAGGAATTACCACTTGCCTCTTCCTCATCACTGTCCTCTGCCTTTTCACTACCTGAATCCCCCTTCAGATCCTGAACCTGCCTCAGGTGAAATTTTCCTCTTCCTTCACCTGAGGGGATCCTCTCACCACACTAGGAGACTGGGAACCAGAAGGCAGCTGAACTGGTTGTTGTCCAGCCACAGGAGCATGGACAGTTGGCTGTACACTAGATTGCAACAATACCTCTGAACTAGCATTCAACCTATCCCAACCAGTAGGGTGCTCAAAATTAGCACTTCTAGAGATTACTACACGACCATAGCCTGCAGAAAAACGGTAACCCTTAGATCTAGATGAATAACCAACAAACCTTAAGCGTTGTGCTTTTGGCTGGTTCTTCCTTCGCTGAGACTTAGGAATATGCACATATGCAAATGTTCCAAAAACACGCAGATGCTTCAGCGAAGGGCGCTTGCCAAACAAAAGGAAATAAGGAACTTCATTTACAGCTGAATTCCACACCCTGTTAGTCAGATACACTGCAGTCATGGTAGCCTCACCCCAAAAACGGGCTGGCACCTGGGCATCTAACATCAGGCTATTTCTAATGGTATTAACAACACCAATCTTCCTTTCAGCTATTCCGTTCTCAGCAGGAACACCAACATTGGCAAGTCTATGGGAGATTCCTTTTCTACGAAGCCAATTCTGAAACTCATGGCCTAGAAACTCTCCTCCACAATCCGATTGAAATTGACCTACTTGATAGCCATAATTTCTTTCCACCATTGCAACAAACTCCTTAAAGCGAGCAAAAGCCTCCGCTTTAGATTTGAGCAAATAACAAAACGTATAGCGAGTATGGTCATCCACCAAAAGGAACATGAAACGCGCCCCCCCCTCACTAGGAGCATTGGGGCCGGCTAAGTCTCCATGAACCAACTGAAAAGGCCTAGTTGACACTCTGTCACTTTTTCTAGCAATAGGAGCAGCCTTAATTTTCGATTGTTTGCACACAGTACAATCAAGAAAGTCATCACACTTTTTGGATCCTAACTCAGGATACACCTTGGCCAGTTGGGACAAACTTCCCCACCCGGGATGTCCCAGAACTCTGTGATAATAGTGAATGCATTTGTTATGTGGGGGAACATTGGAAATACAATTTCCTGACACAATCCCCTGCTTAGGAAGCATTTCATACAATTGATTCACTAACTTCCCCCTAGCACATTCTATCCCATCTTTTTCAATAGAACATCCAGTACCCTTGAACACAACAGTATAACCAGACTTTACCAGGGCTGGAACGCTAAGGAGGGAAAAGTCAAGTGTAGGTACACACAACACATTTTGCATATTTACCCCCAAACAAGGAATGTATACTTCACCCTGAAAGGACACATCAGCCATAGATCCATCAGCCAGAGCAACCTGTTGGACTTTAGGCTTGCTTTTTGATAACAACAACTGTTCATTGTTGACAATGATTTGACTACAGGCTGAGTCCAAAAGCCAAGTCTCTGGGGAACGTCTACTCACAGCCGTGAGCAAAGCAGACACCTGGGTACGTTGTCTAGGCGCTTGTTTCCCCTTCTTTCGTACGAACCTCTTTCCACTGGCTCCACCGGCTGGGCGAGGTGGCTGGGGACAGTCTCTCATGAAGTGTTGGGTCGAGTTGCACCGGAAACATCTCCTCACAGCACACGCAGCCTCTGTTCCAACTGGAAAACGCTGAGCTGAAGCCTCAGGAACAGCAACAGATGACTTACTCTGCATCTTCTCCAAATCACGAGCTTGCTGGATTTCTTGCAGGCGATTTGTAAGATAATCCACAGTTAGGTCTTGGGGCCTCAACGTCTGAGTTGCCTCGATGAGCATGTCAAAGCTCTTGTCCAAGCTTGACAGGATGATACAAGCTCTCTGGGTATCAGGGATCACAACATCCCGGTCCTCAAGTTCAAGAAACAAAGTCTTGACTTTATGGAGGTGGGTCATCACGTTTCCACCGGGCTGCAGCTTCAAGTTGTAAAGCTGACGTGATATACCAACAATGGCAGCAGAGGTTTGCTTGGAATAAAGGGCTTTAAGAGCTTCCCAACAGGCATGTGCGGTCTCCAAATTACTGATATGCAGTAGCTGTGATGATTCTAGTCCCAGAATCAAGTTGCCATAAGCACGATCCAAACACAACTGCACTTCTTCAGTAATAGCACCGGTTGGAGGTGCGTCTTTCACATACTTCCACAAACCTTCTTTTAGGAAGAAAGACTTGATCTTCACACACCAGGTCCGATAGTTTGTGCCATTCAAACGCTCAAAGGGCAGACTGGTTAGCCCTGCAGCAGCAGCCATGCTGACCACTCAAAGAAAAACACGTTTACTTCAAAATGCAGCCTTAAAAACAAACCCCGTTGTTACAGCTAGATCCAGCGCAGCAAAGAAAAACACAAAATTCTCTCTGGGCCACCATAACCTGTTAGGTGATGGTTAACTACGCGGGGTTCCAGGCTTGAAGTAATCCAAACAACGTGTTGTAAGGCTAACAATATCTTTATTGATAGCATAAGGCAATAATGGATGTATAGTGCATTATTGCAAAAAGGTAAAATCAAAGCATAAGCAGAGTTCCATCACCAGAAGTGAGGAAAGAAAAAAAACATCATGGTCTGTGCAAAGACCAGGCAAAGACCAGGCATGATTACAGTTCAGATACAAGTACATGCAGATAGCAGCCTACATAAAGAACAGAAGACATATATGTAGAACATAAGTATAAAGGACTACCCATGGTTCATAGCTCACATGTGATTGGTTTAAACATGAGCATCTCTTTCAGTATAGCATTTCTGGTAGTAATTGTACTTACTATAAAGCATCACACGATGGCAGTGTTGTGTATTGGCCTTTTTTGAGCTATAGTTGTTTTGAGAACAGTCCTGATTACGGGTTTATTTTGTCTAGCTAGAGATATCTCAGCACCTGCCATCTACGTCTCAGATGTTTTGAGAACCAAACTTACAATGCGGAAAACAATGTAGATTGTTTTCACTTGTATTTTTCCACTCTCTGGCCAGACACAGTGGAAGAAAATGCCATGCGTTTAATTCTGCATAGAATGCTTTAACCAAATAACCTTAACACACCATGGTTTATTCTTCTTCATCAGTCCTAAAAGAAACTCATATAGGAATGGCCTGGTATCTGGAGCTGGGGTGTGAATGGAGGCTGCCTTAGGTTTGGAACTATGAGCTCATACACTTGAGAAAAGGAGAAGAACAGGCCATCTCTGTCAAATAGTCAGTGTGGTGTTTCTGAGGGCATCTTCGGAGGGTGGGTTCACTCTTCTGCCTCCTAGAGGCAACCAAAAGACTACAGCAGAGCTTTCCAAACTGTTCGTGTTGGTGACACACTTTTTAGACATGCATCATTTCGTGACACACTCTTACAGCAGGGCACAAGGCAGGCACTAGGACCTCCACGGAATCACAGCAGGTTTGGAGGCAGGCACTAGGACCTGCGCCGAATCCTGGCAGAGCAGGTTTGGAGGCAGCAGGGCACAAGGCAGGCACTAGGACCTGCGCGGAATCCTGGCAGGGCGGGTTTCGAGGCAGCAAGGCACAAGGCAGGCACTAGGACCTGCGCGGAATCCTGGCAGGGCAGGTTTGGAGGCAGCAGGGCACAAGGCAGGCACTAGGACCTGTGCGGAATCCTGGCAGGGCAGGTTTGGAGGCAGCAAGGCACAAGGCAGGCACTAGGACCTGCGTTGAATCCGGGCAGGGCAGGTTTGGAGGCAGCAAGGCACAAGGCAGGCACTAGGACCTGCGCGGAATCCTGGCAGGGCAGGTTTGGAGACAGCAAGGCACAAGGCAGGCACTAGGACCTGCGCAGAATCACAGCAGGTTTGGAGGCAGCAAGGCACAAGGCAAGCACTAAGACCTGTGCGGAATCCTGGCAGGGCAGGTTTGGAGGCAGCCAGGCACAAGGCAGGCACTAGGACCTGCGCGGAATCCTGGCAGGGCAGGTTTGGAGGCAGCAAGGCACAAGGCAGGCACTAGGACCTGCGCAGAATCACAGCAGGTTTGGAGGCAGCAAGGCACAAGGCAAGCACTAAGACCTGTGCGGAATCCTGGCAGGGCAGGTTTGGAGGCAGCCAGGCACAAGGCAGGCACTAGGACCTGCGCGGAATCCTGGCAGGGCAGGTTTGGAGGCAGCAAGGCACAAGGCAGGCACTAGGACCTGCGCAGAATCACAGCAGGTTTGGAGGCAGCAAGGCACAAGGCAAGCACTAAGACCTGTGCGGAATCCTGGCAGGGCAGGTTTGGAGGCAGCCAGGCACAAGGCAGGCACTAGGACCTGCGCGGAATCCTGGCAGGGCAGGTTTGGAGGCAGCAAGGCACAAGGCAGGCACTAGGACCTGCGCAGAATCACAGCAGGTTTGGAGGCAGCAAGGCACAAGGCAAGCACTAAGACCTGTGCGGAATCCTGGCAGGGCAGGTTTGGAGGCAGCCAGGCACAAGGCAGGCACTAGGACCTGCGCGGAATCCTGGCAGGGCTTGGAGGCAGCAGCAGCCGCGACACACCCAGACACTGCAGCCGACACACTAATGTGTCCCGACACACAGTTTGGAAAGCTCTGGACTACAGAGTCACTGAAAACCCTCTTTCTTTGTCCTCTGGCTACCACAATTAGCTGGGCAAATTCTTGGGACACAATTCAAAGCCCACTTGAATGCCAAAACAATGGTTCCAATGGCAACAAAGCAAAGATTCATCGTTAGCAATAACAACAGAGTCATCTAGCTGAGCATTTTCAAGGAGACTATGGTTCACGTGAAGAAAATAGAGACCATTTAAATCATTTTTCGTGATCAACATGCATGATGTTTTGTAGATAAAATTGCTTGCATCACATCCATGCCAACTTGGGTATCACGTTGTTGCGTGAGCTGCATTGGGTACCAGTTTGCTTCCGGGTCCAATTCAAGGTGTTGGTTATCACCGTTAAAGCCCTATGTGGCATGGGGCCAGGTTACCTGAGGGACCGCCTCGTCCCCAATATATCCACCCGTCCCACCCGATCATGCAGAGAGGGCATGCTACGGACCCCATCTACAAGAGAGTTCCATCTGGCGGGGTCCAGGAGGCATGCCTTCTCTGCAGTAGCTCCTGCCCTGTGGAACAACTTGCCCCCGGAGGTGAGATTAGCCCCTTCACTCCTGACCTTCCGGAAGAACCTGAAAACCTGGCTCTGCCGCCTTGCTTGGGACCAAGGAAGGAATAGTCACTCTTGGGGATGGCTAATACCTTAGAGAGCTCCTCTCCTACATTGGATTAAGCAAGATCGTTTTACCACTCTTGGATTTTAATCTTGTTTATAATTTGTATTTTATATTCTATGTATATTTTATGTTTTTTGTTTTTATTATTTTGTTGTAAACCGCCCAGAGTCCCTCCGGTGGAGGGAGATGGGCGGTGATATAAAATTTAATAAATAAATACATAAATAATAAGTTCCAAGTCCAACTGATGTAACTTTGGGCCCTCCTTGCCCAGATATACTGAACATTATTCCATTTGTACAGCCCAAGGGTGCAGAGAGATTCTTGGTAAGGTAAGACCTAACCTTTAGTGCTTCACCTTGCCTTCTTTGGTATATGCAAGAATCTGGACATGACTTGCTGAAGATGTGACATGAAATCCTCTCAACCCCATGGTGTGATTCCATCTGCCCTAAAGAGGACAGAGTCTCTGAAGCCCGTTGTATTAATTTATCCAATGTTCCATAATTGGTAAAATGTTGAGATGTGCAGTAGCATCTCAGTTTCAGCAGCCTCTGCTTATCATGGATTTATTTCAGTCCGGCTTCAGGCCCAGTTATGGGACAGTGACCGCTCGTTGGCCTTGGTGGACAACCTACACTATTAACTGCATTGAGAACATACGACCCTATTGATTCTGTTGAACTTCTCAAACGCTTTTGATGTTCTCCTAGATAGGCTGAGTTGTGATTCAGAAGCACTTTTCATGGTGCAGCCAGTCCTTCTCATTGGGATCAGTTCAAAAAGTAATTGTGGGACATTCTTTTCAATACCATGTATATTGGCCTATGGAAAGATGGACAATGACTCCCAGCCCAGATTTCGATCTCGGCATGAATCTAACTCATCACCATGTAATCCTGATCCAGCAACTGGTTGACAAGTTCTCAGAAGCCTACCTGTGGGGGGTGCACAGTGGTGGTCGTCAAAGCTGTGGCAATGATATGTGCATGGGGAGAACTGCATGAAAAAGAAGCTCCATCCAGATCACGCAGGAAGTCAGCAAGAGCCATCTGTGGCCCCTCACTGGTTTTGAGCTGTCCTTATATTGCCAGTGGTGTCCTTCAGGATATATTACAAATGTCATACTGACTAGCAATTCGCAGTTCACAATCAACACAATTGTATACTTATAATACTTTTATTATAACACTCAAGTCCACCGCCTGAGGATTCCCAGCCCCATTGCATACATCTCCTTCTTGTCCATCTGCTGTTTTAATTGACAGCTACTGAGCATGCTCCATTTTGCATGGGCCGCTTCTTATGTGGGTTGCCCCCTTAGGTTGGAGGGATGAGCAACCAAAGCAATTTTTCTACATTGTTTTGATTTGTTTTGATATTTCTGCCCTGAGATACTCCTTCCTCCTCCCCCCCCCTCCTCCTCCTCCTCCTCCTCCTCCTCCTCCTCCTCCTCCTCCTCCTCCTCCTCCTCCTCCTCCTCCTCCTCCTCCTCCTTCTTCTTCTTCTTCTTCTTCTTCTTCTTCTTCTTCTTCTTCTTCTTCTTCTTCTTCTTCTTCACATCTGCATTTCTTGGCTTCATTTTTGTTGGCACTCACCACCAACCTTTCTTTTTGAAGAAATGACTTTTTTTCCCCAAAGAAAGCCTTATCTCCTACAGCAAATGTAGCAGTAAGGCACGGTGTTTTTGTTGTTGCTGACATGCAGACACCTGAGAATCAAAGAACTTCCAGAGATCTGGGTGTGGCAGACCTGAAGAACAACTCAAGAGCACAAACAACCTCTTCCTTAAAAAAAAAGTTTCCAAACTTCTCCCAAACCAAAGACAGGGACAAAAAGTAAACCGTTGGTATGGAATGGTGACAATTTGGATTGAGATCACCTGGGGGGAGAGGGCAAAAGTAAAGCCCTCGGTCCCATTCCAGGAGGAGAGATCCTCACCTGCAATTTCCTTTAAAAAACCACCGTGCAATTGCTAATCCCGGATTTGGGTTTCATGTGGTACAGACTTTAAAAGTAGAGTAGATACGTCCCATGCCAAGGCACCGGATTAAGTCTCCAGGATAGAAAGGGTTTCTGAATCCTAGAGGATCACTGGCTGTACTTGCACAACTATCTAAATGGGATAGACTTAATTCCGATTCATTTTTTTCTCTCTGCTTGCGTGTTGTTACAGAATTAACTCACTGAATTATAAACTAACCGAACAGAGTTTAAACTGGTTTCCTTTAAAAAAAAAACTAACAGTCCTAATATGTCGACAGAGAAGATAGGTGGTTTGAGAGAGGGGTCAAGGAATCCATTTATGCCAACTTGGAAAATCCTTCCTTGAATAGAGGTGGGGGCCTCAGGCACAATCTTTCCCCCATCTTCCTTCCTGCTTTGTCTTCTGTGCCTAGGAAGATTAAGACCATTTCGCAATCTCAACAACAGCAAGGTAATCTTAACGATCCTCCTTTAGATGATAAAGGGACTTAGAAATAAACATCTCAAAATAACCATGACCTAGCCCCAGGTGCAAGGTCACACAGCCACCCTAGAAACATATTTAAGGATTCCCTTACTAACTTTACTCAGACTGAAGAAGCTCCTTGGATAAGGAGTGCAGCGTTTCTACTGAAAAAATAGAAATCCAGTTGACATGATTCAAGCCACTAACAGTCCTAACTAACTAAAAAAAAAGCTTTAAAGAAAATCAGTGAGTTGGCCCCACATTAAGAATAGGTCCAATAGGATAGATTAATCATTATTAGCAAAAGAAGTCCCACTGAAAGTAATTGGTGTACTCAATGACCTGGTACACATGTTATGCTAAACCATGGTTTCTTGACTAAACCAACATTGGCTGACTTTATCCATCACTGTATGGCCTAAGCCACAACTTACAGTCTACACAGGTTAGGTTCATGGAACACACTAAGCCAAATCACATAAACCATGTTACGTTTTAGCCTAACGCAGTGCTTCCCAAACCTGGGTAAATTACCCAAAATTGGGTAAAAGTGGTTTTTCTTTGGGTAATGACACATGAACCCATTACCCATCACAACAGGGACATTTAAATTGACTTAAAGATTGCCACATGTACTAAAATATGTTCAAAAATCTCCCAAAGTATTCCTATTAAGACGAAACTCCATGACATTACCAATGGTAATTTCTTGAAATGACATAAAGATCATTCAATGATATTGTTTTTATAATACAGGTAGTCCTTGAGTTACGACCATTTTTTGGGTAGTGAAGGAAAAAGTTTTGGAAGCAGTAGCCTAATGTGTGAAAGGCAGTCACTCTCTAATCAAGCCCACTGATTTTTACCCACTCTGTACTGTGAGCAGAGAAATCTACCAATTTTTCTCCAATCTTTATCTATGATGTACTGGATCAGTCCCGGCACTGGCTTAGAAACGTGTGGTCGTTATCTTTTCACTAATGCAATTGTCTTTACTGGGTTTGGCGCATCCATTTTTCACGCTGCCATTGGCTGCCTCGCTCTGCCTAAAAACGTGAAAAGTTAAAAACAATTATTTATTTATTTATTATTTATTATTTCTAACTTATATCACCGCCCATCTCCCCCCACAAGGGGACTCTGGGCGGTTTACAATAAAGTAATTCATTAATTCATTAATTATTCATTAATTTCATTAATTTCATTAATTAAATTCATTAATTTCATATAATGAAATTAGATTTCATTATACATTATACCGCCCAGGGTCCCTCCTTGTGAAGGAGATGGGCGGTAATATAAATATGATAAATAAATAAATAAATAAATAAATAAACAAATAAACAAATAATACAATTAAAATATGTACATAATACACAGTACTCTGTTCAAAGTAATGCTGCAAGATTTAAAGTTTAAATACTTTAACCTGCGCTTCCTGAAACCTTTCATCCTACAAGGACTGTCAAGAAATTGTAGGAGCAGGTTCATACAGTATGTACTTGTTCATCCCTTGATGATACCAGTGCCTAAACATATGGAAACCCCTTGCTAATCTTTAAGGCACAACTTGCTATATCCATCACCTGACTGCCCTCTGCCTGGCAGCTAAATGTGCGAACTATTTTCCTTGAAAAGCCCTGTGTGGGAAGGTGCATCAGATGGAACATCTCATTCAACCATGAAGGTTTCCCTTTGATGCTGCAATCAAAAGATCTTCACGCGTGGTGAAGCAGATTCAAACCTTTTTGCCTGACATTATGATGAAAGCATCAATCCTGCGGACACCACTGGATGCAAAATTGGCATGGCAGGATTGAGCCATTTAGGCCCTGCAGGCATTGTGCCACCGGAAGATGGCACCGGCCGATGTGCATAGCCTGGATTCTCTGTAAAGGAAAAGCTGTGCCAGATCTCTTTCAAGTCAAGTTGGACGTCAGGTAATTTGGACACATCAATGTAGTGTCCTTGCAATAATGCCAAAGTGGTTAGCAGTGGTCTTTTTCCAGATTGTGTTTTTGACTTCCCAGTCTAGCTTACAGCCCTGGGATTCCCGGATGCTTTCTCATCAAAGAGATCCAAGCTAGCTTGGCTTCCAAGCTAACGTTGGCCTAGTGCTACTATTAGGCATGTCTACACCACACAGTGCCTAGTGAAGTTAATTGACATAATTTGATTCCCAGAAACTTTGTTACAGGTCCAAGCAGAGGGGGGCCCCAAAAAGTTGCTTTAATTATTTCTTGCCAGCAAAAAACAGGCCAGCCACAGTAAAGCGCAGATGGTCTGCTCTCAGCCAGAAGTTGGCAATTACTGATAGAAAACAAGGGGGTTGAGTTGACTGGCTTGTTTTTGCCAGCAAGCGAGGAACCAGATGTGGTTTACCTTGTCTGAGCATGTGCAGTGATGTCACTACGGAAGCCCCACCCCACATTGCCATCACAGTGCAGCACGTGAAGGAGGGGCTTGAGCTGTGACATCACTGCACAGTAAGGCTGGCCATAACTTGTCCCACTTTGCTGCGGACACCCTTGGTTGCCACTGAACAGGACAGAGAGCATTCAAATCGTTGACCTCTGGATGGAACTGTTATACCTCAGCCCAGGTTTGTTCCCCTGGATCAGAGAGGCAAACAGGGATCAAGCTAGTGTCAGAAGTCCCCACAGGTCTTGCCTTGGATTGTTGGCCAGATCATCCACACGATCGGGAAGTTCCTTGCCAAGTGTCTCTGGAAGAAGGAGAGAAAAGATTCCGCCAAGGACCGCTGCACTTCCGAAGATCACCACAGGAAAGGAGGTGTGATATCTCCCCAGGAGACCAACCAGTGGGGAGATTATGCCAGCCACCCTGGCTGTCATCTGGCATACTCCAAGTCCAGTCTGCCTGATAGGGAAGCAAAACAGAGGAGTTGAAACGTGGAGAAGGAAGTGGCTTTGTCTACAGCAGAGCTTTCCAAACTGTGTGTCGCGACACGTTAGTGTGTCGGCTGCAGTGTCTGGGTATGTCGCGTCTGCTGCTGCCTCCGAGCCCTGCCAGGATTCCGTGCAGGTCCTAGTGCCTGCCTTGTGCCCTGCTGTAAGAGTGTGTCGCGAAATGATGCCCTGCTATAAGAGTGTGTCGCGAAACGATGCACGTCTAAAAAGTGTGTCACCAACATGATAAGTTTGGAAACCTCTGGTCTACAGGGTGAACATTATTTTGCTGGATTTCCTGAAGATGGTCATTTCCCAACATCTTCTCCGACATGCACATTTTATTAAAAGGCAGAAGCAGCTGCAGCTCACAAAAGCCTCTGCCTTTTAATAAAATGTGTGCATTGGAAAAAGTGCTACCAGACTCTTCCTGATTTTTTGCCACTGTAAACCAGCATGGCTGTCCTCCTACAATGCCCACAACAAGAAGCATCCTGTCCCAGCAGAAGGCTTTTCTCTGTAAAGCATTCTCCTCCTGAGTCCTGCCCGCGCACCAGCAGAGAATAAAACAAGCATAGATGCCAGTTTCCCCCTCGCCAATCCAAACTGGTTTGCCTGGAGGACGGTGTCCTTCAAGGCAGAAAGGCTGCCCACCTGTCACCTTCTTAACATCATCAGCCAGTGGGAAAACTCTCACAGCAGTGCAATGATTGGCAGAAAGTTCTGAAAGGTGGCTAAACTCTCCCCGCTTTCTCTTCCCACCTCCCCGAGCCTCAGATCCCCCTTGAGTAGCTGGTAACCCAAACAGCAGCTGACAATCCCAATGGGAGGGGGGCGCTGTGCTGTGAAGCAGGGCCCCTCTCTCTGCAGCCCCACGTCAACGGCCACCACTGGTCAACTGCTCTTCAGATTGATCGGGGGTAATAATGGTGGAAAACCCAGTTTGAAAAAGTCAGATGATTTGTCTGTCCAAAGAATGATAACCCTGGAGGATCGCACCCAGGGACTGGAGAAGGGGAAGGGAGGTGCCTGTATGTCAGTCCTTTGAGGTAAGGCAGGTCAAGAAACACACACTGCAGGGATTCCAGGAGTACTACTTGATTGTACCATAACAGAAATTTGAAAGCCTGTCCCAAATCTTCCCTGTTTCTTTTGAAAGACAACAAAGTCACGATGGGGCTGTTCTAAGTCTGTTTATGTCAGCCTTACTAGGTAGACTAGACAGGAAACACAACCAGATGAGCTACTTTATTGTAAGGTTACATTAACAGAATCTTGCAAGTCTGAAAATACTTCTCTCCCCCCCATCCCCTTTACAGCCCAAAAAACTAGGGAGGGTCTCTTCTGAGCTCTTGCCCCACCCACATTCCTGCTGTGGGTTAACCTGCCTTTTATCTGACCATTCCCTTGGCTGCCTTTCTTTGCCCTGTCTCCCGGGGTGATTCCCACCTACCATTACACTTTCTCATGCTTTCTACTTTCCCAGAGCTAAGCAACTCTTTCACCTCTCCCTCCTCATCAAGGCCAGAGGTAATTCCTCTACACCGGCCTTTCTCAACCTTCTGACCCTGGAGGAACCCTTGAAATATTTTCCAGGCCTCGGGGAACCCCTGCACATTCAGGCTCAAATAGAGGCCAGAAATGGCAAAATTATTCTATTCGTTTCATGGGTAGGCCTGTCTAGATGCATTAACAGTGTTCTTAAACTAAAAATAAAGAATGAAACTTACCTCTTGAATGCGAAGCTGCCCGAATTGGAAACATTTTTTTAAATAAATCGTGATCTCCCAGGGAACCCCGAGTGACCTCTTGCGAAACCTTGGGTAGGGTGCCACGGAACCCTAGGGTGCCACGGAACCCTGGTTGCAAAACCCTGCTCTACACTATGGCAGCCTACACTGATCAATAGGAGCTGGGCAGCTCCCCGGACTACACCATCAATGGCATGGTCAATGAACCACATCACCTGGCACCCTGAGCAAAACTGACTTGAAATATTGCCTGCTAGGGGCGTGGTGGCTCAGCAGGTAAGATGCCAGGCTTGTCGATTGGAAGATCACAAGTTCGGAGGTTCAAATCCCTAGCCTCGCGTGATGGAGTGAGCTCCCGCACTAGCCCCAGCTCTTGCCAACCTAGCAATTCGAAAGCATGCAAATGCAAGTAGATTAATAGGTACCACTTCGGTGGGTAGGTAACAGTGTTCCACGCATGTCATGCCGGCCACATGACCGCGGAAGCGTCTTCGGACAACGCTGGCTCTTCGGCTAACAAACGGAGATGAGCACCAGGCCCTAGAGTCGGACACAACTGCACAAATGTGCGGGGGGTACCTTTACCTTTACCTAGGGGGAAAAAACATTACTTTAACCCTGAAAGAACGAAGGACACCTTAAAGTTCTCTTGATCTGGACTAGAGATGAGATGAAGGCAACATCATGGGGACATGGTGGGGGAAAATTTGCCTGTGGTGCTCTTTGGTACATGTGGGGAAAGCCCCACAGAATCGTGTTTATTTCTTGTTTATTTATTGTAACCCGCCCAGAGTCCCTTGCATGGGAGATGGGCGGGGAATAAATTTGAATAATAAATAAATAAATAAATAAATAAATAAATAAATTTCTGGTGGGAGAAAACACATTATTTGAGAACCACCGCCATCCCCTTATTCTTAACAATACTTGTTTTAAGACATTGTTTTATTTTGCTTGTGTTTGTTGTTAATCAAGTAGCCTCACCGGACAATAGTTGGGAATAGCTCTGCCGAATACACGTAGGATGTTGAAAATGATCCCGCCATGGTGAACTTTCCAATGATAGCTAACGTTGCGATTACCACAGGCAGATCTGGGGAGAAAAACCAGATCTGAAGAGATGGAAAATCCAAAATAAAAGGAGGCAATAGCGAGAAAACTCAATGAAATTAACAGACCCTTTTTTAACCCCCTTTTTCTCTATATTTAAATACCGGCAGACCCAGATAGGACCCACGGTGATTAAGACCACTCAGGCCTCATTACAAATATTAATAATAAAACATTGGGAACAATTAATAAAATGCCAGCCCTTCCAAGTTCTAGTTCTAGTTCACATATCGTGGTTTGCTTGCTTTTCTCTTAGCCTGTCCTGGAAGTCCAGCTATCGCGATTTACAACTTAGTAGGACATGTAAACTCAGCCGGTTGTGAACTCTTCAACAATTATGGTTTAGCAAAATGTGGGAATCCCTGAATGTTCTTAATTCAATCCACACCTTTGGGAACGGCGGTGATCAGGAGAGAAACGGTTCCCCCAAGGAGGAGACAAAAAGATTGACATTTCTTCCTCCCCAACCACTCCATGAGGAAGATGCACGAGGTCCGGGCTGGGATTTCCACAGCCCCAAAGATGACTTGCGTCAGGTAGATATTCAGGCCGAAGCTACCAACGTTCAGGCTTAATCCATAGTAGGCCAAACTATTGACAAACCTAAAAGAAGGAAGGAAGGAAGGAAGGAAGGAAGGAAGGAAGGAAGGAAGGAAGGAAGGAAGGAAGGGAGGGAGGGAGGGAGGAAGGGAGGGAGGGAAGTTGGGAGGGAGGGAGGGAGGGAGGGAGGGAAGTTGGGAGGGAAGTTGGGAGGGAGGGAGGGAGGAAACTTTACCGTTAAAAAGAGAATGAACAACACAGAGTTGATGAATACCACATTTTCCCTCCCTATTCCACAAATCAGTGCTATTTTTACAGATATGTATGAAAACCTTGCAGGAGAGGTATTTAAATAGCTGTATGAATAGGAGGCTTGATAGCAAATATCATACACACACAAACAAAAATACACACACACACACCTCACACTCTGGCAAATCTACTTTCAGCTGGTTTCAGCTCTCAAACCCCTCAAGGAAACCATTTTTCCTAGCTGGGGTCCTTCTGATTGTCGGAAAGTGCCATATATTGAAGGGTATTCCAGATAGCGACTGTGTTCATTCCCCGAACCTCAGAAGCCAATTTACATCAACCGATTTGTCACATGCTGCTCTGTTCAATATACCAAGAACCACCCAGATTTCTGGATGAGCTGCCCGTTGGAAGTGTAAATCCAATGGCACTGACTCTTCAGCACCTCCTGACCACATGGGGGTGGTAGAGAGTAGACAGAGAGTTAAGGATTAGTCCTGTGTCCCCCTCTGCCTGCTCTTGGTCTAAGCAGTGTTTCTCAACCTTGGAAACTTTAAGAGGGTGGACTTCGACTCCCAGAATTCCCCAGCCAGCCATGCTGGCTGGGGAATTCTGGGAGTTGAAGTCCACCCGTCTTAAAGTTGCCAAGGTTGAGAAACACTGGTCTAAGGGATTGCTAATCTGAGGTTACTGGCTTCTTTCCCAGGACACACACATACACAGCACATGCACTTGGACTCACCTCCTGGTAGGATGTAGTTAGGTAGGTCCTAAGCTTTGCCTATTCCTATCATGTATTTCCTGTAAATACATTTCTATTGTGTTTGTCAAACCCGCTTCACTAATCCTTACTCAGTTGCTCCCATCACTTGCTTCATTAATCCTTGATCAGTCCCCACTCTCAGGATTGCTCTCATGCACACGAAGTATGCTTCAGCCTCCAACACAGATCAACATTTCCCCTTGGTCAACAGAAGAGGCAACAAAGGCTCCTCTTCTGCTGTCTATCCTTGCCCTTACTTTGCCCTGCATGCCTTTGCATTGCAATTTCCTAACACACACACACACACACACACACACACACGACTCAGGGGGAGCAGCAAACCCATTCCTCTGCTCAGCTGAAAGAGCTGCAAGAAATTATGGCATGGCTCTACAGCGCATTAACCAGAACAGGGGAGAATTAAGCAACCAGCAGAAGAGTTCCTTTCAGTCAGAAATCACCCTCTCCTTAGCGCTTGTGTTATTGTTACAAAACCATTCTCACATCACTTCTTCCTGCAGGCAATTGAGCTTAAATTTATTCGCTCCCTTGCCAAAGAGCAAAGGCAGATGGAAATACTGGAGCATGATGCAAGTGGCTGGGAATTCCAGGGGTTTGTAAAGGAATATAGAGCTGACCATGGGGAAGGTATGTTGTTGTTGTTGTTGCTGTTGTTCAGTCGTTTAGTCGTGTCCGACTCTTCGTGACCTCATGGACCATAGCACGCCAGGCCTTCCTGTCCTCCACTGTCACCCGGAGTTTACTCAAATTCATGTTCATTACATCGGTGATGCTATCTAACCATCTCATCCTCTGCCGTCCCCTTCTCCTTTTGCCTTCAGTCTTTCCCAGCATCAGGGTCTTTTCCAGGGAGTCCTCTCTTCGCATTAGGTGGCCAAAGTACTTGAGCTTCAGCTTCAGCATCTGTCCTTCCAATGAGCAGTCAGGGTTGATTTCCTTTAGGATTGACTGGTTTGACCTCCTTGCAGTCCAAGGGACTCTCAAGAGTCTTCTCCAGCACCACAGCTCGAAAGCATCAATTCTTCGGCACTCAGCCTTCCTTATGGTCCAACTCTCACAGCCATACATTACTACTGGGAAAATGAGGGACTTGGACAAGAGGATCTTGTACAGACTTTCAAGATTCAGTTATTACATCCTACAACAATAGGTATTCTTGGAATCCCTGCAGTGTCTGTTTCTTGACCTGGCCAACCTCAAAGGGATGACATCAATCTTGAAAGCCTCTCTGGGTTTCTCTCTCTCCCATCTTATATTAAACAATATCAAGGTGGGGTTATTTTGAGTTTCTTTCTCACACTGCCTTCTATCTCTGGTCTGTGTAGTCTCTTATCTAAGTCCCTCCTTAACTGCTCTCTCATACTTTCCCCAAGGTCAGGCTCTAAATTCCTTTATTGAGGTGGAGTTGTACCATACTTGGAAGCCATAATTAGTCCAGTTAGCTTAATGTTCTTCCCAGTTTTCAGAACAGGGAATCTCCTGAACCCTGTTGAGTTGGAATTTGGGGCTTTCATCCAAGCGTTTGACCCTATCTATGAAAGACATCATATACTTACCAGACTGAGGAAATTATGAGAGTCACCTTCGCTAAATGGGGATTTCTCAGGAGATCCAAAACTGTCGCAGATTTGGCTTTCTTTTCAGGTTTCAGCTTTGTAAGAGGTGAGAAATTGAAAGAATGAAAGTGAGAGGGGGAATCTCTCTTTTTCATCATTGCTATTTGGGGATTTTGCTTCCCCTGCCGCTTCTATCCAGACTTCTCTAACCACTTCTCCAGATGTGTTGGACTACAACTCCTATGGCCATGCTCAGCGTGATGATGGGGGTTGTTGTCCAATGCCCATGTTAGGAAAGGCAAATAGAAATCACTCAAAGTTCAATGATATCTCTATTTAACAGACTATTTGGGGGAGGGGATGTCCATTCTTCCCAAATGTTCATTAAATACAAAATGTTGTTCTGTCTACAGCAGAGCTTTCCAAACTTTTCATGTTGGTGACACACTTTTTAGACATGCATCATTTCATGACACACTCTTACAGCAGGGCACAAGGCAGGCACCAGGACCTGCGCGGAATCCTGGCAGGGCTTGGAGGCAGCAGCAGCCGCGACACACCCAGACACTGAGCCGACACACTAACGTGTCCCGACACACCGTTTGGAAAGCTATAGTCTACAGTATTTATGTCACTTGGGTAATGTTGTTGTTATGCAGGTGATGCAATTTATCTTTTCCTGGTCCTTTTTTTAAAAAGGTAGAAAGACATTTAAGCAACTGGATAGTTTTATGCTAGTCTCTAGGCCTAGAACACCAGAACCCATGAGGCTGGGACAAAACCTCAAACTAACTGGATGCCACCTTGATCTGCAAAAGTCCCATGGATACTACTCTCCGTAAGAGAGCACCAGAATGAAACCCTGCCAAAATACCCAGGGGCATCCATTGGTGGGAGGGGGATAGTCAAGATGTTGACTGCGCTCACCTGAATTACGTGCAGATGTTTTGAATTTCAAGAGCAGGAACTGTGGCCAAAAACTACTGAAGGACCACAATATCATGCACAAAAATACCATTATGCAATGCCCATCTGGGAATTGCTTCTCCTCACCTAATTTCTTCACTCCCAGTTGTTCCCAACCACATTTGATTCTGACTCTTATCCATCCTGCAATAATAACTTTGCAGGAGTGGAAAATAAAAACTCACCTGCTCTAAGAGTTCCGGAGGGATGGTTCGCTTGTTCACACAGGCTGCTTTTTGGAGAAGCTTTTTAGCTTCCTCTATTTTCCCTTTCGTCACAAGCCACCGAGCGGACTCAGGAAGCACCCTGAAAAATATTGGGAGGGCAAGTAAGCAAATAATTTCAATGTTTTCTTCGTTGCCCCTTTTATGGAGACATTTGAACCAGATTTATCCTACCTCTGATTCAGTGTTTCTCAACCTTGGCAACTTTAAGCTGTGTGGACTTCAACTCCCAGCAATGTTGGCTGGGAATTCTGGGAGTTGAAGTCCACACAGCTTAACATTGGCAAGGCTGAGAAACACTGCTTAGACCAGAGCTTTCCAAACTGTGTCGCGACACGAAAGTGTGTCGCCACACACAGTCTGGGGTGTCGCCACACAACCCGGAAGCGCTGATCATCATCAGCGCTTCCGGGTTTTCCCGCGGCGACACACCAACGGCGGTGCGCAAAAATCGAAAGCGGCAGCAGCGCTTCCAGGTTTTTGCGCGCTGCCGCAATGGCGGCACTTCTGGGTTTTCCCGCAGCGACACACCAACGGCGGTTGGTGTGTCACTGCGGGAAAACTTTGGAAAGCCCTGGCTTAGACCAAGAGCAGGCAGAGGGGGACACAGGACTAATCCTTAACTCTCTGTCTACTATGTACCACCCCCATGTGGCTGGGGAATTCATTGCTGGCTGGGGAATTCTGGGAGTTGAAGTCCACACAGCTTAAAGTTGCCAAGGTTGAGAAACACTGCTCCGATTAGTAGTTATCCTGGTTGCTCAGACTCAGCCTATGCCCAGATGCTGCTCATAGACGAACTACCTTTTGTTACAGCTTACGTGGCTAGGTTTTGTGCAGCAGCACAGACGATCCGCCGGACCCTGATGGGCCAATTTTCCACTAGCCAAACGCATCCTACGCAACTGTAATTCGTTTAAATTTTAGATATTATCACTTCTATGTAATATTAAATGTTATTACATTTATATCATTTTAGTGTCTATTTTATAATTTCAATATAGACTGCAAACTGGACCTCACTCATAGATGTTAGTTAGGTTGTTTTATAAATGTATTTTAATTTTGTCTTAAATTTGATTTCATTTATTATCTATTAAGATAGATTTATATATATTCACTGATCACTCTGCTTGTACTGGTCTATGAGCGTAATGAATTGAATTGAGTTGAGTTGAGTTGAGTCGAGTTGAATAATTTTTATTTTGGAGAGATGGTATCCCAATCAAAAATGGCACAAAACACCCCTCAAACTGTGGACCATTCATGGGCAACCCACACATCCCATTGCACTCTCCAGGGCCATCTGTGGGGTGGGGGACAAAAGGATCAAGATGGGGCCAAAACCAGGTGGACAAGCCTCCTTTTTCTTGTGTGTCACACGTGCAAGGCATGTAAAAAAGGGGCAGAGCTTTGCCTTGCAAGTTGCCATCTTGACTCTTGATCAACACCCCACTTTTTCTTGCCCTACCCAAGAGAGCTAGCACAAAAATTATAAACAATGGTTGTTTTACATGGAATTAATTTGAATTAACAGTTGTTCATTTGCTTGTTTGTCCTGAATTGACCTTTCCTTTCCTTTCCTTTCCTTTCCTTTCCTTTCCTTTCCTTTCCTTTCCTTTCCTTTCCTTTCCTTTCCTTTCCTTTCCTTTCTTTCTTTCTTTCTTTCTTTCTTTCTTTCTTTCTTTCTTTCTTTCTTTCTTTCTTTCTTTCTTCTATCTTTCGGAGTGTCGCTTCTGGCAGATATACAGTATATGCATAAAGTACATGTCAGTGTCTAAGTGTGAAAAGGTCACATATCTATTGGACACACTGCAAACACTGAAGTTAATGAGTCTCTTAAGGCAGAGGCACCTTTTTCTGGTTCCTTTAAGGAGAGAGACAGAGGCATTGGGCTCCCACGCGGACCAAAACACATCCACATCATTTTTGAAAACTGCTAGAGGGAACTCGACAGCAGGCGGGGGGCGGACATTGGAGAAGTCTTGCAAGAACGTTTTTTAGCTTATTCATAAATGTCTACAGCAGGGTTTCTCCACCAGGGTTTCGTGGCACCCTCGGGTTCCGTGAGAGGTCACTCGGGGTTCCCTGGGAGATCACGATTCATTTATTTAAAAAATATTTCAAATTCAGGCAACTTCACATTAAAGAGGCAAGTTTCATTCTTTATTTTTAGTTTAAGAACATTGTTAATGCATCTATACAGGCCTACCCATGAAACGAATATGATAATTTCATAACTTCTGGCCTCTATTTGAGCCTGAGGCCTGAAAAATATTTCAAGGGTTCCTCTGGGGTCAGAAGGTTGAGAAAGGCCGGTCTACAGGCAGAGTTCAACAGCAAGGTTGCTGTGTCTGTAGGTGACACCAGAAGGATTTGAAAAGGAAAACCCCAGATTGTTAGGGGTTGCTGGTCATGGAAGAATAAAAGAGCCTATCATTTTGAAAAGCAACAAGGCTGGCTGACATCCCGAAGAGGGATTCGCTGCACTGCAAAGCTTATTGCAGTTTCCTTATCTCTCTGTGTGTGTGTATATGTGTTTGTATTGAAGGGACTAGCGTAACCTGAGCCATTTTTGCTTCTGTAACATGCTTACACTAGGAACTGTCATTTAGCAAGGGATGTAACAGCAGGTACTGTATACAGGAAATCAGAGATAACTATGTAATGAGCAATGTAACACCATTTAGTAAATCAGAGATAACTATGTAATGAGCAATGTAACACCATTTAGTAAATCAGAGATAAACATGTAATGAGCAATGTATGTAACACCATTTAGTAAACAGAGATAACCATGTAGTGAGGAATGTAACACCATTTAGCAGTAAATGTAACAGCACACAGGAAAAGAAGAGATAGGCAGATGAGCAATGTATGGTTCTTTGTTTTCTTATTACCTTGTTCCTGGTATGAAATGTATAAAAACTTGGTATGCCTGATGTGGGGGTGTGGATCTCTTCCCAGACATTCAACTGCCATAGTGTCTGTAGAGATTCTACCCAGCTTTGCTTGGCCAAATAAACGCTGTTACTTTAACTTCCAAGCCTTGACTCAAGTCTCTTTTTAACAATCTCAGAAACTTGGGTAAGCCAGGTACTTTACAGTATGTGGGTATTTATGCACACTCGTACTGTATTCAAATATTTACGTGGCGCTTCTTGGTTACAGAGCTCGAAAGCCATTTCCTACCATACTAAAAGGCCATTTTACACATCCAACCAAAGCAGGGATCATTAAGGGGAGTCGGCAGCTGGCGTTCTCGTCGAACCCAGTACTCACCATATGTAGAAGAAAAAAACAAAAACTGGGGCGGAGCCAGCAATCTGAAGGTGTCGCCAGTCCCGAAGGCCATAAGCTAAGCCAGCCAGGATCATCTGTCCCAAAGCAAAGGTCACGTGACTGGCGATAATGGTGTGCGGACGATAGGCAATTCCGACCCACTCGGTGCCTGCAAGGGAAGGTTGGATTAGCAAAAGAAATTAAAGCAGAGCTGAGTTTGGGATTCACAGTCCCCATAAGAGCAAACCGCTATAGAGAGAATGAATGACGGCTGGTTTGCAAAACAGGAAGGAAATGTGGGTGGGTTGAGGGGAAGGAGGTGGTCAAGAATTGTGGTTGGATGGAGTTGGTGAAATCTTCAAAAACAGTGAGGTGAGACATCTAAAAGATAAAGGGCAATGTACGAGATAGTATATGGATATAACAGAAGCAGGGATGGTTTCTAAAACTTGAGAAAGAATAAATGTGTGGGTGTAAACTATATTTAGCTATATTTCCCTTATCTCCTGTATTTCCTTGTTTTGCCTACTTATTTTCGGTCCTTTCCCTAACTTTGCTTAAAGGGTATCGATGTATAGATGTATTTTCCCAGGAATTTGGGGACAGGAGTTTGATTGATTGATTTCAGCCAATTCTGGGCAAGATAACATAAGATTTAAAATCCAGTATATTATAATAATTCAAATAATGATTTGAACCTCCGAACGTGCGATCTTCCGATCGACAAGCCTGGCGTCTTACCCGCTGAGCCACCACGCCCCATATTATAATAATACAGGGGCACAATGGCTCAGTGGTTAAGACACCAGGCTTGTCAATTGGAAGGTCGGCGGTTCGAGACCTGAGTGCCGCGTGACGGAGTGAGCTCCCGCACTAGCCCCAGCTCTTGCCAACCTAGCAATTCGAAAGCATGCAAATGCAAGTAGATTAATAGGTACCACTTCGGTGGGTAGGTAACAGTGTTCCGTGCGCGTCATGCCGGCCACATGACCGCGGAAGCGTCTTCGGACAGCACTGGCTCTATCGGCTAACAAACGGAGATGAGCACCGGCCCCTAGAGCCGGACACGACTTTGCAGGGGAAAACCTTTACCTTTTTGTATAATAATAATAATAATAATAATAATAATAATAATAATAATAATAGACAACAACAATCACCATAAATAAATATGCATCTCAGGGTTGAGTTAAGGTCTTACATAGAGCTACGCTGCTTATTATCATTCCAGAAAGAGCAGTCCCCAGCAGAAATCGAAATGCACAGTAGAGGTAAAAACTGGGGGCAAAGGCTGCTGCAACTCCAGTCACTCCTTGGAGGAACACAGATAACAAGGCAATGGGTCGTCGGCCACACCTGAAGGATGAGAATGTTTCGTTAAAACATCTGCAAGGAAACAACAAGGCTCAGAGAGCACCAAGGACTCCACAATGTTTTGTTATATCTGCCATTACAGGGAACTATTCTTTCTAAGCTTAGAGCCACAACCAAAGATGTTTACAGAACCTTCTGAGGAGATGGAATGTTATCTAGATATACTGTAGGCTGACCATATTTCCCTGAGACGGAAAAGGAGCCCTAATGCGCGCACGTGTGCGCACCGGCTCACCAGCACATGCGCGCGCACACAGGCACACACACATGCACGCACGCACACGTGCACAGGCACACACACACACAGGCACGTACGCGCGCACGCACTCCATCCCTTAAAAAAACGGGACAAATTGAGTTTTTTTAAGGAAAACACGGTACGGTCCAGAAAAGGTAAAAAAACAGGACTGTCCCGTTCAAAACGGGACGTATGGTCAGCCTATCTAGATATGGACCTCTCTGGTGGATGAGCACCCAAGAGAAATGCCCAGCTGTGTCAGCCCTCGGTTCCATAAATTTGCTTAGTGAAATACAAGAGTTCCAGACAGCTTGCTCTAACCTTCTCCAGGGTACTCCATTCCATGTCTGCTACTGGTTTGATGTCAGCAAAGGCAGAAGCAGGACATTTTGCTCCCTCGTAGCCAACCCCGCTTCAGTTCCAGGCATGTACGTGTGAAGGCTTTGCATCTGGTCGTAAAGGCTGCCTAGTTTTTGGAAGCCACCCCTATGGATTGAAAGATTGTCTTTCCGACCAATCTCTTCTGTTCTGTAGCTTCACCCCAAGTTCCTTCCCACCCATAAGTTGCTGCCCTCCATTCTGCAAATTGGAGTTGTCTTTGCTCTC
The DNA here is from genome assembly GCA_023362775.1 of Charina bottae. Classification (NCBI taxonomy): domain Eukaryota; kingdom Metazoa; phylum Chordata; class Lepidosauria; order Squamata; family Charinaidae; genus Charina; species Charina bottae. The sequence goes on along the minus strand of JALMGJ010000037.1, from coordinate 6,196,227 downwards.
TTACCAGTCACTGAACGGTCCCAACACCATTGCTCCAACAAGGAGGCCCGACATGAAGATGGACTGTGAGATATCAACTAAATCCTTCCTGTCACATACGAGGGTAAACTTAAGGAAGGAAAGAAAATTTGCTTTACTGGAAAGGAACCAGACAGAGGAAAGAACTCATTCCGTAATCATGGCACGTATTTTAGTAGCAGAGTCCTAACAATGCTTCAGGATAAATGGTACTCCATTGGTCTCTCTCATACGCCTCTACTACTGAACATCAGCATTCCAAGATCTTGGGCTGGCCACTTTGTCCCAGAAGGACCACTTCTTAATGGCTGAGTATCTCCATGTAGAAAGTCCCAAAAGTGGTAGAATAGAATTAGAGAGAACTTTAAAACAGTAAGAGTTCTGTAGACAGTAGACAGCGCCAACCCAAATACCCAGGTATGCCAGCTTCTTCTGTTTTATGGGAAATTCTAGGAACCTTCTACAGAAAATATTCTTTCTAGAGCCAGGATGCAAACAGGGCCAAAATAAGAGGCCTGAAAGGAGATTTTGAAGAATTTTAAGGGGCAAATTGGACCCTGGCATAGTTTCAAGGATGGCCGACAGGAAGCTCTGGCATGGGCTAGTCCATGAAGTCACGAAGAGTCAGAAGCGACTGAACGAATAAACAACAAATAGTTTCAAGGCACCCATTTCACCCCTTCAAAGCCACACAATACTCTGTGTGTGTGTGTGTGTGTGTGTTTGTTTCAGGGTGGCCTTCAAGCAGGGATGTCCACAAGGAGGTAAAAAAAATCAAAACGGTGGCTGTTTGAAACCCCATCCCTTTTTGCATGCATCCTTGTGTGTGCACATTAAAAGGGGGAGGGGCTTAACTTGCATGGGCACACTTACCACCTGGACTGTTTTTTTATCCCTACTGTGCATACCCTGCAAGGCAATAACATCTCCAGCCCCAAGCGCCACCTCATACTGTACAAATATGGGAGAGCCTGCTGCCAAAGTCTGGCTAAAACCTCACCCACTGTGGCTGAGATTTCTGACCAGGCCATCAAAACTTTGCCAGTATTCAACCTTCTCCCATCAAGAGATCTCAGCTGTTTTTAAAATGATGTGACTGCTTCTCGGGAGTTGATTATGTGGCCTGGCGCCTAGGACAACTGGATAATAAATGATAAGATTTAGTCTAACAAATTCTGTTTCCATCATCCTTTACATTATTCAGCCAAGACGACCTTTGGATTTATGACTATTCTTCGTTGTAAATGTCAAAATTTCTCCCTCCCATAGCATTCCAATTGCTAATTTCACGGAGTTTTTGTTCTCCTGCATTAGCCGGATTGGCTCTCCCCCAATGCTTTCAACTCAAATGAAACTATTTTCATCAGATCAAACAAGTTAACTTTTTTTAATAGTAAATTTATTTATTTATTTATTTATTTATTTATTTATTTATTTTCTATCCCGCCTTTATTATTTTTATAAATAACTCAAGGCGGTGAACATACCTAATACTCCTTCCTCCTCCTATTTTCCCCACAACAACAACCCTGTGAGGTGGGTTGGGCTGAGAGAGGGTGACTGGCCCAAGGTCACACAACCGGCTTTCATGCCTAAGGCGGGACTAGAACTCTCAGTCTCCTGGTTTGCCATTGGCTCCTTCCTAAGGCTGAGAGACAGGGACTGGCCCAAGGTCCCCCGGCCAGCTTTCATGCCTAAGGCGGAACTAGAACTCTCAGTCTCCTGGTTTCTAGCCCGTTGCCTTAACCACTAGAGCAAACTGTAATTTTATTAAAAATTACAACGCAACGATAAAAAAACTAATACAAACTAAAAAAAATTAAAAATAGAAGGTGCCCAAAAGAAAAAGAAAATAGAGAAGAAATAGAGAAGAAAGAAAAAATAAGAATACAGTAAAGAAAAAAAAAGAAACATATAGAGAAATGACTTCCCCCTTCATCACAAGTATAAAAAAATTTAGTAACTTATTATCTACCTCACCTCCACTGCTCTTTCTCATTTGCCAACACACACACCCCAAAGCTACCCCTGGCATTATGAACAACTTCTCATTGTGCAAGTTTCATGCTTTAAGCATCTGGGGGTGGGATTTCATGCCTCAAGTAGCCAAAGGTACTAAGATCAGCCTGGATTCTCTCTGCAACAACTCTGGTCCTCTCTGGTCATGGACACGCACGCTGATTAATAAGTGCTGAGCAGTGATTTTGAAAAGTGCAATCAAAGAGAATATTTGTAGCTCAGGGTTGAACTGTGGAGTCCTTGGTGCTCTCTAAGCCTTGTTGTTTTCCTGCAGACGTTTCATTGCCAGGCTAGGCAACATCTTCAGTGCGAAAAGGGAGTGGAAAGTGCAATCATTAGCACATCAGCAATTGCCCTTGCATTTTGACTCTTAATGACAGGCACCTATTTTCTGCCTAACATGCAAAATGTTTTTAGCATTGATTGTGGGGAGGAGGGCTACCCGTGCTGCTAATAAGCAACATCCAGGACGTCAGCAGCCGGCTCCGAAGCAAGGTATTCTGGGACATGTAGTCCAATACCCACGAAAGAGTCGGTTCCCTTACCCCTTCCCTTAGCGCGCAGTTTAAAAGGTTGTATGATATATGAAATGTATAAATATATGAAATACAATGTATGTAAGCCGCCTAGAGTCCTCCGTTAGGGAGGGGATAGGCGGGGTATAAATACAATACAATACAATACAATACAATACAATACAATACAATACAATACAATACAATACAATACAATACAATACAATACAATACAATACAATACCTAACTAACTAACTAACTAAGCAGCCCAAATGCCCTGACCAATTTCCCCCAGTGTAGAGCTGGATTTAATTAGATGATGAAATGCAGCATGGATGGAGAGATGGAAAAAGGAAATGGCAAATTCCTTCATTTTGGCTCTTTTTCTTCCCTGGTGGAAAGAAAGCATTGCCCCGGGACAGCTACCCCATGCTGGTATGAAGGTTACACTATCCCTGTGTTTTTTAACCCAGAGAGGTACCCTGGATTCCAAGGGATGGCTCAACATCTCTTCTTAGTTTTGATCCTCTCATTTGCATTTTTGGTGGACTTGCAGGAGAGATGCCACTCTAAGATGGTAGCCAGGCGAGAAAGGAAGGAAGAAAGTAAACCTCCTTCTTATACTGGTGAGCAGTTCGGGTCATAGTCCCCCAAGATGATAGCGCTGACACTTAAGAAGGTGGCATGGAGTCAAGGCCCAGAAATCTTGAGCTGAACCAGGTTCAAATCATGGCTCAAGCGAAAAAGAACCCTAGTGACTTTGGGCAATTCACATTCTCTCAGTCTACATGCCTTATAGGGTTGTTGTGAGGATGGCATTAAGGGGCACGGAAGTTTAGCTTGGACCCTAGTCAGAACTCCTTGGAAGGAAGGGAAGGGACAAAACCATAATAAATAATTAGGCTGGGCCATTTCAAATTGCCAGAGGAGAATTGCATTTTTGAATAGGCAGCTACGCTGCAGTACCCCCTAGTGGTGGAAAGGGAGCAGGGCAGGAGTCCTTTGGCACTAAGCAGCACGCTTGCATCTTCTTTCTGCAGAAAGTTTGCTTTCCTTTATACAATACAAGCTGCAGGAGAGTTGCACTACAGGATTTATAAGCCAACATTCAGCAGTGAGAATTACCCTTCTGTAGTTTAGTTTTTTCCAACATGGAGGGAGTTTCTTAAGGCGTTGGGCTACAGGTCTCCAACCATGGTTTTCATTAATGGGCTGGCTGGGTAGCATTTATTCATTCATTCACCCTGGGGGATGAATATGTATCATTTATTGATTAATTCACCCATCCAATCCAACCAACCATCCATCCTGTGACATTGTGGTCATCCTTACTGTTTTTAATTTGTTGTTATGTTGCAGATTGCTTAGCTAGCTGGACTGGAGAGGCATAAAAATACTGATAATAATAAATGTAAGAAAAGTCAAATTTATTTGATTTATACCCTAGTGCAGGGGTCCCCAACCCCCGGGCCACAGACCGGTACCGGTCCGTGGCCTGTTAGGAACCAGGCTGCACACTTCCGTCTGCACCATCCCATCCGCTTACCACTTCCGTCTGCACCATCCCGAAACCATCCCCCCCCCCCCCGGTCCATGGAAAAATTGTCTTCCACGAAACCGGTCCCTGGTGCCAAAAAGGTTGGGGACCGCTGCCCTAGAGGGCACTCTCAACATAACACAAAGTAGCAGGATATTTTGAAAGCACCAGCTGGGGAAGCTTTCTGCTCATATTCAATAGTAAATAATAGACATTGCTGGCGTTTAGAGGCACTTCTTCGCATATTCCAAGCCTTCTTCTTATTTTCCACGCAACAACGAGCCTCTGGGGTGGGGTGGGCTGAGAGAGGGAGGGACTGGCCCAAAGTCACCCAGCTGGCTTTGTGTCTAAGGCAGGACTAGAACTCACAGCCTCCCACCTTCTCATCCAGCACCTTTAACCACTACACCAAACTAGCTCTTGGGGTGAGAGGGAAGGATTGGCCAAAAGTCTCCCAGGGAGCTTCTGGGGCTGAGAGAGACTAGACCCTGGTCTCCTCACTCTTAGTCCAGCACTTTTCCCACTGATCCACACTGACTTTTGAGCTTAGAGAGATGGACTTCCCCAAAGTCTCCTGGCTGGCTCGTGTGCCTAAGGGAGGACTAGAACTCACAATCTCCTGGTTTCTAGTCCAGCACCTTCACCATTGCACCAAACTGGCTCTCCTGGTATCCTGAGAAGCAATAGTCCAGAGTGTGCAGGAGGCTGGCAGAGTTGAAGAATGCTAACAGCTGGCAAGAAGGCATGGCTCTCCCAGGACTTTTGGAGCTTTGTCCAAAAAGCATGGGGAGCCACGAGGAGCAGCTTTGGATTACAGAATTCCATACACACTCAGGGGAGGTGGTGGCAACTCTTATAAATGTCCTCTTGTTAAACCACACTTGTGGCTCTCCAGCCCTTAGCATTGCTCTATGGCTGGACCCATGGTTAGTTTGGAGGTCTAAACCAAATTAAGAGGACAGGCATTTTATTAGAGCAGCTAAAAGTCAAAACACTGAGCGCAAATGTCTGAATTCTCAAGGACCCTTCACTGTGGTGGCAGGTAACGAAAAGTAGACGTGCAGGAGGAAGAGTCTCAGATTCTTCAAACCATGAAGCCAGCATTTAGTTATGGTCTATCTAGGTAGCTATTCAGGTAGCAATGTGACTTCCGGTTGAATTTCTTGCTTTCTACCAGCCAAGGAAGCTGTGGGTTTCTATCTGAGCCAGCTTCCAGTTGAAACCTGGGTTTTTATGATTTGTTTCTTCACAGAGAGCTTCCAGATTTGGGTGGCAAACATTCAGACCACCACTAGATGGCAGCAAGGGATTAGATTTCTCTGTATCTCTTTGCTGACATCTACAGGTCATCTGGTTTTTAGTAGCCCAGATTGGGTAGCCCTAAAACCTAACATCCCTTGTAGGGAGCCAAAACCTGGAAACTCAGTACTGTAGCTGGTAATCCTAGAGCGAATCTTTCCTGCCTCCTCTCACTTTCCATCAAAACTCTTAACTGGCAAACGTTCCAATCCCCTGATTAATTTGGCTTTTAAAATGTCTGATTAAGAATTCTTGGCAAAGTATAATATAATGCACGGTTTCTCAACCCTGGCAACTTTAAGATGTGTGGACGCATGCTGGCTGGGGAATTCTGGGAATTGAAGTCCAGACATCTTAAAGTTGCCAAGGTTGAGAAACACTGATATCATCATCATTGGCGATCACTCGTAGCTGAGTAAGATTGTCTTCCAAAGGTAAAATTTTAACTGTGGATCCGTAAGTGGCTATAAAGGCCAATTCTGGATCCGCACAACGTCCCACAATGAACACCAGCAGCAGGAGACACTGAAAACATTAAAAGACCCAGGTCAAATCATTTTTAGAGTGCTCCAAAACTCCTGGGAAGGAAGCCTGGACAGAAGCAGCAGAATGTTGATATCTCTAGTGAAGCCTGATGAACCAATGGGTGGAAGTCACTCTTATGACCCAAGTTCTGTAGAGCTTTGGGTCCCTAACATGAGCATGTTCATTGGGCTTCCAAAGAAACTAACCATTGGGGCAGTTGGTCAATACAATGTGACCTGGTGTTTCTTCCAACAAAAACCACTCATCACCTCATGCAGCATTCTGGACTAGACGCAATGTCTGGTCTTTAAAGGGCTACTCCATGTGGGGTGGGGAATCACAGTCTCCTGACCAATGGCAGGCAGCTGCCCAGGAACCACCTCTACTCCAAATATCATGCTCTTTTTCTCATTTATTTTGCCTTTTAACTCCTGGTCTTATACAAAAGCCAAACATTTAATTCAGGAAGAAAACAAGATTTCCAAACCTGGGTAACCAGAGATGGTTTTGGCTTGGAAGGATAGACCCATCCATCTTGGCACTTCTCTGTTGAATTCAATCCAGATTGCAGCAGGGTCTCTAGGTTGCTGTCCACAGGGGTATACATGAGACATTGTTCTAAGGTCCCATCAGGTTTTCGGGGAATGGTCAAATTCAGACGCTCCTCTTCGGTCAAGTTCAAGCTGATGGTGTCCAACCAGCTCGTGTTGCAGTGATGAGACACCGGAATTACCATGAATAATTGGCTGAAGACATGAAAACCAGTAATGGGTGTGATTAGAGAGATCATCAGCACCAGCCAACGCTGGAACCGGCCAAAATCATTGAGAGCTTTGATGATTTCCCCAACGTCTGTCATGGCTGTTTTCTTTTTGCCTTTCTCTCTGCTACTGTAATCTGTCTACCCAAATAGCACTTTTCAATAGCCTCTGAAATTAATGGTTAAACTCAGAATAAACTTTGACATGGCACTCGGTGAGGTGCAGGAACAGCATTCATTGAGATCTTTGTTAATAGTCTTAATACATGACATGTTACACTTTCACAACTGCAAGGTGTATAAAAGATTAATTGCCATCTTTGCACCTTGGACAACCAGAGAGCAAAGCTCATCAGGACCCAACAGTAGTGAAACAAAATGGAAAGTGTGACAGCCTCAGAGGAAGAGAGGTGTCAGTCTCACTTTCAGAAAGTTTAATTAGATATTTATTTGAAGAGAGGGGTCTGTTTTTCATAGGGATGACAGATTGAAGAATTTAATCAATGAAATCAGAAGGGTTTCTTTCTTTCTCTCTCTCTCTCTTTCTTTCTTTCTTTGCAGTAATACAATTGATAAACTAATACAATTGATGGAGTCCTAACCAGGGACAATTTACATAATCACAGCATTCACACATCAATTATAAACCATGCTGTAGATCAGTGCTTTCCAAACTGCCGCCGTTGGCGACACACCAACGGCGGCAGTGGCGGCGGCGCAGGGGGACGCGCGGTGGTGGTGGTGTGCATGGCGGTGGCAGCGTCGTCGTCATGTTTTCCGCTAAAACGCGGAAGCGCTGATGGCGTGCCGCTGCCGTCGCCGCTGCCGCCGCCACCATACACACCACCGCCACCGCGCTGCCGCCGTTCACACCCCCACCGCCGCTTCTGGGTTGTGTTGCGACACACTAAACTCTATGTTGCGACACACTAAAGTGTCGCAACACAGTTTGGAAAGCTATGCTGTAGATATCCTAAAGCATAGCTTTCCAAACTGTGTGTCGCAACACATTAGTGTGTCGCAACAAAACCCGGAAGTGCTGATGGCGCATTGCTGCTGCCCCTACGGCGACGCGTACGGCGGTGGCGGTGGTGTGTGCTGCGGCGGCGGCGCACCATCAGCACTTCCGCGTTTTAGCGTGACATGCGAGCCTGCCGCCGCCGCCGCTACCACCACCATTGGTGTGTCACCAACGGTGGGACTTTGGAAAGCACTGTCCTAAAGGCTATGTTCAAAACCATGCTAATATGGATTTGCATATTGTCTGATTTGGACACATTATTCAAAGACCTAGCTCTCTGGAGAAGTCTATAATGGAAAGTAGGAGAAGAGGACAACTAGCATCAATGGGGGTGACTCAATTACAGCAGCAATTGGTGCACCATTGAAAGACCTGAAGAACCAGGTTTGGGACAGATCATAGTGGAGAAGGTATATCTATGTGGTGAGAGTCAACACCCACTTGATGGTGATCAATCGATCAATGTGAAGACCCAGCTTTCTGGAGAAGTGTATAATGCTGGAAAAGGTGGAAGGAAAGAGGACAACCAGCAGGAAGGTGGATGGACTCAGTTACAGTGTCAATGGTGCACCATTGGAAGACCTGAAGGACCAGGTTGGGGACACATCATCCTGGAGAAGGTCTATCTATGTGATCCTTAAGAGTTAACACTGACTTGATGGTACATAATCCATCAATCAACCAATCAATGCAAACACCCAGCTCCCTGGAGAAATCCATAATGCTGGGAAAGGTGGAAGGAAAGAGGAGGGCCAACAGCAACAAGGTAGATGGACTCGAATACAGCAAAGATAAGTACACCCTTCGAAGATCTGAAGGACCAGGCTGCGAATAGATCACCATGAAGAAAATCTATCAACATGATTGCTAAGAGTCAACACTGATTTGATGACACATCAATCAATCCATCCATCAATATTGTCTGAACTATGATTTGCTAACTTTCTGCAAGATCGAAAAGCAAATTTTCATGCCATGTTCTGGCCCTTGCTTGATTGCAGCTTCCAACTTGTTTAGCCTGGACAAGGAAAACTCGGGTGAAGGGACAAACCAAGCTGAGACTGATGGGCTTGGAAGTCCTCTAGTAAGACTTGCAAAGTGGTCCCTCTCCAGTCTTCATACAAATCCTAGATGTTGTGAGCATCCACCCTGCTTCCATGCATGCCGTCTATTGCAGTGTTTCTCAACCTTGGCAGCTTGAAGATGTGTGGATTTCAACTCCCAGAATTCCCCAGCCAGCCTTGCTTCCCTGAACTGGGAAATCTTGGAAATGATACTATGATTGGTGCAATTCCTCCAGAACAAATGTCTATGTTTTTTAAATATTTTTATTTATCAAATTTCACCACCGCCCATCTCCCCCAAAGGAGGGACTCTGGGCAGTTTGCAACAAAGCTAAAAGATTAAAATACAATAAAAACAAAATATAGTACATAAAATATAAATGTAAAATGTAAAATGGAATCAAGATGGTGGATAAAATTCTAATTCGGATCATATATAGATGAGGAACACTTTAAGGCGCTAGCCACCCCCAAGATTGACTAACCCCCTCCCCGCCCAAGCGAGATGGCAGAGCCAGGTCTTCAACCCCTTCCGGAAGGTCAGGAGAGAAGGGACTTGCCTCACCTCTGGGGGAAGAGTGTTCCAAAGGGCGGGGGCCACAGCAGAGAAGGCCCACTTCCTGGAACCCGCCAGTTGACATACTCTCATGGACGGGGTCCATAACATGCCCTCTCTGCGTGACCGGGTGGGACGGGTCGATGTGCTGCGGATGAGGCGGTCCCTCAGGTAACCTGGCCCCATGCCATGTAGGGCTTTAAAAGTGATAACCAACACCTTGAATTGGACCTGGAAGCAAACTGGCACCCAATGCAGCTCTCACAGCAGAGGTGTTATATGTGCCATCCTTGGGGCACCTAAAATTGCCCGCATGGCCGCATTCTGGACAAGCTGCAGCTTCCAGATACTCTTCAGGGGTAGCCCCATGTAGAGCACATTGTAGTAGTCTATATGGGAGATGACTAGGGCACGAGTGGCTGATCGGAGGGCCTCTCGATCCAGGAAGGGGCGTAACTGGCGCACAACACGAAGTTGGGCAAAGGCCCTCCTGGCCACGACTGCCACCTGCTCTTCGAGCAGGAGTCGTGAGTCCAGGAGGACCCCGATTCCGCAACGGGTGTCTGGGGCAGCGCCACCCCATCCAGAGCCAAAGATGGCAAATTCCCAGATGCAGAGGAACCCCCAACCCACAGCCACTCCATCTTACCAGGGTTCAGCTGAAGCCTGTTGTTCCCCATCCAGACCCCCACAGCCCCCAGGCACCGAGAGAGGGTGGTCACAGCATCACTTACTCCACCCGGGACAGAGATGTATAGTTGGGTATCATCTGCATATTGATGATACCTCATCCTGTGGCGACGGATGATCTCACCCAGCGGTTTCATGTAGATGTTGAAGAGGAGCGGGGAGAGTACCGAACCCTGCGGCACCCCACAAAGGAGGGGCCGTGGGTCGGATCTCTCGCTCCCTATCAACACCGATTGGGACCGGTCCCGGAGGAAGGAGGCGACCCAGCGCAAAACCACGCCGCCCACCAACTCCCTGAGCCGACCCAAAAGGATACCATGGTCGATGGTATCGAAAGCCGCTGTTAGGTCAAGGGCCAGGATGGATGCACTGCCCCCATCCCGCTCCTGCCAGAGATCATCCATAAGTGCGACCAATGTTGTTTCCATCCCATATCCGGGCCCGAAACCTGACTGACCTGTTCCTGGTAGGTCAGTCTCTTTGGCTGCAAGGATGATACCATGTGAGGTAATTCTTCCGGATAATGAAACTGAGTTACTGAGGTCCCATGGAGCAGCTGGCCCTTTAAATCAAAAGCCCGCCTTCGCTGCCCAGGGGGAGTCACCTGACCCCTGAGGGCCAATAGAAGGGGGCGGCTCTGTCAAGTTTTGCGGGAAACGTTTCAATGTCTTTTGTGAGGGAGTTGGATGGAGTCTTGGACGAGGCAGTTACCTCAGGCAAGGTTGAAAATTATTTTGTTAGAACTGCGTTAGGGTTTTTTTTTTTGTATTTTATCTCTTTTTAACAGCATGTGGTGTGTGTGGAAACTTCTTTGGGCACCTTTCATTAAGTTGATTTTTTCTTTCACTCCTGACTGGTGGCCTTCTAGCACCCGCCTCAGCTTGGCGGAGGATTTCCCCTTCCATCCTCTCCTGGTGGGGAAGGGTGAAACCAGTTTACAGCTAGGTCTCCATTCGTGTGGATAATGAATCCCACAAAATGGTCGCCTTATTCGAATTCGCACTATTCGAAGTGATGTTTCTGTGGAAAATAAGGTAATTGGTTCCAGCTTGACAGAAATAGGCAATGATAATTTTTAAATGTTTATATGTATATTGAGTGCAACCCTCAATCATTATTACATTTAAAAGATGCTCTGTTTCTATCATTGTACAGGTAGGCCTCGATTAGTGCAGTTAATGAATCCCACGAAATGGTCGCCTTATTCAAATTTGCACTATTTGAAGTGATGTTTCTATGGAAAGATGGTTCCAGCTCGATGGAAATAGCCAATGAAATTTTTTATGTATCTCTGTTAATGAAATATTACAGCAAAGGATAAAAAGAATATACTTATAATTTAAATTTATGGTTAACAAAGTCAGAGAGTAGTTATAGAAAGCAAGATAAAAGGAAAAAAATTCTACCGTAGATTCAGGCATTCCGACGTCTCGTCCCATTTTAGCCCTATGACCACATTCATGTTGCTCAATTACATCAAATGTTTGCTCTAAGGCAGCCTTTCTCAACCTTTTGACCCCGGAGGGACCCTTGAAATATTTTTCAGGCCTCGGGGAACCCCTGCACATTCAGGCTCCAATATAGGCCGGAAGTTACAAAATTATCATATTCGTTTCATGGGTAGGCCTGTCTATACGCATGAACAGTGTTCCTAAACTAAAGAATGAAACTGACCTCTTTAATGTGAAGTTGCCCGAATGTGAAATTGTTTTTTAGATAAATCGTGATCTCCCAGGGAACCCCTCGTGGCCTCTTGCGGAACCCCAGGGTGCCCCAGAACCCTGGTCGAGAAACCCTGGTCTAATGTAATAACTTATTCTTTTTCCAGCTTACACTGATTTCCTCTGGCAGAAGTTTCCTTTTCTCCATTTTGCACACACGAAGATGAGCAGCGCCTAAAACCCCAACTGCGCATGCGCTAGCCTCGCATTTACTGAATTTCGGGTCACATTAAATGCACGAAATCGAATTACCGCATTATCCAAACTCGCATTAATAGTGGCCTAGCTGTACAGCGTAGGCGTGGTGGCAGCAAGGATACCTCATTGGCTAGTCACTGTTCAACCACGGGCACGGGTTACCTCAGAACTGAAGGACCTCTGAGGAGGGGCTGGTTCAACCCTGAGGGCGCCTTTCTCCCTTATTACCAAATGTAGAGGCTGCAAACAAGAGAGTATCACCCACCCACCAAGATAAATCTGTGCGGCCCACCCAAACACTAGCAGGGCGCCATCAAAGACGACGAAACGGGACACCAGCTAGCTGAGAGAACCTGACTTCTAAGACTCACCCCCTTCACTCCATAAGAGAGAGTTCAAAGAGTTGAATCTTTCCCTTTTTAAAAAAATGCACTGCATACCAATAAATAGCCCCCCAAGATCTAATTCTGTCCCTGTTGTTGTCATTTTCAGATAGTAATGGCATATCGAGCATTGGTTTACTGGAACATTATTTACTTTGCAGCATGTGCCTTACCAGTTTGTAAGGGAAAGCATGCAGGTTGTGTTCTGTCTAACTTGTGCAATAAGGTGGACACTTCTGTACATTTTTATTAATTTTGTCCTATTGTTTTTAACTGTAAATATAATTTTTAACTGTAAATCACTTTGAGATGTCTTTGAATGGGAAATCATATAGAATTGCTTTTTAAAGAAACAAATACATAAAACTTTCCCCCATTTTTCACATCTGCCAACAAGGAGGCCCTCAGAGGAAGGGCTGGTTCGACCCTGAGGGACCCTTTTCCCCTCATTTACAATTTATAACTCCAATATCCAGATTTTTGACTGATGCAACATTCACCAGAACAGAATTCTTTTAACCACTGAATTACATTTTAACTATTTATAATAGAATACCATTTGCCTATTCCCCATGTGCGGTTGTGCTATGTGGTAAACTACTTGAGAAATCTGCAGAAAAGGGAATAGAGAACTTTAACATAAGCCACTCCCAAAAGTAATGGACAATTTTTTTATTGATTAAAAATTAGAGAAATGACATGCAGTAAAATACAAAGTCAAAGGAAAAAAAGGCTGAATATTTTACATCTTTCATTAAAATCTACAGTACACCAAATTGTGTAGAGGTTCCTTTTATATTAATACACCACCCTCCTCAAGGCTATTAACTAAGTTTAAAAAAATACAAACCGATTTCTAGGTTCAAGTTCAGAATTTACCCAAAATAAAAACCCTCTGATCCATAAGGGTAAAAAGGTTAGAAATAATTTCTAAACTATCAAACAACAACAACAAATCATTGGCACTTTTGAACCTCAAGAATAAAATAGTTGTCTAGCATTTCTAGTATCCAAAGGGGGAAAAAAAGAAAAAAGAAAATACTATTATCAAGAGCCAAGTGCCTAGAAATCTAGTAGCAAAGGTAGTTCAGGATAATTAAAATAATCATTATTATAATAATACATGGGAACAGCCATTATGGATACTCTTGTCTGCTAGACCTGGATTAGACAGAGATAGGAATGAATGAATGAATAAATAAATAGATAGATACTGCATCAATTCACTGACTTAGTCTGGAGTCCTAGTCCAGCAAGTACAAAGGTATGTGCAGCATGCAGGCAAAATGACTTAATACTGTACCAGAATTATTTGGTCTCTGCAGCTGAAGATGGGATGAAAAAAAATGGGCAAGGATGGCTGCTCTTTCTCACGCTGCCCATGTGCCATCTTGGTGTAACCCAGCAATTCGATCCAGAGCTACAACCCATTTCAGCAAAGAGTCCCATCCCTCTTTCCACATCATCACACATGGGAATGGACATTGGGACAAGGGCTGTTCACTTTAGTAACAAGAACATCACTGGCTCCAAAGGACTTCTTGCCAACCAGAAACAGAAGTTTGGGGAAACCATGACCTCCATGGAGCCTCCGAGAGCTGCTTCCCTCATCCAGGTGAGGATCCAACACCCCAGTCAGAGGTCTGTCAAACACAGTTAACCAAGAATTGTTGACTTTTGCCCCTCCCTAAAGGGTTTTAAAACAAGAAAATGACCTCTGGTGTTCATTAAGGAATATACTGCAGCTTGCTTGCTCATAATCCAGCAGGTGCAAGGATGGAAAGATTTGGAACTTTTGGAGAGGTCACACACAGACACAGCCCAAATAGCTTTTTCAGCCTCTGCCCCCTCCCACCCCATTATTGCTGTCCAAACTCTTCTCCTTTTCAAGCTCTTTCTTCAATAGATCTCCACACCTGGAGCAGTTTTGCTAATGACCTATGAGCAGATCTAGCCAATACTAAAACTACAGGCAAACAACAAATAAATTAAACAACAAACAAATCAAGCTTCCATAACTGCTTGGAGAGGAAAATTTATTGCGTCAGAAGATTTGAGAATCCCGATTTCTACATTTTCCACTTACTCAAAAAGAGCTGGTGTGGGGATCTAACCCCATCCATCTTAGGAGATCCAATGTAGGACACAAATTTGTATAACTGCTCCCCTCCCAATCTTTGACAACATGGCATTGTGAAGACACTTATTATTGTCCTTAATCTGAGCTTAGAAACCAGCTTTGGAAGCTTAAAAGCCATGGTGGTTCAACCATGGTAATTACAACAAAGAAAGGAGGAGGAACTCTATACAATAGTTCATAATGTCCCCACTGGGCCTATACCCTACCTATTGAAACCAGAAATGAGATCCTAATTCCATCTGTTTGCTTTGCAAATTAATTTTAAGGCAAAAACAATGTCGATGTATAAAATACTTCAAAGCTAAGCAGTGATACACGAAAGCCGGGGGGTAAGGGTGGCTGCTGTAGGATGGGAAGAATCAACACCATTTTATTATTCACATAGTGCATTATAAGTGTTTGTTTTTTTCAAACTAAATGTATAATTTATAGGCAAAAATCCAAAACAATGGAAAGAAAAAAACCCCACACCAGATACTAATTTCTTTAAAGAAAACACTAAATATGAGCTATATTGGCTTCAGTTATATTATGTTGACCAAACTCTTGATATGTGAGCAGAGTATAAAAAACTATTATTGGCAAATCCCAAGCAGTGCAGCAAAGAGACAAAATTGCTCTGAGCATCGATTTGCCATGTACGTATCTACTGGCAATTTCATTTATTGCTGTAAAAATCGAACAGGGGCAGTTTCATATGTACTTGTCTATGAAGGAAGAAGGATATAAGAAAGGCAAATGGATTTTTAATGAAATGTTTTTTCAGAGAATGAAATGGGAGTCAGGAAATCATTTGCAGCAGTAGAGAGAGACACGTGCACAGAGCTTCCAACTGCCAGACCACATGATCAACTTTCATTCATAACAGCCACATGCGAAGGACATCTGGTTTTATGAATGGTCACACATTGAACCACATAGCTGCCTGATGGACTTCAACCAGTTCTAGCGAACTTGCAAGACAAAATCCATCTCAGTAGCCTACTTACACAGGAATCCCTTCACCAAAAACCAATTGCAAAGACAACCCTGGGGTGAAAAAAACATGTAGACTGACAAAGATCTGGCATTTTTAGGATACTTCTGCAAACTGTCAGTTAGCACAAGGAAGGCTGCATAATCCTAGATCCTCTGCAGAACTACAATTCCCAGGATTCCATCATCAGAATAATTTTAAGGAAACTGGAAATGACTTCAGGGTTATGTGCAGACACCAGAATTTTCTCTCATGGTTTTCCATCCAGGGATTTTTAAGTGAGGGACGTTTGTAGAAGAATGGAAGCCCAGTAACCAAATGATAAAACTGAAGACCGAAATTTTGTTTTTTTGAGAATTGTTCCACATTCAGGAATATTCATGTGGCCATGTCACTCTTCTTTTTGTCAAGACAAGTAACTGAGCATAAGCAACTTCCAAAATGAAACTGTGATTATGAAAATTACACAAAATGGACTTTTGGAACAGGGCATCCTCTGGTGTGTATGCTGCGTAAAACCCATCATTCTCCCTCTGGCCTGGTGGAATCCCCAGCTTCAACATGTGGTCCCTGCATCCTGCACCAGAAGAGCTCCTACCTATCCATCCTGCAGTTGTCAAAGCTGCTCAGACTATGATGCACAAAATGGATTTGGCACCAGATGTTTCAAGAAATGTATCTATCTTGGAAATCTACAAGCAGAGAGGCGAGTGGGGAGAAGGCCCAGTGAGATAGCAACTTGGGGATGGAGGAGGCACGGCTACACAGAAACACTTCCTGATGTTTCTCCACCTGTAACGTGTTTGCGTTCAAAAGGAAGGGGAAAAAATTAAGGCTAGTCTTACCTCAGGCCAAGCAATCCCTTTTGCGCCCTGAATAGAGTAAAGGTTGCTTAAACCAAGGGCTTTCACTCACTTAAGACTTCGCTAAGTTTTCCGTAGTAAATTCAGCCTGCATTCTGATACTCTACAACAGCTTCCACTGTTTCTTGTTTTTTCTTAAGATACCTGCCCTGTTGGATGGACCAAAAATCAAAATGTCTTTCTTGTTTAGCAGTAACCACGTGGTCACGCAAAAACAATCCAGCACAAACCAACCCATTGCGTCATGACAACTATTAAGAGCAATGAAATCCCTCTTTCATACTCAGTAGTAATATTTCTATTTTTGTTTTGTTTTTAAATAGTTAAGGCAGACATTCCCAACCAGATGCCCTCTGGCTATATGACAATCCCCAGAATTCCCAGCCCTCCTGGCTGTAAATACCAAGAGTTGTAGGCACAGCCTAGTTGTTGGGTACTCAGTTGGCGAAAGCTGAGTTAAGGCAATAATAACTACAAGCATGCAGGGAAGTAAGGAAGGAAGGAAGGAAGGGAGGGAGGGAGGGAGGGAGGGAGGGAGGGGGGGTACAATTGAGAGGCAGGAAATGCAAAAACGGTGGGTGGGTGGAAGAGAAGCCAAATGCCTCCAAGGCGGTAGTGTTGTAGAGCTCCATGATGCTACTTGGGAACAAATGAGGTTAAAGCTTCTAAGAAAGAGGGCCCGTAGTTTTGGTTCTTTGGCAGGAGTGATTTTGCTTTTTGGCCAACGGAAGCGTTCGTACGTTGCACCCACAGGCGACCATAAGCTGGGAGTGTTGTTTTAGTTGATGCTGAGCTGAGCAAATCCAATGAGTTTGCCGTCATCGGGGATTTCGGAGCCTTCAACGCCCGATGCCTAAAAGGCAAGGAGAAGGAAACCACTATTTTATCAGGACATGAAGAGGGCAGAGGAAATGGCCTTGAGGGACAGGAGGAACAGCTGCTACCAAGACAACGGTCAGATAAGAGAGAGAAAACTGAGTCCAGAGCAGGAATGTAACCTGAGAAAATGTCTCAGACAAGATCCTCCATAGGTCTCACAAAGATAAAGGTAGGGAGAGATGAAATGCATTAGGACTTGCAAGATTCTGTTACTACAGCTTTACAATAAAAGTAGTACAGACCTACATGACACTGAATTCCTAGTCTGATCTATCCTGAAGAGCTGACATGGTGGGAGGAGGAAACTACAAATAAAGAATCCCCAGGTTTTGCAGCAAGTAAAAAATTACACCAGGCAGGGATGTTTGTGTCCAATAGAGTAGATTCTCTGGGAAGCCTTCAAAAGGATGCACTGACTTTGTGAGTTGTAGAACTAGAACAAGCTACTCTCAATTTCAATTTTCAATTTATTTATTACAGTCAAGAACAAGCTACTCTTCCTTTACGAGTCTTTCCTTCAGAGGTTCTGGTGGAGCACTGATTTTAGATGGAGGTGTGTCTGCACTCCCCTAACACTCAGCCTCATCACTAAGCATACTCCAGTGCTCAGAACTAGCCTTCTTAAACAACTCAAACAGAACTCTTTTGTCTTTCACCACAAACAAACTGATGATTTAAAACAAAAATCTTTGTTGATCATTAAGATCGTTAGATGAGACAACATTATCCTTAATGGTGCTGTTGATTTCTGCTTGCTGTGGATTTCACACTGTTGCTCCTGTGCTAATCCATTAAGTCTGTTTCTTAGTTAAACCCAGATCAAATGCTTTCGAATAATACCCATTTCTTTTTCATTCCCCACCCACCCATGTCATTATCCTTCCAGGATGTCTCTTTGCCAGGGTGGGCTAAAGCATTGTCAAGATATACTCCAGTTTTTGTTCCCCTTGTTATTACTTTTGAAACTGCAGGTTCCCAAGAACAGCATTGCTGGGTCATCCAAGTGAGCTGTTCTGATTATTTTGTAGTCTAGATCTAGGCTGTCTCTGCTCTCCAGCTACTCTCTACCCTGGTCTAAGAGGATCTGTTGGAACATTTTTTGGAACCTTCTCTTCTTTCTCCAGGGAGGATTTCATTTCCCAAATTGGAGCATCCACTCAATCCCCTTATCTTTCTGACTTTTTAGCCGTTGTTTTATGAACTGCAGGCAGGCACACTGGAATTTGGAACTTGTCAAACTGTACCTTTTAGCCATGGCCACGAGTTTGGCTGTTCTGTAGCGCAGATTGTTTTTTAACTTGACACTTGTCGTATTAGATGGCAGGGCCTGTTTTTATTCAAGGTTCTACACAACTGTCATGCTTTCTTCCAGGATGCAATACTCCATTCCCTATCTCCCTTGCAAAAGGGTCAATGTTCTAGAACATACCATGGTGACTTTTTATATTTTTGCTAACAATACAGGTTGTCCTAGTTTAATGATGACTCGTTCAACGACCATTCAAAATTACGACAGTGCTGAACGAGCGGTACTTACAACCAATCCTTGTAGTTGTGGCTGTCGCGTCCCTATGGTCACATGATCAGTGCGGGCACTCAGCAAACGGCCCGCAATTATATCGCAGTGTCCCACGGTCACATGATTTGCAACCTTCCCTGCCAGCTTCCGACAAGCAAAGTCAATGGGGAAGCTGGCAGGAAATAGCAAGTCGCGGTCACATGAGGTCCTCGCTTAGTGACCACAACTGGGATTGCCGTAACTGTTGTCGCTAAACGGTGTGGTCACATGACATTGCACTTAATGACCATGCCGCTTAGTGATGGAGTTTCCAGTCCTAATTGTGGACGTTAAGTGAGGACTACCTGTAGCATACTTCAAAGCAAGCCAGCACTTTCCTTTGGTGCGTCAATGGTGGTTAGCTAGAAAAGGACTGGCACTTACCACCACACATCTCTGTTAGAGGGGCTAATATTTATTAACTCTGTTTATCGAAAGGTCTGCAGATGTCTTCCCCAACTTGGGCACCTGAAAGATCTGTGGACTTCAGCAACCAGAATCTCCAGCAGTAAGTAACCATAGTGGCTGAAATACCCTGGGGCATGAAGTCCACAGTTCTGAAAAGCAGCCAATAAAGGAAAGCTGATCTACATTTAGAAAGCTAGAAATAATAACCACTTCAACAAAAAGATATAAAAACCTGTCTGGCATTCAACTAAATCCAAGCTCATTTGATCTTTGGAAATAAAACAGCTTTAATCCAGTGCTTAATGTTTGCAGAGGAGAACTCTGTTTTTGCTGAGAGACCATGTGCTGAACAAACGCAGCACCTGCCTGAAAGAAGCTGAGAGCAGAAGCAGCTTTGTAGAAAGACTTGAATAATAAGGGAAAAAATAATAAATACCAGCTTGAAAGTGACAGATCGGTTCGTCTGAGGCTCTTCCACAATTTTTTGCAAGTTGGCAGCAACTGAAACAACAGGGAAGACACACACAGTGATGATGGGTATCTAAGCCTTATGATCAAGTTTCCCTCCAGCATTAGCCAAGAATATATAGGCAAAAAGGAAGGTCAACTTGTCCTGCTGTGCCTGGTAGCAAAATAAAGTGACACAAACTTGCAAGGCCAGCACAGGGCTAAAAATGTAAGTGAAATTTTGCAGTAAGCCTTGCATTACCTATTACTAAATCTCTGCCATCCACGAGTCCAGCCGAGATAAGTTCTTGCGATACCCCATCTGCAGTGTCTGGAAAGACCATAATTAAAAAACAGTCAGGTTTGTTTTATAGATGAATAAATCAATACTATGTACTATCTAGATGCTATCTTTGATTTCAGCATTTATAAATTGGGGCTATCTGATTCCATCTGGTCTTTGTTTTAAGGGTAGTCCTCACTTAATGATGGTAATTGGGACCAGCAACCCCATTGCTAGCGACATAGTCATAAAGTGGAAAATCACGTGACCACACCGACGTACGACAGCAGTTCTGGTTGCCATTGTTAAATGAATCCCACGTGGTCATTGAGATGTCACGTGACCACAACTTGCGACCTCCTGCTGGCTTCCCCATTGACTTTGCTGGCCAGAAGGTGGCAGTGAAGGTCGCAAATGGCGATCACATGACTGTGGGGCGCTGTGACCAGTTGCCAAGTGCCCAAATCACAATCATGTGACCACAGGGACCCTGCAATGGCCACAACAACGAGGACTGGTTGTAAATCTCATTCAGCGCCATTGTAACTTTCAACAGTCGCTGAACGAGTGGTCGTTAAACGAGGACTACCTGTATATTGTACGTTATCTTGCCTTTAATTTATTATAATCTGCCTGGAACACCTTGTGTGCAGGAAGGGAGAATGTATTCCTTTCTTTAACAAATAGAGTTGCTGTGGATGTTTGTGGTATTTCATGGCAGATCGAACTATGATTGATTAGTTGAAAAGGAAAAGATGCTATACAGCACCTGGTGTCTTCTGCAGGTGTTGAGTTATACAGTTCCCCATATATAATTCCCATAATCCCCAGCCAAGATGGGAAATGGTCGTGCAGGTAAGGAATTTATGATAGCTGGCTTCCAGGCATCTGGAAGGCACGAGGCCTTTTATGATGCTCTGAGGAGTTTATTTATTTATTATTTCCAACTTCTATCACCGCCCATCTCCACCCACAAGGGGGACTCTTGTTACACCAGTTCAGATTAAATCCCAGATCAAAGGCTGCCATGTTTCTGAGAATATGACCCATGGAGAAGTCTTTAGAGCTGTCTTTCTTCTGAAATGAGCGTACAAGCTAATTTAGCCTTTCCATCAAGCCAAACAGTCCATCTTTCAAACAACATTTTGGGAACTTGTATCCAGAAAAGATCCATCAAGTCTAAGGGTTCGTCTTCAGGAAGTTGGAGATTCCCTTGCCTGTTCTGTTCTGTTAACATGGGACACAATCTTTGCTTCATGTACAGTACTTCCCTCCTGCCACACCAGCATAGAACCACCAGACAAAAAACTGTCAGCAACAGGCTGCAGAAGACAGGTTTTCTCACCCCCCTCACCTCTTCCAGGCGTGAATTCAAATCGGATGTCATTCAGCTCCTTTTTTGAATTCCTATCAGGGTGGAGAAGATGCAGTTAGATTTTATCGAAATCTGTGTTACAAATGAAAATGAAATCAAATTCTGCATGAAACATGAATCCATGTTTATTCCCGAGGCAGGCCTGTTGGACCAGCAGGTTAGAAACAGCCTACAACTAATTTTACCCAGCACAACTCTCCTAGACTACATTATAGTCAAGCCTGAAAATATTTTCCCATTGCCTGGTTTGAAAAGGAAGAGGGGAAAAATCATTTAAATTATACAGAGGCAGAATTTAAGCTTCCATTCTGCACCCACGTAGTATTTACTGTATAGGCACATGCAATACCTGAATAAACATACTTAATTATGAAATAAACTATTGGATCTACTGGGATGTGCAAAAAACAAAACAAAGCAAAATCTTTATTCAAGCTTGGAACAGAACAAGATTACAATACATGCTCCATCGAAGAGTTTTGAACAGACTGGTCTACCAGAATAAAAAAAAATATTAAAATAGCCCCCTCCCCGCCAAAAAACAGTGGGAACTATCCAGCCTACATAAAAACAATTAAAGATGCTTTTAAACTTTGGGCAGGCAGCCTACAAAAGCTCTGCTGATTTCAGCTTAACTGTTGCTTCTATTATTTACTATAAGATTTTTTAAAGGTTTAAACACTTAAAAAAAACCCTCAACCCTTTGGGCATTTCACATAGAGCTTTCTTATGTGAGGTTGGTGTTGTGTTGTGCTGTGTACTGATGTTGATAGACAGATATAGATATTAATCTTATGCATATTATTTGTAAACTGCTCAAGTCTTCAGAAATGAAGTCACTCATAAGTCAAATTAATAAATAAATCAATACATTTCTTCCCAAGGTTATGGGATGATTAACACTCGGCATGGGCCACTTTACTTACTTTGTGGTCCAGGATGAATGACAACAAAGGAAGGGCTTGTTCAAGTACCAATTGTTCCCTCTAGCAAGGCACCCAAACAACATGGCACAAAATACTTTGTTTTATCCCGAGCTCTTAACAAAACCACATAATGCAAGGAATCTTGTTTTGAGTTCAGAATTCACAGAGCAGACATTTTGAGTGCTAGATGAACTGCCCAGAATCAGAGTGTTATAAATCTATAGCAGATATAAAATAACGTAACAATACAACACAACACAGTGTAATCAGCCTGAATCATCTGACTGCAGAATGAAGGCCTCTTCATTGGTCCAGCACGGGTTGGTAGATAGGTGGTTTTTTTTACTTCCCAGTCTAGTGAGAGAGAGGGACTGGCCCTGAGTCACCCAGTGAGCTTGTGTGGTTGAGGGTGTATTAGAACCTGGGTCTTCCCACTCCTAACCCCGCACCTTCCCCACTAGACCACTCTTGCTTTCTCTCATACCTACACATGGATCCAGCCTGCTTACCTTAACCTTAGAACGAGACTTATTGGAATTTTGGGTTCTTCTTGTGCTGTAGGGACAGGAGGTGCCTTATCAAAAGAGAAAAAAGAGGTGGGATATTTTTTAATCCATGAAAGCAAAGGGCTATAATGGTATACCTTCTCAAAGAACTGCAGAGACCAAGCTGACAATTTCAAAGAGCAGGCTAAGAAAGAAACCAGGTGGCCCTCAATTGGACCCAAATGAGAACTTCCTGGGGAAGAGCCATTGACTGGGTTTTGCTCAGCATCTGATCAATCAAAAATATTTGAAAGAATATTCAGGAAAGGATCCCTTCCTGAGCCACTCTCAACTTGCCTGGATTTCCCTGTTGGGGGAGATGGGCGGAGATATATATATATATATATATATATATATATATATATATATTAATAATAATAATAATAATAATTTTAATTTTGACCCTAATGCCGTCTCAGCACACAGGATTTATTTATTTTGTTTTGGCTGCAGTGTGTGATTTGACACGTTCTAGCCTTTTGCACAGAAAAAAAATTGGTATATTCTTTTTATTAAAGGATTTTTCACTATTTTTACCAGATCCTTCAGAAGGCCCACTCAAAGTGAACAGAAAGTAGCACAGCTGCATGGAGTCCACTAATTCAGAGCAAAATAATCTTCAAACTATGCCAGAAAGCACTGTGTGGGCTGGGAATGCTGGGAATTAGAGTCCCAATACCAATGGAACCTGCCAGATGAGAGGACGCTAAACGATGTGATGCTAAAAAGCAGGTGAGGAGGGGAGGGGGGAAAATAGCAAATTTATATCATGTAATCAGAACTTTTTAGAGATAAGCACTTCTTGGTGGCACATTCTAATCTGGATTAAGAAACTTCACCCTTGAATCTTTAGACTAGTTAGTGTCTAAGATCCCTTCCAACTTCACACTGGTACCACGGTAGCTTCAGGTCCATCTACACCATCCTCCATCAACCCATCCAAAGATAAACTACTAGTGGTACCGCAGTTCTTCGAGATAAGGAGGGCTGAGTTCAGAAAGCACTGCTTTTCATCATGCTACTAACCCTCTGGAACAGCCTTTTGAGGACCCCTTGCTGATGACTTCCAGAAGCTGATGAAGGCCCAACTCTTCTAGAGGGCATTTGGGCAATGACTGTTTGCCATTAGTTGATCGTTCTCTTTCTTTATTGTTCTACTACTCTGTTCTTTATTGTAACTGCTATTGACATTTTGATGGCTGCTGTTTTTATATGCTGTGAATTCTGTACCATGGACACTTTATTGATTGTATAGTATGCTGTGCTATGAGGCACTATAAACCCTGTAGGAGTAGGGAGCATACACATTTAATAAATAATAATTATTTTTATTTAATTTTCATTAAAAGGTTTTACATAAGATTAAAAAACTATGGAAACATAAAAAGAAAAGTAGAAAAATGAGATATGAAAGAATAAAAGAAAAAGTGAAAGATAACAAAAGAGAAAAAGAAAGTGTCCTGACTTCGAGTGAAGGAACACGCTGAGACTTGGTGTAAAAGCTCTAGTGTTTTATTGTTCTACTCTGCTAGACAGAATCCAGCTAAACTAAAATGAATTAGTGATGCTCAGAGAAAAGGCCCAAGAAACTAGGGCGGGGCCTTCTTTAGCCTCTTGGGAGGAAAGCAAAGCGATTCAGTACTGCGCATGCATTTATCCCCCTGGAGGGAGCCCCCTCCTCCTTCACTAGTTATCTCCCTGACACCAAGATATCAAAGGAAGCGACTTGCGATCTTCTTTGCAGCAGTTACATAGTAATTACCATCTCCACCCTCCCAAATTATATATCATGGTTCCCTTCTTTCCATAAACAAACCTTTTTAATCCATAAATCCCAACATCACCAATTCATTTTTATCCATTTTCAGCAAAAAGTCCATACAGAGTTTCCAGTCTTTTACAAAAGATAATTATTTTTGTTATTGATATTGGTATGTGAAAGGTTAGTTTTATATACTACACGTTTTGTACTGAGGATGTGTAATTGATTACATTCCATTGTGAACCACTCTGAATCTGGCAGGAGCCTGGAGTAGACAAATTTATTTATTATACTACTACAGGTAGTCCTTGCTTAACGACCATTCGTTTAGCGACTGTTCAAAGTTACGACGGCACTGAAAAAGTGACTTGCAACCAGTCCTTGCACCTACAACTGGTGCAGCCTCTCCTTGGTCACATGATCACAATTCGGGTGTTTGGCAACTGTTGCACATTTATGACGGTTGCAGCATCCCACGGTCACATGATTGCCATTTGCAACCTTCCCAGCTGGCTTCCGTCAAGCAAAGTCAATGGGAAGCCGGCAGGAGGTTGCAAGTCAAGGTCACGTGACGTCTCGCTTAACAACCGTGGGTGATTCGCTGAACGACTGCAACCGGGACTGCTGTCGCTAAGCGGGGCAGTCATGTGGTATTTCGCTTAATGACTGCTTTGCTTAGCGATGGAGTTACTGGTCCCAGTTAGGGTCGTTAAGCGAGGAATACCTGTACTACTACTACTACTACTATTACTACTACTACTACTACTATTACTAAGTTCAAACAAAATCTGCAGGAACAACCATCTTAGTTCAGCTGTTCAGGGTGGCAGAAAAGTATCACATCTTTGGCCTCTCTCTTGGCAAAAGAAAGCATGGCTCATCTTTACATAAACTTTGCATATCTTCTTTATGAGCCCAGGCAAATGAACACAGCGCACCACCATAGCAGGGAAAACTGTAACCAGGGTCTTGCATTTGTGCTGCTCAGCATCCTGTCCAGGATGTTAAATGTTGATCAGGAACTCTAAAGGCCTCCTGTTTCTTCCCCTTATTTTATTACTTTTATGCAAGACTTGTAACAAGGTAACCCACAAGAGAAATGCCCTTGTAGGGAAGAGATATATATGGCAATCCTCTCTCTTGGCTTTGAAGATGATAGGACTGCAGTTCCGCAAGAAAACACATACTTTTGACACAAAGGTCCTGGATTAAATCCCCAGCTTCTCCAGTTAAAGGGATCAAACAACAATTGAGAGGAAACATCTGGCTGGATTCATGAAGAGCCACTGCCCATCACAGAAAACAATAAATGATTTGCTCTGGCACAGAGAGAACCCAGTGGGAGATTCTTCCAAAACGGCTCTGGGTTGACCTATTTCTCAATAAGAGAACACCTGCCTGGTTAGAACTGATATTTTGCAATACAGGGGCAGAGAGAGGGCAGGGTGATGAGAAAAGATGGGAAAGCCATGTTTGAGATAAACCATTTCTGGTAGAGTCCTCCTAGACCTTTATGATCCCTTGACATCAATAAGCTACAGCTGTTTTCTTACAGCTGCTGAGGAGCAGCTCCAATACAATGCTAGATGTTCAGAAACAGTTTCTAAATGGAGGCTTGGACCCTGCGCATGTGAAACATCTGCAGACCCAAAGCCAAGGAAGTTTGACTGAATTTCAACCAACTGAAATCCAGAAACAGCAATGGTCAAAGTTCACTCTTTAAGATTAATGCCCTCTCAGGAAAGGAACAGAAGTGCTTCTGAGCAAAATGGTTTATATGTAACTAAGCTCCAAAAAGCAAGAAAAAGTTTCTAGGAAAAAAACGAAGCCCTTGTGAATGGCTTGAACTACAAGGCTTGAACTACAAGGGCAGAACTGAATGGCTTGAACTACAAGGGCAGCCAAACAATTCCCAGAGGGATTATGGGAGTCTGTCTCTTCCTATTATAGGATGCAATCTGACTAAAGAACAACCATTCATATATATAGGGGTACACACACACACACACACACACACACACACACACACACACACACAAAATTTGGTAGACTTCAGGGTGCCCACAGTAGGATATTCTCCAAGATATCTTAAGGACAGATTGACTTTGGCAGGGATTTGCTCTGCATATAAAGCCTATGTTTACTTAGCTTTCCTCTCCCACTTACACGTTCCCTAAAAAAGGTGGGCCTTGCATTTAACCTTGGAAGCCACATAAGCAGAGGACATGAAGGCCAGAAGAGAGATTACCACAGAAAGTTCACAAAGAAGAATCACAAGTAGAGTCGATCAAGGATCATTCCCATCTTTGCAGATGGGGAGACAGATGAGAGA
This sequence comes from Charina bottae, assembly GCA_023362775.1. Lineage (NCBI taxonomy): Eukaryota > Metazoa > Chordata > Lepidosauria > Squamata > Charinaidae > Charina > Charina bottae. The sequence continues at coordinate 6,169,426 of JALMGJ010000037.1, read as the reverse complement.
ACAGCTAGGGCTGCCCATCTGTTAAAAGCCAAAACCACAAATAGGTCAACTGCAGTCTTTGTAATTCACAGTCCACTTTCTTAAACTCAAGGGGAGGGTGAGTTAAAGAGCACATGGAGATCTCTTATTCACAAATAATACAGGTCTGCAAAAGTGTTGGAGTCTGAACCATTCTGAATCGCAAACACCTGTTTTGAATTTGAATTGCTTCCATTTGAGTTTGCAAGAGTAATTTTGAGTGCCAACAAAGGGTTATTTTCGACATTGTGGAAGTGTTTCGAGTTCGACAGTGTTTGGAAAAGAATTGTTTTCAACCTTGAAATACTTCCAAAACATCTGAAGCCACCTGCATGTTGCGGAGAAAAGTCGTTCTGAACTTCAGACAGGGTACTGCAAGGTTGCAACAGAGCGTTTTGAGGAGGAAGCAAGAAACCCTCCCTCACCCACCAAACATTCTTGAGAAGAATTCAGTCCCGCAGATTTGAAACCAGTTTCCCCTCTAGTTCAGGAAGCCATTAGGCCTCCCCACGGGACCTCTGGGCCTTACCTGTGCTGCCGAAAGAGCTGCTGCAGGGGCTTGGGTAGTTGGACCGGGGGCAGCAACAGGAGGTTGTGCAGGAACTTGTCCTGCAGGCTGAGGTAGTTGGGCAGCAGTCTGGTCTTGGAGGTTGAGCAAAGGGCCGGTTGGCTCAGCTGATGGAAACAGCTGTAACAGGTAAATAAATAAATAAATAAAATACTAGAGCATAGTACAGTATGGGATATACATGGTGGCTCTTCACCAGCTACCTCAAAAATATCAGTAAATCTGAAGCCCAAATAACATTTGTACGGCCAGCAAAAATTTGGACGTTATCACAGAACCACAGAATTGCAGAGTTCAAAGGGACCACATGGATCATCAACAACCCTCTGTAATGTGCAAGAAAACCAATTAAGCCGTTCTTAAGAGGTGGCTGTCCAGCGAAGACCCAGCTCCTTTGAAAAATCCATCATACTGGGGAAGAGGGTAGGAAAGAGAAAAAGAGGATGACCAACAGAAAGGTAGACAGACTCAATTATAGCAGCAATAGTGCACCACTGGAAGATCTGAAGGATCAAGTTGGGAACAGATTATCTTGGAAAAGGCCCATCTATGTGGTCACTAAGAGTCAACACTGACTTGATGGCACATAATCTATCAACCAATGCAAAGATCCACCTCTCTGGAGATGTCTATAACACTGGGAAAGATGGAAGGAAAGAGAGGAAGAAGATGACCAGCAGCAAGATGGACGGACTCCGTTACAGCAGCGATGGGGGCACCCTTGGAAGATCTGAAGGAGAGATAAAGTTAGGGACATATCATCCTGGAGAAATTCTCCTTATGTGGTTGCTAAGACTTGACACCAACTTAATGGCACGTAATCAATTAATCAATTTTGAAAACGATTCAGCTCTAAGCTATTCTGTTAGGCAAACAGATGCATAATACTTTAGTGGAGATTTGTAGTATAATGTACATGATTCACAACTTACCTCAGAATTCTGTAAGGATTCTTTCACTCTGGGAGACTAAAAGAGAGAGAGAGAGAGAGATCTGTGATTAGCATACAATGTCAAAACAGTTTGGGGTAGAATATTACGGTCCAGTTTGGATGACAAGCTTAATTCGTTTGGAGGAAGTCAGAAGCAGGAACACCCTAAGCTATTCACCTGCCCTGGAAATTATCTCAAAGTGCTTCTGAGCTGTATGGGGGCTAAAATAACTTCTTCTGGTCAACTGTCTAATCTGAATACAGGCAAGGTTGCTAGTAACTCTGATATATGGAGAATAATTATTTTTTACTTAAAAATTGGAAAGGCACAGGCAATAAATAACATGCAACCGCAGGGTGCTTTTCGCTTCTATTTTTTTAGATCTAACACCTGAAAAGCAAACACTGGACAATTTTGCAATGGCCACAGTGGTATGAAGTAGAATATTTTGACAGTAGGAAATTTTCTATTTTGGACATTTTTCAAAAGGGGACTTGTAACTGTTCTTTGGGAAGGGGAAGTTTATCTCCAGGCCTCAGACTCTCAACAATATCCATCATCTAAATGATTCTTACAAAACTTTACAGCTCTGAACAAAATTAACTTCCTTGCCATCCTTTCAAAATGTCTTTTAATATTATAGGGGAGTATTATTATCTCTTAATGTAGAAGAAGCAAGGCTTGAGACATTTGCCTGAAGCCCCCAATCAAGTTCACAAGGGAAGCAATATGTCAAGTGGAGTCAGGGATATAGGCATTTTTTTAACCTGTTCAATTGTGTCCAATTCTCAGACACTGCCTGGACAAGTCCCTGCAGTTTTCTTGGCAAGGTTTTTCAGAAGTGGTTTCCCCTTGCCTCCTTCCTAGGGCTGAGGGAGAGTGACTGGCGCAAGGTCACCCAGCTGGCTTCGTGCCTAAGGCGGACTAGAACTCACAGTCTCCCGCCTTCTAGCCTGATGCCTTAACCACTACACCAAACTGGCTGGTCAAAAAAGTTAAGATGGAGGTCACAATAGTGCCATCGAAGCTCTGCTCATTTTTTATGTTCAATGCACATAAACAATGGGCAGAACTTCCATGGCACTGATATGATTAGCATCTTGACTTTTTTTGACCACATCCTATAGACACCCTGCATGGAGTCCACCCAGGGTGTAATAGTGTCTCAATCACACCTTTGCTACAATCTTGATTTCATTCATTCATTCATTCATTCATTCATTCATTCATTCATTCATTCATTCAATCCCGCCTTTATTATTTTTATAAATAATTCAAGGCGGAGAACATACCAAATACTCCTTCCTCCTCCTATTTTCCCCACAACAGCAACCCTGTGAGGTGAGTTGGGCTGAGAGAGAGTGACTGGCCCAAGGTCACCCAGCCAACTTTCATGCCTAAGGCGGGACTAGAACTCTGTCTCCTGGTTTGCCATTGGCTCCTTCCTAGGGCTGAGAGACAGGGATTGGCCCAAGGTCACCCAGCTGGCTTTCATGCCGAAGGCAGGACTAGAACTCACCGACTCCTGGTTTCTAGCCCGTTGCCTTAACCACTAGACCAAACTGGCTCTAACTTCATGTGATGAAGTCCTGAGCATACCATACAAAGTCACTAGAAACCCTCAAAGGGGAATATCCCCTTGTGAGCAAAACCATTTAAAATCCATTATCGCTTCTTGAGGCAAGAAGATTAAAGTGCTGAGTTCCGATAGCTATATATCTGGAAATAACAGACACAGGAAATGAAGGGAGAGGTGGGCAGAAAGAGATAAATTGGCCTACTAGTTGTTTTTAATAATTAATAATTTTAATAATTAATTTTGAGAGTTTGCAGGATAAGCAGCATACCAGCCATGTCTATGAATACTAAACGGAAGTCAATCTCCTTAAAAAAAAAGTCAGCTGCCTTTAGAACAGAGCTTTCCAAACTGTGTGTCGGGACACGTTAGTGTGTCGGCTGCAGTGTCTGGGTGTGTGGCGGCTGCTGATGCCTCCGAGCCCTGCCAGGATTCCACACAGGTCCTAGTGCCTGCCTTGTGCCTTGCTGCCTCCAAACCTGCCCTGCCAGGATTCCACGCAGGTCCTAGTGCCTGCCTTGTGCCTTGCTGCCTCCAAACCTGCCCTGCCAGGATTCCACGCAGGTCCTAGTGCCTGCCTTGTGCCTTGCTGCCTCCAAACCTGCCCTGCCAGGATTCCACGCAGGTCCTAGTGCCTGCCTTGTGCCTTGCTGCCTCCAAACCTGCCCTGCCAGGATTCCACGCAGGTCCTAGTGCCTGCCTTGTGCCTTGCTGCCTCCAAACCTGCCCTGCCAGGATTCCACGCAGGTCCTAGTGCCTGCCTTGTGCCTTGCTGCCTCCAAACCTGCCCTGCCAGGATTCCACGTAGGTCCTAGTGCCTGCCTTGTGCCTTGCTGCCTCCAAACCTGCCCTGCCAGGATTCCACGCAGGTCCTAGTGCCTGCCTTGTGCCTTGCTGCCTCCAAACCTGCCCTGCCAGGATTCCACGCAGGTCCTAGTGCCTGCCTTGTGCCTTGCTGCCTCCAAACCTGCCCTGCCAGGATTCCACGCAGGTCCTAGTGCCTGCTTTGTGCCCTGCTGTAAGAGTGTGTCGCGAAATGATGCATGTCTAAAATGTGTGTCACCAACATGAAAAGTTTGGAAAGCTCTGCTTTAGAAGGTTTCAGGATTTTTTTAACAGGTTAGAGAATTATATTTTTGTTAGAAGCACCTCTGCTGAGAAGAAAAATCCTGAAGTGTATCACTTGGGGAAAACTTTGTGTATGTTATAGGCACAACTTCCTGAATAACGCCACATCAGAGATTGGACATTGCAGCTCTCTGCAACCCCAGAATTCTCTGCAAAGTAACTCACTAGAAATTTGGCTCTAGATTGTATCAATTGGGGAAGGTTGGCACTGTGGGTTCACAAAGATCTTACAGCCCGAGAAAACTGTTTTCCATGTATCTCCATAAAAATCGGAGAATAGCCAGTACTTTGTACTGGCGAAGTATTCGACTCAATGTTGAAAAGAGCAGACTGACACTGAAAATGAGTCCACAAAACATGTAACCGACATAGTTCCTACCTACAGTTTCCAACAGCAAGTGCCTTTTATCAGAAAGATACGCATTAGTGCCCGGGAAGAGAATAATACAAGGCATCAATTCACTGGGGAGCTGCACTTCGAATATTTTAAGAAGCGAAATTGATTCCCACCCTGAGCTGTGAAATTGCCGCTTTGCCCTCCTCGCTTTCTTCATCTAGTTCGTCATCGCTCCATTCCCAGCCCCCATCTTCTGTCTTATGAAGTCGTCCGCTGGAACCAGGGACTCTCCTGACCTGCATTTCAAGAAGAGCAACGTTAGATGCGCAACGGTGCAGCTCTGGTCAGGGTTACACCGTCTCACTGCATTCCCTATAGGGCTTTGATAAGCCTAAAAACAAGGTGCACTTGTCAACCCCCTAAAATTTTGCTATCTGTATGCAAAAACAAAAATAGAAATCAACGCAGCTGTAAAAGCACCCCCGTCTTATTTTTTTATGCTTTTCATCCAACCAAGCACACAATGTAAGGAAAGCAGGGAGAGGAGGAAACAGAATGACACCAAAAAAGCCATCAACACAGCCACAGCCAAAGTGTAAAATTAAGAATGCGCGCACACACACACACACACACACACACAAATAACTAGCATATTTTAGCACGGGGTTCTCTTCTGCAATAAAAGATGTAGTTATATATCCACAGAGAGACAGATTTATATCTGATTTGCCAGCAAATTAAGCAACACAACAAATCAGCAAAGGAACACTGATTTATTTATGAAACTGTTTTACTATTGTTCCCATGCAGTAAATAAGGAAAAATATTTATGGTGACGTTTCTTCCAGGGACACGACAGCTTTTGTGTATCGCAGTGAACAAATATTTCAAGGCAGTGACTGTTTGAAAATACAACCAATTCTTTCAAATCTTGCTGTGGGGCTGTAGTCTAAATGGGTGCTAGAGCAAACAAAAAGATGGAAAGAAGAAGAGGCCAACTCCAAACTCCTTAGGGAAGTGGGTTTGGAACATCCGTATCTGCAAGATCTCCCTGCTAATTTCTGGACACAGTTGAAAATCTAAGAGTGACTATCTATACACTCTAAGCACCTTGGCTCACACCCCTAACACCTTCAGTCACTGTATGTATGTATGTATGTATGTATGTATGTATGTATGTATGTACCTACCTACCTACCTACCTACCTACCTACCTACCTACCTACCTATCTATCTATCTATCTATCTATCTATCTATCTATCTAATGTATCACCGCCCATCTCCCCCCATCAGCAACACTATCCTTTCTGGTTTATGTCCTTGTGCTATCTAACATCTATCTATCTATCTATCTATCTATCTATCTATCTATCATCTATCTATCTATCTATCTATCTAATGTATCACCGCCCATCTCCCCCCATCAGCAACACTATCCTTTCTGGTTTATGTCCTTGTGCCAAGTCAGAATCTCAAGGGCACAGAGAATCTATTCCGGCTAGATTTGAGCAGATTCCATGAAGTGGGGAAAATACCAGGGCTTTAAACATATTGGCCAAGTCCACATGTATCTATAAGCCAGATGTTGCAATCAAGCAAGAATACCGGTTGTTTGCAGTTCACCCAACAAGTCAGCAACAGAAGCCATGATTTGTTTGTTAGCTCAAGTGTCTGGCTTGTTAGGAAGAAACAATCCAGGGATGTCAGCTTGGATATAGCCCTATACCTACCAAGGATGTTGGCCAGCTATTTTTGAAGCAGGAGGAACTAGGTTTATTTAAAATGTGTGAACTCAGCCAAAGTTATCTTCCCTATTTCTCAGGCTGCAGGCAAGCTATAAACCACACAAGAGAAGCTGTAAAAGGCCAAGAAATTTTACAAAACCATTTCCTGCAGATTCCCACTTTAACAGCAGCTGCCCTGGTACCTTCTTGGCTCTTTCGGCGATGGTCGGGGCTCTCTGCAACATTTTTTCTTGTAAAAATTCTTTATTCTGCAAAAGAGAAAGGAATGGAACTGTCAGCTCCTGCAACTTGCTCTTCAAAAGCTACAGTTTATTATTATTCATTTGAATTTACTAGCCACCCGACTCTAATGGAGTTAAGCTGCATTTTCCCCCAAGAGTTTTTTGCGGAGGAGGGAAAGAGGGGAAAAAAGGGGTTTAGTTATATGACACTGAATTAAAAATGCCTTTGACACCAGAGTTGAGAAAGCAACACGTTGAAGAGTAACATAACCTCCGTGTGGGTAGTGGCATGATCTACGCATTGGTAACACCCAGCTTTATTTTCTTTTTTCCACCCAATCCAGGAACCATAGTAAAACAAAGTTGGACAAAACTGAACCACAAGGCAGCTGTATTCGGCGTGACTAAACAAATGGCCCACCTGGCTCAAGAGGAGCCAGTGTGAACCCAAGGGAATCTAGCCCAATGAGCAGTTTCACATTTACGCAGATGGCAAAAGCAGAACCGATCTTAAAGGAGGGGCAAATGTGTCACTGGGTGAATGCAAGTTGGGGAGGACCTCTGATAATGCAGAGATGATCCCTTGACTATGAATAAATTTTTCCTACGTCCAAGTAGGTAGATGGTTGCATCAATCAAGAATCCTACCTTTGCTTTCTGGAAAAATTTGTGTCTTAGGAGTTCAGCTGCGGTAGGTCTATGAGAAGGGAAAAAAATGAGTTTCTCAAACCTGTACTATTTTGCAGAAATTCTTAAAGCCCTTAGGCTATTTCACATAGGAGAGCCACCCACAATAAGAACTTGGATCAGGACAGATGTCGCTTTTCACAGTTCGTACATTTCAATTCGTGCATCAGAGAAAAACAAACAAGCAAGATGCTAATTCTGGATGGAAATGATGGATTTTTGCAAAGCAGGGTCATAACTAAGCCTGTGTGGTTACTGGCTGCACTGACTACAATAGTAAGATAAGCATTTCCTGCATAATCTTCATATTCTTATTTTATGTATTTGCATACAATTCAACACATCTACCTGGAGCAGGTAGAAATACTTAAGAGCATTAATGATACAACTATGGGCTTTGCTGTCAGAACAGCGATTCAGCTTGTTTTACCCTGGTTGAATCCTTATCACATGGCTCAGACTGATTTCACAAGGGCATCTTACTCCAACCCTTAACATCAGTCCTCAGAAAAATTTGAACCAGAGACAAGCAGATATTGAAAACTAACATTTGCTAAAACATCAGTAATGCAGTTATCAGTGGACATGGTGCAATGTCCTGTGGCAAGAAGTTCCAAAGGCCAAACATACTCTCCTTGTTTGTCTTAAACTCAATGCTTTTTCCTCTCAACAATCCTCTGGACTTCTTCACGTGTGGCATCCTCTCCCCCTTCTTGAATTTCTGTATCTAGGTGATTGTGTTTAAAATGGGCTATGTGTAGTGGAGATGACATGGAGAAGGTATGTGTTAGCAAAACATGAATTTAGCCCAGAAAAACAGGAAGGAGTGAGAAAGAAACCCAAGACTGCCCTGTCTTGAGTCTCTTTGGTATAAGAGGGAGGGAAGGGGAAATGCTACCAAGCTTTCAATATTTCATTATTATAGCCTAAGTCAGTGTTTCCCAACCTTGGCATCCTTCCTTCCTTCCTTCCTTCCTCCTTCCTTCCTTCCTTCCTTCCTTCCTTCCTTCCTTCCTTCCTTCCTTCCTTCCTTCCTTCCTTCCGCATGCTTTAAGCTGTGTGGACTTCAAGTCCCCAAATTCATGCTGGCTGGGGAATTCTGGGAGTTGAAGTCCATACAGCTTGAAGTTGCCAAGTTTGAGAAACAGGAGCCTAGATCCATAAACTAGAGTTCTAGTATTTCTTGTGGCATCTGCTTCCTGACCTAGCCTACCTTGAAGGGCTAATATCTTCTCCATGTCATCTCCACTACGTCTAACCGCCCGAAGTCCCCTGTCTGGGGAGATGGGCGGTGATAGAAATATGACAGACAGACAGACAGACAGACGACGATAGATAGATGGATGGATGGATGGATGGATGGATGATGGATGGATGGATGGATGGATGGATGGAAGGAAGGAAGGAAGGAAGGAAGGAAGGAAGGAAGGAAGGAAGGAAGGAAGGAAGGAAGGAAGGAAGAACTATGCCACATTTATCTGAACAGGAAATCTCCCTGAACCTCTTACCCATGATCACTGAACCAGGGAACTGCATGCATCAAGCAGGTGTTGAACTGGGTGTATCCAGTCTTCACTTTCCAAGATCCTTTTGCCAGCTATACAAGAGACTGACTTCTGTGTTGCTCCCAAACTATAAAAGATACTTCTTTGCATGTTGGACTCAAATCTATATTCTTTCTGCTTTTAGGAAAGACCTTCTCTTCTGCCAGGCCTTTTCAGTCCGAGTTAAATTTAATAGCACTCGTTAACTGTTCTTATCAGATGTTAAACATGTTCGTGTATGTTTGTGTGTGCCAACTTGTGTGCATTTATATGTGTCTATGGGCAGAAAAGGGAGATGTAAGTCATAAATAAAATAAATCTAAAATAGAGAGGGAGAGAGAAGGATGAAGTTAAGATGGTCTGCCTAATACCTTTTCTCTGGGTCTTTCTGCAGGCACAACGAAATCATTTTCCTGAATGACTTTCCATATTTTTTAAGCATCTCTTTATCTTGCACCCCTGTCTCCAGGGAGGGGGGATCATTCTGTAGTGTCAACATTAAGACCTGAAAAAATGGCATCCATTAGAAACATCAAGGAACATTTTGAATTGGTTAACAAATAATCACAGTGAAAACACCTATAGTACTTCTGAGATCTAGCTGCTCTTTGGCCTCAAGTCCTACAGCATCTCATGGACAACCACTAGTTCTCTAGAGGCACAAAAAAAAAAAGGGGGGGGGGACGACACAGTAGACCTTTTCCACTTTTTTATGTCCCCATCATGCAAACCCTCATGTATACCTTACACCAGAGGCAACTGACATAATTCTGAGTACAGTACAGCAAGTGGAAGACTTCAAGGACATGTTATTTATTTTTTGAACTGAGTGGTATCAGGGTTATTGTATGCTGAATGATGTGTATGTCATAATGCACAGTCTATATTAAAGTATGAAAGTGAGTGTTAATGAACATCATTGTAATATAGTAGGGGGTTCCAGATACATGTGAAAGAGGCTAGCGGGAGGTCTCTGAGAACAGGCTTCAGGAGAAAGACAGAGACTGATTATTAAACACTTTAAAACTAAAAAATCAAGAAGCAAAGATGGGGAAGGTCAAATTTATCCAGTGTATCAATAGGCAAAGCACTCCAAAATGCTCAGCAGAAGATAGGCACTTTTTTTTTAAAGAAAAAACTTACCCAACGTAACATTTTATTGAGGACCTCTTAGCTAATTTCTCAGAAACATTTTGGAATACAAATTGAGTGTTAATGTTTTAATATATGGGTGTGCTAGTTCTACATCCTAACACCATGATTTTGTCTTCCGTTATATGCTTCTTTCTTAAACGTCCAAATCCAGACTTCCCTGTACATTTTTGGAGGGAGGGCATGTTCATCTCCAGTCACAACTTTTCACTTACATCAGAGGCAGTGCTTTCTACAAGAGGTCAATCCAATTTTTCAGATTGTATGCACGCTCTTCATGTCAAATTGATTATCTGAACTGGTAAATCTGTAACTTACCTTCATGGGTGGGTATTTGTGATAAGGAGCAGCTCCCGTAGCGAACTCAATTGCTGTAATTCCAAAACTCCAAATATCTGCTTTGAAATCATACCCCCGAACCTGCATAGTAATAGAAGTTCATTTCAAAACTTTCTGGCTTTTCTATCACAGTAACTGCTCCAATTCTATGCACATCTCAGCTGAATCATACTTGGAAGCTAACCTTCCTGCATCAATTCCTTTTTGGCATTCACTTATGATCTGGCACCTATAACAGAACTTCTAATTTATCTCCCAACTCTTGAAAAAAGCACAATTTGTATTCTCCTTCACAAGAGTGAAAATATTCCAAATGTTTTAGCCCAGAGCTTTCCAAACTGTGTGTCGCGACACAAAAGTGTGTCGCCACACACAGTCTGGTGTGTCGCCACACAACCCGGAAGCGCTGATCATCATCAGCGCTTCCGGGTTTTCCCACGGCAACACACCAACGGCGGCGCGCAAAAACCTGAAAGCGGCAGCAGCGCTTCCGGGTTTTTGCGCGCTGCCGCAACGGCAGCACTTCCGGGTTTTCCCGCGGCGACACACCAACGGCGCTTGGTGTGTCGCCGCGGGAATACTTTGGAAAGCCCTGTTTTAGCCAAATGAGAGGAATGAACTAACCCCTGGATGTGTTGGAAAATTATGTTCTTTGCAAATATCACAGAATTCTGCTATCTTGTTAACTAAGCATTGCTGTTGGGAGTTGAAACAATTCTCTCAAGGCCAAAGAGATTTTGGCTTCCTAGAATAATGCAGCTGGATTAAAAGTTCTCTGAAATGTAGGAAAACTGTCCTGATCCCTCCTAAAGAAATATTACATACAATATTTTCATTGTTTTGTATATTCCCTGTATATTCATTATTTACTTTATTCTTCCAACAGTCATACACGTCAATATTATTTCCGTTTTGGAAAGAGAGGAACTAAGAACCAAAGAGTTATCTTTATAATAAAGTTAGACCACAATACTTCCTGAACAAATCTCTGGACTGATTCACATGCAAATAGTTAAGGTACAGAATGAATGAATGAATGAATGAATGAATGAACGAACGAACGAACGAACGAAACAAGTATTTAAGTTCATGAGGACGGTTGGAAAATTCACACAGCTATCTAGGCCCTTGTCTAGTGCATGCATTCTGTTCTGAATCCAAGTTTGGTGCAAGGTATCATGAGTAGAGGGCTGAAATATGCCTCTCTTGGTCTAGGCCAATTCATTGCAGCCCATGACTGGTTCTGCAAAGTCACCTGGCCCCGTGGAAGTTGGAAGACTATGACTCCCAGCACCTCCAGTCAGCATGGGCATGATGAGAACTGTGGTCCAATACATACAGAAAGCCTCTAGTCGGGAAAGTTGGACTACGAACCTTCTACTAACATCAGTTCTAGGCCCCAATCTCCTCTTGGAGGCATGAATGATCATTTTTGAACTGAATATCACTTCAAGGTTTCTTTGTTTTCTACAGTTTGGTGTTTTACAAGGGTGTGCTCTTCTTCCTGAATCCAAAGAAGTCTGCGAAGAAGCAGCTTCATTCAGCTTAAGCGGTGTCCTTCTCAGTTAGAGATCCTTTCTCATCTAGGACTACAGTATTCTGATTTCTTTCCCCACCCTTCTCATTTGATTGGTTGCATTTATGCCTGCATTTTAAGCTTGTCTCTGTCTCTTTTTATCCCAGCTGCCTCTGCCCCCCTTATGTCTACAGAAACTTACATTAATGGAAGCAGTACCGCTGCCAACAGGGTAAGATGTCATATGCATTCAGGTCACCAAGTTAATAGCTAAACAATGGCCCTCTCCTTCTCGGGAAGTTTCACAACTTACATCCCACCCCTGCCTATGCCTTTCACAATGGTCAAAAGATTACTGCTTCAGCCATCGCTGGAAGACTGGGAAGAAATATACCTGGATCAATGTAAACTAATGCTTTTAAACTAAACACTTCATCGACATATTTCATCGACATATATTAAAACCTTCATCGACATATTTAAACTAAACACTTTCTCAATAAAGTAAGAGTTGTTTCCCAGACAGATAAACATTCTGGAGAGCTTTATATAAACAACCAGATGCAAGCTTCCCTCTTATCAATGAAGGGACCTGCTTCTTTGCAGGATCACAGGAAAGCCGTTGCAAAGAAAGAGCAAATAATATATATTGGCCCAAATGGGGAACAGTTCCTTCCTGAAACTCATGTAACACCACTGGTTTCATCTCAGTAAATCTTACTGAAGAGAACTCTGAGAATTGGGCTTAGGGAAAAAAAACGTTTGATTTGAGGCAGCTGCTAAAGAATCTGACATGTGCACAGTGAAACTGTAGGAGGGAGGAGGGAATGGCCCTGAAGGACAGGAGGAAGAGCCGCTACCAAGGCAACGGTCAGATAAGAGGGGCTTGAGCCCGGCAAGGAAGTCACTTGAGAAAACATCTCTGACAAGCCCCTCCCTGGTTCACAGAAAGATAGAGGGAGGGAGGGGGGAGCACATTCAGACTTGCAAGGTTCTGTTACTACAACTGTTAGCAATGAAAGTAGTCCTAACCTACGTGGCATTGGTTTCCTGGTCTGGTCTACCTTGTAGGGCTCACATCAATCCTAAAGTTGCTGAGGTTGAGAAACACTGGGTTAGAGTTACAGACTTGGCCATAATTGAAATTTCAATGCACAATAAAAGCCTGTTCCATTTCGTCTTACCTGCTCCATCACTTCAGGAGCCATCCAGCAAGGGGTGCCCACAAAGGTTTTTCTCACTTTGTTTCGTGTAATGTCCCCACCGGTGGCTAGAAAAGCACTTACACCGAAATCTGAGCACCAAAACAAAAAAGGAAAAAGAGAGGGTTAAAAAAATATTCTGCCCCGTCCACAGACTTCAATCTTCCATTATTTTTTTTAAAGCACAAGTTATTATAATCACTCACTTGCGAAAAATTAAGTAAATAAACAATGAACAGTACAAGTCATTAAGGCCATGGGCTGATATTATATACCAGTTGTAGAAATTAAGATGCTAGTCCTTATGACTGAGAAAATTGAAATGCTTGCTGGAAGGTGTCCAGTGGTCAAACATAAGACTTTTGCACTGGGCAAAGGTACTTCAGTCCTCCAAAACTCCTGGAAGCTTGCACAACATTTGCAGAAGTGATGCACTCTACGTTTCTACAAGTTCTTCTTTTCCACCCTGACTGAAAGAGAAATTAGCTCAGAATCACACACATCCTCCGAGCATCCAGTCACAAGGTTTCTATACTGCCGAAAAATTATGAAGACACCGTTGTTCTAACGAGGACAAAAACAAAGTCAACCCTCTTATCTGCCACGCGTGCAAGGCATACATTTTAAGTAACCACGTATCATCACTGCAGCACAGCAATTACACTGAAATTGTTTTCCTTTATGGATTTTTAGAGGAACACGCTCGCCAAGAGTTTTCAGAGAGGCGGTTTCAGAAAAATTAAGCGTTTAGAGAAATCTCCAAGAATTTTTTCAGCCATGAAAGATGGCCTAAACTGAAAACTCCCCCTCCAGATCGGCTCTGCCGCCTTCCGGATTTATTCAGCTAAAATTCCCATCATTTCCCGATGTCTTTAACTACAACTCCCCTCACTTCCCGCTGTCCTGCAGCACAACTATCACTTTCAGGCCACCGTGTGGAAAGATTAGGATATGTTCTCTGCCTTAGTTCAGGTTTATTCCTATTTTTTATCTATTTGTCGGCTAGATTTATAACGCTCCCTTCTGCCCCTTTTTTCCCCATAGAAACCCTGTGAGGTAGGTTGGGCTGAAAGTGCCTGGCCCAAAGTCCCTCAGGGAGTCTCCATGGCTGAGCGGGGACGTGGACGCGGATCTCCCCCCTCCTAGCCCAGCATTTTCCCCACTAGGCCACAGCAGCTCCCTTAATGGAATCAGATGCATTTTCAGTTGTAAAAACCTCACAACTGCATAATCGTCAGCGCACACCAGACCGGCAATCTAGAGATCACGCAAAGGAGCAAAAGGAGACGGAGACAGCTTTCTCTGTGACATTAAAAACAGTCACTAAGAACGCAGGCCGCTGCAGACTTTGCTGGAGGAGAGCTGTGCAAGTATTATGGCGGCAAAAAAATCAGGAGGAATCTGGGAGCCCCCTTTCCGGCTCATGCATTGCATTAAAAGGCAGAAGCTTCCGTGAGCTGCAGTTCCCTTCATCAGATGCACAGAGTGGCTCGCTTTAATTTTTGCATAATTTGCCTCTGACAAAGGGAGCTGCAGGTCACGAAAGCTTCTGCCTTTTAATGAAATGCATGAGCCGGAAAGGGGGCTCCCAGATTCCTCCTGAGAACCTTGCAGGACTCTTATCAGGGGTCCATTTGCTCCCCGTTTTGGAGCGACCACGGGGCATGGCTCGCCCCCCATCTGGAGCTGGGAGGAAGCCGCAATTGTTTGGACTCTGTGTTGAGAAATCCACCTAGACAAGCCATCCGTTGCTCCCGCTCCAGCCTCCTCTGCAGCCAGCTGCATTACGCAGATGACTTGGGCAGCCCCAGCAGTGGAAGACAAACCCAAATTTTCTTCCTCATCCAGCTCAGGGTTCACATTAGGAAAGGGACCCAAGGACTGGCTCAGAGCAGGAAGGCTCTTGGCTCCGCTACAAGGGCCGAGCAAAAGTTAGAGGGCTCTGTTTAATAAACAGGTTTTACTGCCCTGTGAATTGTTGGCTATTACAAGACACCGAGGTGGCCTATGCTTTAGCTAAATAAATAAGAGAGGTGCTTAAACTCCCAGAGCTCTTGCAATAATCTCTGACTGTATAGACACGACGACGTTTCAAACTCTCAGGGGACTGTTTGGAGTACGGTTGTAGGAAGGGCAAACACACCATTTATTTATGCTTTTTTCCCCCAAATCCCATCCTTGCTCCTAGAGAAGCAGGTGGGGCTTCCATTTCCTTTTCACAATAAAGTGGCATGGTGATTTTGATGGAAAATCTGGCAGGGATTCACACGTTGTGCCACGGGGGTGGACCGCTTAGCACAGCCCTCCCCAACCTGGGGAGATGTCATCTAGCTTGGGGATTTCAGCTTCTTGAATGCTCAGCAAGGACAACCCTGGAATCAGAGGAGCCGGGTTTAGCCATTTGAACAGTTCTAACACGGAGAACACATTCCGGTTCGAAAACTGCTAAATACATGCCAGGATTTGTGACTTCAGACTTTCAACAATTAAGCCTCTGGGGTTCTCTTTTTTCACCTTAAGCAAGGAAATACCACCAAATTGATCAATGTTTCCCCTTCAACTTTTGCTCATTCTCTACAGCCCAAAGAGAGTTTCTTGTTGCAAAGGACAGTAAACCCTTTTAGAAGAGAGCCTTCAGGTATTTTGAGGGCTGGAAATCGCATTTTTTTAAATAAAACCATGGATCTCTAACAAGTTTACTGACCATTTGAGGGCTGGATCATAGCTAAATCGCATTTCTTTAGTAAAACCACGGATCTCTAACAAGTTCACTGACCAATAGATGCATTATACCCCTTGTGCAATTCAATCTATAAAGGTCACAAACCACAACAAAGCTTTGCAGTTAATACTGGCACTTCCTTTGTCCGAAGGTCAGCCAATGATGCACCCATTCATTTGCCCAATCCTTTGGCAGCCTGTTTACTGTTTAGTCTGTTTACTCAGAGGTACACAGGCCTTTTTAGTACAAGGACCATGTTTGACTTTTCCGTGGGTTGCGCTGCAGAAAGCAGGCAGGGCCAGGACGAAGATGTAAAAAAGGTTATTACTTAATGAAAATGGCACTGAATTAAATGCAGCTGATATGTTTACCTTCCACTAATAGTTTCAACCATTCTAGCAAACATTACAATCAGTTGCCAATGTTTGGTGATGCTCCAGGGGTCACACCCGAAACATCTGGAGCTCCTCTAGGATCCAGGAATCTGGCTAACGCTACTCCAGCTTAGCAAAGAACCAAGATGCAAACCACTAGGATCCACCTTCCTCCTCTCCTCTGCCAAATACACCACCATCTTCAATCTTCCAAGCTGCCACGGTCAGAAAGGATCTATTAATTACAGTGTTTTAATTGCAATTACAAATGGCGTTTCTTCTATGGCTTTTCGTCCACTGCTTAGAGTTGCCTTGGCCGAAGCAGTGTTATAAATTCATAGATAAAGTAAATAAATTTGATCTGCAAGCCATAACACAAAGGTAAGCCTCTAGCCGGGATGGAAGCTGGATTGCCCACCCTAGTTTTAAAAACTTGGTCAGCATTAGCCATGACTGGAATTGATTCTCATATAAAATCGGACTAGAGCTTCACTGGCAGCATCCTTATGGCAGCAATTTCCATCAGTTAACTGAGCTACATGAAATAACATTCTTGCTGCCCTGGAGCCATGGTTCCCCCACTTTTGCTGATGGGAAGAGAGACATCTAAGCCACAAGATATGAAGGGAATGCTACTTCTGGATTTCTCTTTCCGAGCCTGTTTTTACATCTGCCCATATACTGCCCTGGACGGATTTCCAGGAAGTTCAGAGACCACTGACACAGACTTATCACTCCTGGTTTTTAATTTGGGGGGGGGGGAATCCAGTTCCATCTGAAATACAAGCAAGCAAGTAGTTGCAAGCAAACAGGAAAAGAATAGCGAAATACAGATCAGACTAAGAAGAAGAGTTAATTAAAAAGGACAATGGGACACTACGTTTACCTTCAATCCTTCTGGGAAGGTTCACGCTTCTGTTTCAAGGACAAAAATCTGGACCTTTTATGTAGCACGCGGTACAGGTAACCGAGCCATCCTTGCAAAAGGCATCAAATAATAACAGATTCTTAACAAATCATTGATATATCATTGGCGATCACTCGTAGCCGAGTAAGATTGTCTCCCAAGGGTAAAATTTTAACAGTGGATCCGTAAGTGGCTGTAAAGGCCAATTCTGAATCCGCACAACCTCCCACAGTGAGGGCATAGGTTTCCAGGTGGGAGACGGTCATGATGAGGGTTTGCCTGACGTGCCTTCCTTTTAGCTTTTTTCTCCCTTTCGCCCTGTACTCGTGCTTCTTCAAAGTCCATAGCGCCTTTAATAAAGGCTGACCTCCAATTGAAACGCTCATGAGTTAGGGCTTCCCAGTTCTCAATGCTGATATTACATTTTTTTAAATTAGCTTTGAGAGTGTCTTTGAATCTCTTTTGCTGTCCACCAATATTCCGTTTTCCATTCTTAAGTTGGGACATTTGCAGTTAACAAGGATGGGTCTCATGCAAATTACAACCAACCTTCCACAGATATAAAGCCCAAAGTTGTCTCTATCAGATACATTTAGCAGGGCCATTTTGATATTTCAGCTATTAACTCATAAAAAGATGAGGCTTAGAAAACAGGACAAGTTAGCGCCACCCCTGCCCTTATGCTAGCATCCACCTAGTGCACCACCCAACGATTTGCAGGAAGCCTCAATAAAATGCTCAGCTTTTGAACCTTCTCATCTCTGGTTTCTTTTTGGAGCAAGTCAGTATTTCAGCCGAAGGTGCACCAGAGATTTATTTGAAGGCGACTGCTTCCTACTAATTTCTAGCACGGAATAGCCTTTTTCACCATCCCTGCAAACTGAGGTGATGTTTTTAGTGGAACAGTAGGAAAAGCTCGTTTCTCAGCTACAGCACAATATTGGGGAAAATCCCAAAGTGACAAAATGGACAGAACTGTATCAGATCATCAGTGATGAATATTATTGTTTTATGTTCCCCATATAATAAACTTGTTGGAAACTGAGGAGGGGGGAAAGCACGCAAAGAGAAAAATTTGGTCTGGAATCTGAGCTTGCTATGCTTTTTTTCCCATTTTTCAAGCAAGACTGACATCCAGAAATGTGCATAGAACCATTAGTTGACTCAGAAAATGCTAGGAGGGAAATAGCTTGCATTTGTTTGAATGTTAGCTGTTGAACAGGGGCGTGGTGGCTCAGCGGGTAAGATGCCAGGCTTGTAGATCGCAGGTTTGGAGGTTCGAATCCCTAGCCCTGCGTGCGGAGTGAGCTCCCGCACTAGCTCCAACTCTTGCCAACCTAGCAATTTGAAAGCATGCAAATGCAAGTAGAAGAATAGGTACCACTTCGGTGGGAAGGTAACAGCGTTCCGCGTGTGTCATGCGGCCACATGACCGTGGAAGCGTCTTCGGACAACGCTGGCTCTTCGGCTAACAAACGGAGATGAGCACCGGCCCCTAGAGTCGGACACAACTGCACAAATGTGCGGGGGGTACCTTTACCTTTTTTAGCTGTTGAACAGCTGAAGTTGGATTACCCTTAAGATCTATCCAAACTATCTATGTATATTGCAGGAAAACCCGTAAGGACAAGAAGCATGTTTTTGTAATTTAAAATCCAGGATCTGAAGGTTCTCAAAGAGCAGCATTAGATTTTATAAGTCAAAGTCCCCACATGCAGCTACTAAACTTTCCAGTTTTATCCCCAAATCTATTTTACAAGGTTCTTACAATTCAGCAGGTGGATCATTACAAGAACAAGACAGTTGTCAAGGATTGTGACAATTTCATGTGTAAGGAATCCAAAGTATGCTATAGTGCAGGGCTTTCCAAAGTGCCGCCGCTGGCGACACGCCAGCGGCGGCAGCAGTACAGCGCCGGCGCGCGTGCGCACGGCGGCAGCACGGGGGGCATGCGGCGGCACGCACGAGCGGCAGCGACACAAGGGACATGCGGCGGCACGCGCGCGCACGGCAGCGGCGCGGGGGTGTGTGCGGTGGCACGCGTGTGCACGGCGGCGGCGGCAGCCTCCACTAAAACGCGGAAGCACTGATCCCGCGCCGCTGTTGCTGCTGCCGTGCACGCGCGCGCGCCGCCGCTTCCGAGTGGTGTGGCGACACACCACGCTGTGTGGGGCAACACACTTTTGTGTCGCGACACACAGTTTGGAAAGCTCTGCTATAGTATAAGCTCTGAAATACACACATACATACACTGGTTGGAAACTTCACTGCTTTTGCTAACTACATCATATGAATCCAAACGTTGTGGTTTGTTCAATAAGCCATTAAACAACCACGACTTATTGCAAGGTATGAACTCAGTTACTCATATTGTCATGCACAAATAGAGCTTTCTCTTCCACAAAGAGACTAACATGGATAGAAATCTTTAGCATAGCTTCCTTATATTTAAAATTTAACAAGCAAAATTTAAGATCACAATGATAGGTGTAGTACTCCCTATATTTTTCGAGTCATTCCAAAGATTTATTTCAGGAGCATAAAAATGCTTTATCAATCCAACATCTCTGCTTCTACAGAAATAGCTGTTGATAATTGTTCCGAGGGAGACCAAGATTCTACCCTGTCTTCTCTTAATTTCTATGGTCCTACATTGGAATATTCAGACATTCCAGAGCAACTGGCCTGTTTTAACCATGGCTTGTTGAACAAGCCACAGTGATCTAAGTCAGTGTTTCTCAACCTCAGCAACTTTTAAGATGTCTGGACTTCAACTCCCAGAATTCCCCAGAGACAATGTTGGCTGGGGAATTCTGGGAGTTGAAGTCCAGACATCTTAACATTGCTGAGGATGAGAAACACTGATCTAGGTCACACATAATACAACACTGCAAACCATGGTCTGCAAATCCCAGTGGCTGGGTTCACACATGACTCTAAGGCAACATGTGAGTGGTGTGCTTCTGCGTGAGCATGCAATACAATCACAGCCCTCTTGTTCAGAGAAGAGGAAGAAGTCCAACGTGCAATCACGTTTTTACTATGGTCGGTCACTGGAAGCACTTTCCTCCATCCTTCCCCCCCTCCAGATGCAGTGAAATAGGAGTCACGCACAGGCGCATTATACTAGCGGGATCTCTATTTCATATTAAAATAAATACAACTCCCCAAGTCTTCATATGGGCATTTTGCCATACTCCACGAGTCTAACATACAGTCAAACTAGCATTCAACTGATCTGCCAAACAGAAAGCAAAATCTGAACTTCTGATGGAAGTTAAAACACATTTGCAAGGTCTTTTTGATTTGGCATAGAGGGTTTTTCTCTCTTTTTGCCACTGTCAAAGGGAAAGAACCCTGCAGGAGATGTTCCAACCTCGCGGGGCCAACCAACTTCCACACCTATCTTTACCATCATGGACTAAAAACATTTTCAAATCTCGCAAGGCGAGCTGAAGACCCCGTCTGCTATCCCTCATAAATGAACTTTAACGGCTTCTCCATTGTAGCTTTCATGCAGCTGATTAATCCAACGTGAACAGGTCCTTGCTTTATCGGAAAACAGCATGCAGAGGACGCCCGACTGTTTTAGAAACGGTATCAAAGCACAGGAGGAAAGACGCAGACGGAGCTACTAATTCTGGACACAGCGGCTCCCTCCAGGCTAGTGACAATGAATTTCCAGCAAAGGCATCATTAAGCATTCAGGAGTCGGCTTAACGAGGCAAACCGGAAGGCTTTGGATGCCTATTTAGATGATCTCACACAGTTAAGTGAGTTTGGAACTGGATGAAACAGAAGGGGCAAGCTGTCCTAATTTATACGGCAGCCGAGGCCTGTGGCTCTAAGTTGATAAACTGCGGTAGATAAAAATGAAAGAAAGGCAAAAAAAAACAAAAAAACCACCCTTGATTCAGAAGAATCCCTGAAAGAACTCCATTATAAACCTGAAACGCACAAAGCTGGTTTTGATAGCTGGGAAAAGAAGGAATGGGGGCCCCACTCAACAGGAAACCTCCCACTGGGGAACGCTGGTCCTCAGCCGGAAGCACTAAAGACATACAAGGCCATTGCTGGATTCACACAACCAATGAAGTTAGTTGGTTACTTGATGGTGGTTTGCTGAACAAGCCACAATGGGTGTGGTGCCAACATTGCAGTAAACCCTAAATCAGTGCTTTCCAAAGTGCCGCCGTTGGCGACACACCAACGGTGGTGGCGGCGCGGGGGTGCGCGGAGGGGTGCGCGCGTGCACGGCGGCGGTGCAGGGGGTGCGTGGCGGCGGCCTCGCTAAAACGCGGAAGCACTGCTGCTGCACACACCCCTGCGCCACCACTTCGCGACACACTAAACTGTGTGTTGCGACACACTAAAGTGTCGCGACAGAGTTTGGAAAGCTATGCCCTAAATCATGGTTTACAAATCACAATGGCCTTAGGTTCACCCAACCTGCTCAACCTGAACCAAACTAACCAGTTTAGGTCTGAGCAAGAAGTGGGGATGCCTCCATTCATTGGTGAGAATCGCCTCCTCTTTGCTAGAGCCTTGAGGACAGCAGGAGCCCCAATCCACCGGCACTTGGAGCCATTAGCAAAGGCGAGATATGCATCCAGGATTCCAACAACAGCCCCCATCTTTTCCTCCCTCTCTCTGCCTGATTGATTGATTGATCACATTGATATCCCGCCCATCTCCCTCACAAGGAGGGACGCTGGGCGGACCCTCTCTTCCAGAGAGGAGGTAAGCAAAGCCTCAACTTCTGTCCTCCACCACAGCCATTTCCCACTTGAGTTGTGGGTTTGCTCAAGCATCGCCCTCCTGCCCAGCTCCACGCAGCAAAACCTCAGCAGGGCTGACAAACGTCGTTTAAATGGAAGAGAGTGGGAGAGGAAGGCCTAGAAACCACGGGACTCCATTAGAAATGCACAGTGTTGCAGGAGCTGAGGAGCCCAGCCAAAGAAAGCACGCGCCCACAAAACCCCACTGCCTGTTCAAAATTCACCCAAGGGAAACTGAGGCAGAAACGGGCTGCAGAAAAAAGGGAAAGGGGAAAAGCCAAGAGGGGCGAGGCAAACATGTTTCTCTTGGTGAGGCTCTGGTAATGGAGCATAGTCTCAAAGCCATTGTTCACCACCGCTGAATCCAGATTGAATCCAGATTGAGCCGTTGGGGATGTTTACACGGAGAATCCCTGCAGGCCGCCCAACTCGGCCAGCGCTCAGCTCCTGCGCTTCCCTCCCGGAGGTGGGAAAGGAGACCACGCGCCGAGCTGCATCCACTTGGCCGGACGAGCCAGAGCTCCGCATTTGTTTGGGCCCACTCCAAAAGCATCGCCGCTTGGTAAGTACCCACCGGCAATCTGGACTGACCCATCTTCTCCCAGAAGAATATTGCCAGCTTTCACATCCCTAGGAGGAAGGAAAAAGAGAAAGACAAAAATACACAGCCGTGAGTATGAGGTGCAGATTCTGCATTTCCTTCCCATCGGGCCAATCAAAAGCATTGCCTCCTTAAAGCAAAGTCTACTGTGGATTTTGGGCCCCCAAATGCATACTGTACCTTGGGAGCCTGCCGGCGTGGAAAATTTGGCTGAGTTTAGCAGCGGTATAAATTACTTATTTTTTTATCAGTTTTATTTATTAATCAAATTTGTAAGGCTGCCTATCAATCAGATGAAACTCTTCTTAGAAAAAAAAAAGGGGGGGAGAATATTCTTCTAGGTCTCCAACCCTCCCTTATCCTTTCATTTGTTATCCTGACAGCTTCTTTTTTTCTGTTTTCTATCCGGCTTTCCCCAGCTCCATGCCCTCTAGGCATTCCTGACTTCAATTCCTACAATCTCTTGTGTCTATGAAGGTTCTCAGTCATCCAGGTGGAATTGTCTGTAGCTTGAATCATGTCAACTGGATTTCTATTTTCTCAGTGGAAACGTTTCGCTCCTTATCCAAGGAGCTTCTTCAGTCTGAGCAAAGGTAAGGATTCCCTTACCAACTTTGCTCAGACTGAAGAAGCTCCTTGGATAAGGAGCGAAACGTTTCCACTGAGAAAATAGAAATCCAGTTGACATGATTCAAGCTACATACAATCTCTTGTGTTTTTCCATCTACTCCCCCTTCCATCAAAGGGCACCAGGGTCACTTGGGAACAGGGCAGTCACTAAATTCATGCAAGGAAATCCACCGTACATTCTTTCTTGGTTAATTCTGGCCTCTCTCAGTCCAGCATTCTTTCATTTCTGCTCTGCCAGAGTTTATGGATGGGATGGGATGGGATGGGATGGGATGGAGGGAGGGATAGGAGGGAAGGGAAGGGAAGGGAAGGGAAGGGAAGGGAAGGGGGAGGGATGGGAGGGATGGGATGGATAGGAGGGATGGGATGGGATGGGATGGAAATTATAAAGGAGCCAGGAACTAAGGCAAGACTGTTTGCTATCCTTGATCTAGGATACTGGTACAGGACAACTTGCCTGGGAAGTCCAAAGACATATTGGCAGAAGGCAAACCAACTATTTCTTGCTGTCAAGAAAACTGCTATGAATGTCTCCATGAAATCACCAGGAGTTAAGCTTCGCTCAAGGGAGATTTTATACTTTATACTACTTGTCAAATGCAATTCTGTTAATGAACCCTCTGAGGTATTGTCATGAAAGAGCAGAGAAAATTAACACAAGGAATCCCACTGGCTTTAATGCCTGCTCCAGACAGGTGTGCAGCCTGTTTGCCTCCAATTTTCGTAGTTTCGTTGATTGTTTTTACGGGCCGCCCTTGACTTAGCTGAGCAAGGTTGCACCTGATCAGTCTTCGGATGGGAGAGTAACAAGAAATCTTAGGACTGCGGAATAAACTGGGAACTGGGGAAAAAGTCCGAGGAGGGTGCCTTCATACTGTTGTCCAAAAAACAGCAAAACATGGACTTATCCATGCAGCTATTTGTGGGTGATGTCAGCAACCCTTTACTTTTACGTCTCTAAAAGAGGCATGATGGCATTTTGAAAATCTCCTGAATTTAGAGAGAATAAAACTTGCTCTACCCACATGACACAGCCCTAACCAATTTGCTTAACTCCATATACCCCCAGAAAAAGTGAGTGTCCCCCATCTCCCCCCCCCCCCGCATGGCAGAAATTGCCTGCTTTTTTCATTCAATAAAGTGACGCCCAGGTTATTCTGAACAGATGCCCACAGGCCAGCAAAACGGAACTGAATTTGGGGGAATCGTTGCCGTGGACATCAGAGACGGCTCTTGATCCAGGCCTGCGTGTTTCTACACCTTGGAACAACTCCGGGAGTTCTCCAGCTGTTGCCAGAACAATGATCTCAGCATAATGTTACCCAGGCGTTGAGTAACATCCCCAGCCTTCTACAGAAAGCTGCTTTTGGAAAGGCTTGGCTTGAAAACTCGAGAGTGGGGCTAAGGTCCAGAGTTGTGATGTATGAACACATCAGTCCTCTTAAGAAATGGAGCAGCTGCTAATTGACTTGCAAATGTGAGCCAGAGGGGCCGATCTTTAGAAGGAGCTTCAGCACAGGGCTGTTGAGAGACCCCCACCCCCCTCAACCACTGAGTCCCGGAAAGGCTTTCCTGCAAGCGCCTCTTCTCTTCTGGTAAAGGCTAGAGGACTTCTGGAAAGAGAGATCTTTTCCGTTTTTTGTAGCTGAATGGGGGGAATCTCCCCTCCTGATTTCCTGACATTCTTGCAGAGCCCTGGCACCGTCCTCCCCTTCACTAGGGCTCTGGCGCAGGGCTCCATTTTATCACGATGCCCAGTTTCCTTTGGGCTTGCCATACTGGAGGCAGGAAGTGTTTTGAACTTAAAAAAGAAAAAGAAAAATCTGGATTTTTGTTGGTGGATTTAGTGATGCACCCGCCGTTTTCCAATGTTACTGCAACAGAGGTTTTATTTTATTTATTTATTTTTATTTATTTAATTTATATAACGTTTTTAAAAAGGTTGCTAACTGCAGCACCCAGCTTCCTTGGACCTCAACAAGTGGTGGGACTTAGCTGACCTTGGCCGATTTTTAATCAAGCAGGGTTGGGCCTGGTTAATACCTGGATGGAAGACCACCGGGAAATCCCAGGACTGGATTAGACTAGAATGTCAAATGCACACCCTGGAAGAAGAGAATGGCCAACCATGTTTATACTGTTGCCAAGGAAATTACATTAAGTTGGCAGTAATCCAATTCAGAAACGTTAAGCAAGTTCAGGTTGCTATTGGGATGGGAGACCACTGGGAAATCCCAGGGCTGTAGGCTAGACTGGGAAGCAGGCAGTTGCCAACCAGTTTCTTGGCATCTCACTTCCAAGAAAACTACAAGGGTGTGTCAATGAAGTTAGCAGGAACTGAGCTTCCCCGAAAGGAAGTTTGACTGAAGCTTCTCTGAACGTCACTTATGGCAGCCAATACTGACCAGTCTCAGTATTGATCACCTGCGCTTAGCCACTTGTGTTCTCAGCCTGAACCTTACCTCACAGGAGAAAGAATTACCCAGGCCCACCTTTCCCCCGGCACCACCGCTCCGCATATTCCTATCTGTAGCCTTTGCCCATTTGCTTAGCGTGGTTGTTCGGAATGAACACGGGTTGCTATTCAGCGCCAAACACAGGTACCAGCTCCCCAACCGTTTTCTCCCCTGGCATGCTGTCACCCATTGTCCAAGCGTGCAAGAATTCGGCGCCATGCTAGCGTTGGCAGGGCAAGGCAAGCTTTAGGAGAGAAACTTCAACAGGACAGCAACCAACCGACCAACCCCCAAATCCCATTTACTGACTCACTTTCCAGAATTAGCAGAGCAAATCTCTACATCTCTAACTCAGTGTTTCTCAACCTTGGCAGCTTTCAGATGTGTGGGCTCCAACTCCCAGAATTCCCCAGCCAGCATGGCTGGCTGGGGAATTCTGGGAGTTGAAGCCCACACGTCTTAAAGCTGCCAAGGTTGGGAAACACTGCTCTAGATCACAAAACCACAAGGCAAGTGTAGAACATCCTTTTTCTCAAAATGCTATTTATAGCCAGAAGAGATCGTGTGCATTCTCAACACTTGAAGAACTGGTACCCTGGGACCCCCGAATATTTATTGCTAAAGTATCAAAAGCTTGTGATGTTTTCCCAATTACGGTAAATGTGGGCTCCTACCATCTATCTTCCAGCATATTGTCTAAGCCCTTAGCGCATGCACATAGCTGTCACTGCAGACTGGAGCCATGTGCACATCAAAGATAATTTATGTAGACTGTAAAAAGTAAATTTCCAATCACGCAGCTCTTAATTTGGGCAGGGGAAACCAGGCCAAGAATCCTTCCACACGTATCAAGCGCCAACTATTTATTAACTTACTAAGCATTCAAGCTAGGTCCTAAGATTCCCTTGCAGATAAATGAGAGTAGGAGACAGATTTGGGAAGCGTTGAAGCAGGGTGCTTCAGGACTGATTTTTCTGGGACCCCACCCCCCAAAGGCAGAAAGCACTTTACTTCCTTCCCCTCCCACCCACCGTGGTCCTAGGCGTTTCCCCAGAGGAAAGTTAAGCCTCCACTAGGACCTTGATGGTCATTCTCTGCAACAGAGAAGCTTTACTTGCATCCAGCTGAACAGTTCCTCATACAATGGAGTAACACACATACAGTACACGCATCTCTCTCACACAGATAACAAAATTATGTGAGTCCCATCTGGGCCCACACCAGTGCTGCCTACAAAGGCACCATTTAACTTCTCTTCTAAGCAAGCAGTAGCCATTATAATAAGGACTTCGTTTCCTGTTATCACTGGGAAAACGGGGGATGTAAGAACTGTCTCACAAAACAAGCAAGCAGCAGTGCTGCCTTTGGGGAGCAGCCCTAGAAAAGTCTTTATGCAGCACTTATTGTGCAAGGAGATGTTCGACAATGACAAAGAAGCAGAAGGCATCCACTTATGGTCTTGTTCTGCACCATCTTCTCACACTGCAAACAACAAGGGTGGTGCTGATGGATTGAGGACAAGTGGCTTCAGGGCATGGAGAGATTCCATTCCTGGACGAGGCCCTTTCTCCTCCAAATCCTCAAGGACAAGACAGTGTCAATTAACAGGGCAAGATTCCCATTATCTGAAAGGGACCCAAAGCTGCTTAGAAAACCCACAAAGGCCATAAAATGATGCAATGTACCAGCTCAAGCTCTATGTCTATGAAGGTTCTCAGTCATCCAGGTGGAATTGTCTGTAGCTTGAATCATGTCAACTGGATTTCTATTTTCTCAGTGGAAACGTTTCGCTCCTTATCCAAGGAGCTTCTTCAGTCTGAGCAAAGGTAAGGATTCCCTTACCAACTTTGCTCAGACTGAAGAAGCTCCTTGGATAAGGAGCGAAACGTTTCCACTGAGAAAATAGAAATCCAGTTGACATGATTCAAGCTACAGACAGCTCAAACTCTGTTTTCTCTGCAGTTCCAACTCAATATGTGGTTTCTTTTGAGCTTCGTGCAACGTGCAAATCAAGGCATTATGGCTTGTTCAACAAAGTGGGGTTAGAATCTAGCGTGGCTTGGATTGCCAGTGAAGACGGTCTCTTTGCTCGTTTGACACCATTCTCATTCAACTCTCAAGAAAGACTTTCTCACCTCCTGCTGCCCTGTGATTTTTTAAGAGACAACGGCTTGCTTGTATCTTTGAAGTTTTCCTAGGGAACACAGGGGCTCAATTTCTGAGATATGTTCAACCCCAAAGAAGAAAAGAGGGACTTGGCAGCTGAGATTAGCAAGACCTATAGGACCAAAGATTGGAAACAAGGGATCCCTTGTTCCGCTAAACCTCATAATCACAGTTAAGTGATTATATATTGGCAACAGCAGGGCTGTCAATCAACACCAGGTTTCATTCACTTCCAGCATGTTGTGGTCTTGAATCAACACCAAGAGAGGAGGGCAGAGGAGGAGTCAGGCTCCACCTCCTGGTATCTTAATCTTCTCCTGGCTCACTTTATTCATCCTGGATTTCTCATTTTACGATCCCAAGAGGGGAAAAAATAAATCTATTGCTGGAAGAAGGGTAGGAAAAGAGAAATATCACATAGCAGGTAGTGAGTGACACACAACAGTTCACAACAACGGCTATCTCCATAACAATCCTGTACGGAACAGATCTTTCTTCGCTTTTTTTCTTTTAATGAAAAGGCAGCAAGCCACATCGGCGATGCATCTTGTCAATGCCTAACTCCAGATCCAAGAAATACCAGCCGCAATCCTACAGAAGAGGCAGACTCTATTCCTAGACTCGGAGAAGCCATGGGGAAAGAAATCTGTCAGGGATAAAAATCGTGGCACACTGGTTGGTGCTTTTCCCACTGAGCAGCAGTTTCCGCCAAGCAACAAGAGAGCATTTTTTTTTAAAAAGGGAGTGCATTTAAACACAGATAAACTAATATTCTTTACAAACTCTAATAGAGAATTCTCTAGAAGAAAGGCAAGGCGTATCTCAGGAGGATTTCCCCAGAAATGGGGGGGAAAAAATACAAGCATCCACAGTGGAAAACATTACATCTTTTGTCACACAGACACTACGCTTATCCTTGATGTGGCTTCATTCTGGGTTTAGTGTGCTGTGGAAACGTAGCCACAGCGTTCATAAACTATGGTTCATATCTTAGGTTCATATCTTGTTCATATTACAATTAGGTGTGAACCAGGGCATTGTGGCTTTGTTCAACCAGCCATGGTTAGCAAACCATACAATGGACTGAGTAAAGCAAAGTGGGAAGGATAATGTCACTCATATTGGCATGGCTACAAGGTCTAGGGCAGTGTTTCTCAATCTCGGCAACTTTAAGATGTGTGGACTTCAACTCCCAGAATTCCCCAGCCAGCTATGCTATGGCTATGGCTATATGGCTATACTGGCTGGGGAATTCTGGGAGCTGAAGTCCACACATCTTAAAGTTGCCGAGATTGAGAAACACTGCCCTAGGATTTTCCCCTGGCTTTCAAGGACGAGTTTTCGGATGTTCCTTTGTTTTTAACACATTTTAAGACTTACCCTACCATTTTTTGTATATTTGCTGCCCCAGGATGGGCAAAAAGGAGGCTCTGGTTGGAGATGATTCTGGGAACCCCTAAAAAGGATCTTTAATTTGCCTTTCTCCAGCCTAGATGTTGCCAAAGCTATGGAAAAACCATCATACCTGCCCCTAGGGCAGGGGTCGGCAAACTTTTTTATGCCAGGAGCCATTTTGACATTTACAAAATTTATAATATCACTCGAGGGCCAGGGGGCGGGGTTTGCGGGCGGGAGCCAATCGCGCACACTTAGGGCCTGCTGCTACCATGCCCACTGCCGCGCCTGCCCCCGCCACGGCCGCTGCCGCGCCTGCCCCCACCACGCCTGCCTGGGGAAGAGCCACACTCAAGGGGCCAAAGAGCCGCATGTGGCTCGCGAGCCGCGGTTTGCCGACCCCTGCCCTAGGAGGTTCCAAAGCATCTTCCTCGGTTCTTTCGCAATGCACTTGGACGCGACAAAATGTTGCCTCTGTCCAGCTCAAGTACAAAAGAACCGTGTTTCTAGCATGCCTAACACACCAGAGCTGATCTCATAAAAACTAAGCAGAGTCAGACCTTCGGGCTACCCTGAGAAGTCAGAAAGGCGTCCCAGAAGAAAGGAAACAAATGCAAATTATGTATAGCTGACAAGAAAAACACACAAGAAGTGTCCATGTTGGCAATAGGAGTCATGCTTGACTCAAGGGCACCGCTATTTTTTAAGGAGCAGGCCCCTCACCGCCCAAGGTAGGACATAATACAAGAAATCCGAAGCTCATACAGGAGTCAGTCTTCTCCTGACAGGAACTGCTGGTAAGGCAGCTTTGGCACAGAAAAGCTAAGCAGCCATCAGGCAGTCAACTGCTCTTTCTGTGGCCTGGTTGAGTAGCAATATGGCCAAGCGTACAAGGAAGGTTAAGACTGCGGATGACTGTGGTACTTGACATGGGGCTTCCGTCAGGAAGATGCTGAAGAAGACTGAAATCAGCCAGCAGGCTACGTATATCTGCTCCTCCTGCGGAAAGACCAATATGAAGAGGAAAACCCGAAGTGTTTGGCATTGTGGCTCATATATAAAAACAGAGGCTGGTGTACAATACCACTTCAGCAGTTGCAGGGAAATTGGCCATCGAAAGACTGAAGGAGTTAAAAGACCAGCAGAAATATATTTTTGTCTGAACACTGTCTGTCGTCTCAGGGCTATCTTCCAATTAAAGGTGAGTTTGAAAATGTTAACAAAAAATCACGAGGAAAGAATTCCAGAGACTGCAGTGTATGAAATGTGTGTCTAATTGATAGTGAAGTCAATGTTCAAATTCTTGTTCCGAGCGTTGCTACATTCCAGGCGGCCCTCTCATTTGGGCAGGAGGCCCGGTGTCCATCTCTCCCTAGCTTTCACGACAGACAGATCTGGTATCAAGCTGTTTTCCTCGGGGTGAGAACTCTTGCTCTAGTAACGGACAGATCTGCTACCAGGTTGTTTTCCTCTGACTGTGTAAGAACTAACTCCCTCGGCTGGAACGGTGGGGATGGCTGTATGCCCCTGCCTGTGCCTGTTCTGTTGGCAAAGCTGGGTTTGCAGCTTGGCAGAGGGACCATTTCTGGAGAAGGTGCTTTGACGCCTAGGTGGGATGGACTTTAAACCTCCCAGGGGGAACTGGAATAGCCACAATCGCACAATTATCCCGGGAGCCATGGTCAGCCACTTTCAGCGTATCTGCATCAGGTCTCAGAATATTTCAAGAGAACGTTAAGTGAGCGATAGAAAAAAGTGTAGGAGGCCTTACAACGTGGAGAAGAAAGGCACCACTGTTCCTCCAATGCTTCCCTTGGGGGAGGCATTCACTAGGCTCTGCCCCATCTGATTCTTCAAAAGATTATTTAACAAACCAAATCAAATAGGAAGCTGGCATGCTTGCCAAGCAAACCTCCAGCTTTGTATGTATTGGCATGAATGCTTTTGGACTCTGCAAAAGTCCCTTTGGGAGGGTAGTGGGCTTCTGGGAAGCTGGTCTGCTGCCTTCTCATGAATGGATGCTTTGTGACTAGCCAGGCTCACCGGGCAGCTCTTCTGTGGCTAACCAAGTCTGCCGTGAGAGCCATTTTGTGAATGTGCCCGAGAGAAGCCCTCGGCCAAAGGCAGCCTCAGCCTAAGGAGTCATTTTCCCTTGGTTCTTCCAAGCAAAGGAGGTCAACCACTCCAAGAATCTGGTGAAGGAGGACCGCTTGCATCCTGTCAAGTCCGCCATGCCGGCAGTTTGCTTGGCAAGTTGCCAAGGTTGAGAAACGCTGGCTGACATCCTGCTGCACTGCTGGCCATTCCTAACCGCGTTTCCCTTTTCTTTGGTCGCAGATGGCACACAATAATCCCTCAGAGAAATGGACTCTCCGATGTGCCAGGGCGCGAAGCTCAGGTGATGCAGTTGAGCTGCGAGGGATGCCAAGCGTTTTGACCCCTCAATGGGCAGCTAATCAGCAGGCGATGCATCTGATGAAGGGAGCTGCAACCTCGGGAAAGCTTCTGCCTTTTCATACAGTGTGTTAGTCCGAAAAGGTTGCTTCCAGACCCCTCCTGGTTTCTTGCCACCAGAGACTAACAGGGCTCTTCTCCTACCATGAGAATTGGCAGCTCTCCTTCACGCCTGAGCTCCTGTTTCCTTAATCGCAGAACTCATTCAATGTCTGCAGCCATCGATAAGCACACAGAGATAAACCACATTTACACACCATTCAAAAGAGACAATAAAAAA
Organism: Charina bottae; assembly: GCA_023362775.1. Classification (NCBI taxonomy): domain Eukaryota; kingdom Metazoa; phylum Chordata; class Lepidosauria; order Squamata; family Charinaidae; genus Charina; species Charina bottae. Next base: position 6,137,697 of record JALMGJ010000037.1, on the reverse strand, counting down.
CCTAGGAAGGAAACAAAAAGACCAGAAGGCATCCTCTCCAGCAGCCAACACCCAGACAAGCAGGGATTAACACCAGACAAACAAACAAGCAGAAAACAATACCCTAATCAAGGAACTACCAAGGAGAAAACCACACCCCCACCAATACTGGCAGAGCAAGCTACTGTATATAAACAGGCAGCAAACCCAACACTCCCTCGCACTGATGATGTTACCTAGTTGGGCAATGAAACGTCTGCAGAACCACCAAGCTCAGAGAGCACCAAGGACTCCACAGTTCAACCCTGAGCTAGAGATTATCTTCTATTGGAATGTGTTCATAACCATGGGCTTGACTTACAGCTCTTTCTTCCTCAACCCAATATAACAAAACAAAACAAAAAGAACTCAGCTCCTCTCTTTGATAATCAGTACCAAATTTGGACAGTACCAAATTGCATTTATTGTACCCACCCTCAGGACTGTAAGTATCCTGGTCTGCTTTTCTGCTTGAGTTGAGAGCTCTCATTTAAACCTTCCCTTGTACTCCAGGTAAACAATTACAGTATTGTACAAACTCGGATACTCTTCTTGGAGACTATTTCTTCTTCGGAACCACCAATTTTTCAGTCGTATCCAAAATCGTCTTCCTAATTTGCTCCAGTTTTAAACAGCAGATGCACCAATAAGCGAACACTTTCACCAGCCCAGTTCCTGCAAAGCTTTTGCCCATCTACAGCAACGGTTAATCAAGACACATGTAACGGAGGACCCAGCAGGAATCTAACTAGCAGGCCGTCATTCCAGCCACGAAAAGGCCAGATGAAAATTGAACGGCGATGGCAAAAATTACCGAGCAAGTACTAGGGGAGGGGAAAACATTCTAGTTTAGGAAACGCAGCCTTCTAAAACAATTAATTAATAGTATAATGAACGACATCCAAATATGAAATCAGCTTTTTCCTGGTGACTGAAATGATGTTGAGTTCTCCAGGCAAATCAATGTATTTTAGATCTTCGGTACTGTATTCACATGAGCCTGGACCAGAGCCTGCTCACATCAAATGCCTTCACCCTCTCCCCGCTTTATTTTTGGGTGGAACCTGTGAACCTCATCAGAGAAGTGAAACATTTTATGCGTTTGGATTGAAGGTTATTTTCTCCTTCTGGCCACCTCCTGCCAACTTTCTTTTTTCTTTTTAACCATATTTCATGCTCCACTTAACACAGGACAATATATAAAACGCCTCATGCCTTTTTTTTTTAAAGATGTGCTTCCTTCTACCTGCAACATCAGGCATTCCAGGATACAGTGCTTCTGAATATGGAAGCTCCATCAAACACATTTATCAGGGCGTATAAGCGGCTCTCAGCCAACTTTGGCTGATCTCAGAAAGACTAAGGAGAGGAGGATTAGGTAGTGCTAGGATGGGAGACCACCAGGAAATCAAAACAACATCCTGAAAGAAGGCAAGAGGAAACCCCTTCCATACTGCTAGCAAGAGAATTGCATAGCCAGTTTGGTGTAGTGGTCAAGGCAACAGGCTAGAAACCGGGAGACCGTGAGTTCTAGTCCTGGCTTAGGCACAAAGCCAGCTGGGTGACCTTGGGCCAGTCCCTCTCTCTCAGCCCTAGGAAGGAGCCAATGGCAAACCAGGAGTCTGAGAGTTCTAGTCCCGCCTTAGACACGAAAGCCAGCTGGGTGACCTTGGGCCAGTCCCTCTCTCTCAGCCCTAGGAAGGAGCCAATGGCAAACCAGGAGACTGAGAGTTCTAGTCCCACCTTAGACACGAAAGCTGGCTGGGTGACCTTGGGCCAGTCCCTCTCTCTCAGCCCTAGGAAGGAGCCAATGGCAAACCAGGAGTCTGAGAGTTCTAGTCCCGCCTTAGACACGAAAGCCAGCTGGGTGACCTTGGGCCAGTCCCTCTCTCTCAGCCCTAGGAAGGAGCCAATGGCAAACCAGGAGACTGAGAGTTCTAGTCCCGCCTGAGGCATGAAAGCCGGCTGGGGGACCTTGGGCAAGTCCCTCTCTCTCAGCCCAACTCACCTCACAGGGTTGTTGTTGTGGGGAAAACAGGAGGAGGAAGGAGTATTAGGTATGTTTGCTACCTTGACCAAATATTAAATCAAAAAGGCAGGATAAATCATCACCATCATCATCTTGTGGAATTACCTGTTTTGAAGCCCAGCTCAAGGGAGCTGTCACCTTTTTATAAACTCAATTCAGACTGTGCCCTTTCTAAATGCAGTAGAGTGGAAGGAATCAAGACACATTGAATTGGGGGGGGGGGGAGAACTGTAGCTGTGAATTCAGATTCAGCCCCCCAAAACTGCTCTGGCCCTCCATGGACAGGAAAAATGGGGAAGCGCCGAGCGCCTTTGAAGCAATGCATTAGAGACCCACCTGTGAATCTGCCCATTTTTATGCAGGTACTCCAATCCTTCCAACACCTCCTTGAGGATTGTGGCTATTACAGGTTCATCCAGGACTCCATTCTTATGTTCTCCTTTGGCTACAATGTGCTTGATCACATCCAGAACAGAACCTGTATTGATGTGGGGAAAAAGCTTTATTAAGTGAAAGAAAGAGCTTCATTTACAAAGAAGATTCCCCCGGTCATTTTTCTCCCACTGACTCCAAACTTGATGCTGCTGCTGACAGATAGACGGGTTTGTGCATCATCCAAAACCTTGATTTATTTAACCATGTTTGTTGAAGCAGGTACAGTGGCTTGGCTTGCACACAACCCTAGGAATCATAAACTGTGGTTTATCAACTACAACAGCTGGGTTCACGTTTCTCCCTAAACCAGAATCAAACAAGCCACATCGTAACTTAGTAAAAGGCATGGGTGACATGTATCTCGGGTTGCAAGCATCCCAAACCCGAGTTTGCTCCTCATACGGGAAGTCAGATGCATGTGAAAACTGCAGCGTAAGGCTTCACACGGCATTTACTGTGTCAAACAGCTGGACAGAGCAGAAGGGAGAGAATATTTGGAACAATGCCAGGTTGAAAAAGAAAAATATCCTTCTCAGTTTGCTTTTGTGTGAAGTTTAAATAGTTTCTTGTCCATCAAGATTAGGCAACATCCACCAAGTTACTAAATCTTTCCCCTTTTTCCAACCGTTAAGGTAACACAGCTTGCACTGTTTAGACATCCTACTGCCACATTCAGCGTATTTTGACCGTAATAAATCTACTATTACTATTCCTAAACCAAATGGTGGTCACAGCAAAGGGGCTTGCTGAAAAGCTTTTGGAAGTTGAATCACCATTCCCAAAATGTTCCAAGAGTTGGCCCGGATTGAGTTTTTAATATTAAAGTCCTAAACTCAAGACCAGAAAGCTTGCAACCATGGCTGAATTCAGAAGAAACGGTACAGATTTCATTTTGCTGAGCAGGAAGATTAAAGTCGCAGGGTGCCAGAAAAGGCACGTTCAGGCTTGCTATAGGCAACCTGACAGGTTAAGATCCCTTCCGCTAAGCCTTACTCAAAATTAAGACTTAGAAGTATTTACGCTGATGGCTGGTTAAGTCCAAGTGACAGCTCAAGAACAACAGCCAACTTAAGATAGATCTATTACAAGGATATTTTGCACAGCTTAAAATTGTTTTCTCCCTTACCTTCCAAAGCTTCTCCTTTCAAGACCTTTTCTACTGCCCATTGATGCATCTTTGTAGAGATACATGATAGCATGCACTTCCTACAGCAGAGCTTTCCAAACTGTGTGTGGCGACACAAAAGTGTGTCGCCACACACAATCTGGTGTGTCGCCACACAACCCGGAAGCGCTGATCATCATCAGACCTTCCGGGTTTTCCTGCGGCGACACACCAACCGCCGCGTGCAAAAGCCTGAAAGCGGCAGCAGCGCTTCCGGGTTTTTGCGCGCTGCCGCAAGGACGGCACTTCCGGGTTTTCCCGCGGCGACACACCAACGGCGGTTGGTGTGTCGCCGCGGGAAAACTTTGGAAAGCCCTGTCCTACAGACACTGAACAGGTTAACTAACCTTCTCCCTCTACACAAACTGATGTATATTGGTTCTAAACATCGCACATACATTAATGTAGTGCTTCCCAAACCTGGGTAAATCACCCCAAATTGGTTAAAAGTGGTTTTTCCTCGGGTAACACCACACGAACCCATTAAATTGACTTAAAGTGTTTTACCTACACTGGGTAAAAAGGACTTTCTGATAAGCGGTTTTGGGTAATGAAGGAAAAAGTTTGGGTAGTACTGCATTAATGGAACAAAAGCGGGTGCGAAAGGGATCTTCAAAACATACACTACTGTGTGGCTGTTAGAAAAAGAAGCTGATTTCCTCCTAGAGATATTTGGGAGCTGAAAATAAAAGTGCCAGCAAAGTCGTGCCCTTATATAAATCTGTGGTTAGACCAAACTTGGAATCTGATGCACGCTTCTAGTTATTACCCTTCAAAAAGGATATTGTGGAGCTAGAAAAATTGCTAAACAGGGTAATGAAAATGATCAAATTAGAGCAGCTCTTTACAGGGCTTAGAACAAATTGATCCAGAGTGTTCTCACTCGAGGCCAAAATGATCAGGGGAAGGCCCAGCAAACTTGAGAAGTCCATGAAGCCGGGCCAAGGGGAAGGAAAGAGAAGAAGAGGAAGACTAGCAGCACAGGGTGGGTGGACTCGGCTACAGTGGTGATGGGTCAACCGTTGGAAGATCTGAAGACCAGGTGGGGACAGATCCTCCTGGAGAAGATCTACGTGGTTGCTAAAAGTCAACACCAACTTGATGACACAATCCATCCATCAATCAATGCAAAAGCAAGGTCTTTGCATAATGTGTCCATAATATGATAATTTTAACCCATTTTATTTTAATGTTTATTTAACTTTATTTATATTTGTATTATAGTTAATTATGTTTGACTGTAAACCACCCAGAGTCCCTCGGGCGAGTTGGGCGGTGATAAATCGGATGCATGGATGGATGGGTGATAGATAGAGCCTGGTCATTTGTTCCTTGAATGAAAACTCTGCGTTGATTTGTTCTGTGATCCATTTGTTTGTTTTCTTGGTGATCCATGGTATTTTCAGGAGTCTGCACCGACACCAACATTCAAAAGTGCCAATACTCTTCCTACCCTGCTTCTTCGAAGTCCACTGCCTGTTATTACTACTCTTCTATCTAAGTAGCCCCTGTTCCAACACCACTCACCTCATCACTTTTCTTAATCTGTTTGCTATTATATTATGTGCAATGTTTTAAAACACAAGCTGCCTTGAGGGTCTGCTTGGGGTAAAAAGGAACTCCATGTTGTACATCAATGTACCGAAAGAATAGAGACAGCTAAAGTGATGTTTCCTTTCATTGAGACCATGGAGAGTTCAAAACAGACGTTTTTAATGGATGGCCTAAAACATCCTGGCCTGTCTTTTAGGCCAGGATTCCTCAACCTCAGCCATTTTAAGATGTGTGGACGTCAACTCCCAGAATACTCCAGCCAGCAATGCTGGCTGGAGTATTCTGGGAGTTGACGTCCACACATCTTAAAATGGCTGAGGTTGAGGAACCCTGGCCTAAAAGACAAAGATCATGAACCTCTAGCTTATGTGGAGCCTTTGCACTGTGTCCCACAACAGCCATGTCTAGAAAGGAAGTCACCCAGATGTTCATAACAGGTTTAATGCCGGGGGGAAACGGGAGGTTAGGATACAAAATCTTGGAAACTGACAAAAGCCAAACTCCAGCCCTCGTTGACGAGTAAATTCATTACAGCAAAGTCTCAGTGAATCGCCTGAACCTTTTTCTCCCCAACTGCTTAACCGAAGGGCTAAGGGCTCTTTTACCAAGCTTTTAGCAAGCTGACTGAGGAATTCTGGGAGCTGAAGTCCACACATCTTAATGTTGCCCCGGTTGAGACACTGGTTTACATTAACATTAAAAGAGAGTCACGTTACTCCCTTTGTCTAAGGACGTCATCATCCATCCAGTGTTTCCCTAACTTGGCAACTTCCAGATGTGTAGACTTCAACTCCCAGAATTCCCCTGCCAGAATATTTACTGCTGAGGATTCTGGGGGTTGAAGTCGCTGAATGAAGGCATTCTTTAGCCCAGCCATTCTCTCTGTGTCTCTCTGGATATTTATTGTTCCTCAGTGGCTATAGCGTTCTTTATAATTTTGTTTATTACTGATGGATGTTATTTTGTGATATCGTTTTGCTATTTTAAGCTTCTTAAGGAAAGGAGGAAATGTAAGCTGATCTGAGTCCGTGGAGTCCTTGGTGCTCTCTGAGCCTTGTTGTTTTCTTGCAGACGTTTCATTGCCAGACTAGGCAACATCTTCTGATCTGAGTCTCTCTGGACCAGAGTGGCATATAAACCCTAGTAAAGAAAGAGTTTCTGAAGGAGGAAAGGTTTTAACCCTGCAAGCTACAGTAACACAAGAACCATTTAGAGTGGTTATCTATATCTATATTGAAAAAAGGATACATAGAGAGTCTTCAGAAATTGCTAACAGGCTCAGTAATTTGCTACTGGCACCAAATCTAGATTCTTTCAGATATTTTCAAGCATCCAGTTTAAGATGCTGAAAGAGTAACAGAAGATGTGGCAAATGTGCTCTTTAGAAGAGGGGCTTTTAATATACATACAGACACCCACACACATACGTATATATGAAAGGCGTTACTGGCACAAAAGCATCAAAAACATTCTCCATATTCTGAAGCTGCCACACAGAGGACAGTTAAAATCCTTCCTTTCCTTTCCTTTCCTTTCCTTTCCTTTCCTTTCCTTTCCTTTCCTTTCCTTTCCTTTCCTTTCCTTTCCTTTTTCCTTTCCTTTCCTTTCTTCCTTCCTTTTCCTTCCTTCCTTCCTTCCTTCCTTCCTTCTCTCCTGCTCTCCTTCCTCCCTCCCTCCCCCTCCCCCTCCCCCTCCCCTTCCTTCCTTCCTTTTCCTTCCTTCCTTCCCCTTCCTTCCTTCCTTTTCCTTCCTTCCTTCCTTCCTTCCTTCCTTCCTTCCTTCCTTCTCTCCTGCTCTTCCTCCATCCCCCTCCCCCTCCCCCTCCCCATCTCCTTCCTTCCTTCCTTCCTTCCTTCCTTCCTTCCTTCCCCTTCCTTCCTTTTCCTTCCTTCCTTCCTTTTCCTTCCTTCCTTCCTTCCTTCCTTCCTTCTCTCTCCTGCTCTCCTTCCTTCCTTCCTCCCTCCCTCCCCCTCCCCCTCCCTCTCTCCTTCCTTCCTTCCTTCCTTTTCCTTCCTTCCCCTCCCTCCCTCCCTCCCTCCCTCCCTCCCTCCCTTCCTTCCTTCCTTCCTTCCAGCACACTCCACGTAAATCACCAGCATTGGCAAAGAAAGGAATGTTTCCGCCTCTGGCTTCCACCAGAAGCGCCTGAAAGGCCCATTCCATTCATGCAGCCTTATGCATTGATAAAATTGCTAGTTCGGCTTCATTTCTGAGAGGGAGGGAGGGACGGAGAGAGAGCTAAGCAGGCCATGCAACAGTTCAGCAAGAAAGCAAAGCAGGGGCGGAGTTTACAACAAGAAGCTTTGGGTCAGAAGGTGAAAATGCCAGACATACCAACAACTGCTTCAACTGCGCGTGCGCGTGTATGTGTGTGTGTATATGTATGTATGTATAGGTATGTATGTATGTTTGTGTGTATGTGTGTATACACACACACACACACACACACAGAGTTGCAATCAAAATTATTCAACCCCCATTGCAAATCATTCATTGTGTTGAGCTATTTCAATTGCTTTTGTTTGATTTGTTCATTGCAAACAGCTGAAAGTCTGTACGTTTTGACAATAAACCTGATTTGCAGTGGGGGTTGAATAATTTTGATTGGCAACTGTATACACACACTGTATATATATATATATATATACACACACACATACATACACACACTTACACACACACCCACGAGGCTACTTGTCAGATGCAAGAGATAGCCCTGCAGGACTGTTTCTACCTCCCCTCCCGACCTGCCTTTCCAACTTGGGGTCCTCCCGATGTGATGGACTTCAGGAGCCAGAGTCCCATCGCAACCCAACCCTAGGCTTCTAGAAGTGGGAATTCAACACCGCTGGAGCCCACCAAGTTAGAGACAGTGGGCCAAGACACATAATGCGCTGAGCTAAAAGGCACATTTTGCAAGCCCGGGCCACGATTTTACTTTACCTTTCATTAACCAGGTTTATTAGCTTAGCGTGTTAAGAGAATAGATTCTATAGCTGTTTGGGAGATGGCAACAGGGAACAACACACTGCTTGACTTCCTCTTGTCTTCCATCAGCCTTTTCTCTCCAAACCCCCCTGATCCAACTTCGTAAAGCCATTATCCACAGTGCTTCTGCACAACTGTTTATTTTTAACTAGCTTTGGCCAGTGAAATTATTATAATAATTATAATGAATAATAATTATAATTATTAGTCATTAAACTTCCATGCAGAACTGGTCTCAATCTGGACTCAGGACTTTAAGAACTACATAATCCCTGATCCGTGCTGATAGTAGCCTTGTGTTTTATTTGAGACATCGATATTGTCAAAACAAGGAACCAAAGCACCCCTTTTAACATGGGAAATGGTGCAGCACAAAATCCCTGCATTGTTAAAACAAAAGCACATGAATAACCGTATAATCTCAAGGTTAAACACAAGCTCTACAAGCTTTGTGGAAACTGGTTCTGGGTCCACTCATATCTAGTTAGGCAGGAAACATCTGACATATATGGATTGTCATGTGGACTAGTAACGTGAGGACTTTAGGTTAAATAACCATTTTTTGTGCAAAGTAAGTGCAAGGGAAGAGAACTTGGGATAGAAATCCTAACAGAGGGATAGAAGACAGGTTTGTGCAAACATCTGTATTAGACCTAAGGAGAACCAATTGCAGCTGTGAACTCATATTTACTCATTGCTCTAGGCCAGTGTTTCTCAAACTTGGCAACTTTAAGATTTTTATTATTTATTTATTTATTTATTATTAGACTTTTATCATCGCGCCATCTCCCCCACAGGGGACTCTGGGCGGTTTACAAACATAAAAATTAAAATTAAAATTCTACTAAATTCTACTAAAATTAAAATTCTACTAAAAATATACAATACAGTATATAATTACTTATTATTATAAATTAAATAGAAAATCCAAGCGGGCGATCTCAACCAACCTAGGACCCACATGATCTTAAAAGGGCTCTAAGACACCAACCATACCCATGAAGAGCTATTCCTATTCCCGTCCCACGCGAGGTGGCACAACCAGGTCTTTAAATTCTTTTGGAAGGATAGGAGTGATGGGGCCTGCCTCACCTCCGGGGGCAGAATGTTCCAAAGGGCAGGTGCCACTGCCGAGAAGGCACGCCTTCTGGACCCCGTCAACCGAAACTCCCTTACCGACGGGGTCCGAAGCATGCCCTCTCTACATAATCGAGTGGGATGGTTTGAAGATGTCTGGACTTCAACTCCCAGAATTCCCCAGAGAGAATGTTGGCTGGGGAATTCTGGGAGTTGAAGTCCAGACATCTTAACATTGCCGAGGATGAGAAATGTTGGCTGGGGAATTCTGGAAGTCCGCACATCTTAAAGTTGCCAAGTTTGAGAAACACTGCTCCAGGCCATAAAACGCTTTCTTTGATTTTGGGGTTAAGAGTACTGCAGGAACCCAGCCATTGTGAATTGTAATCTATCATTTGGGGCTTCACTGATTTGGTAAATTATGGTGTAAGCCACAGTTAACTCAGTGACGAGGCATGAATCAGATTTATGGTTGTGGAGAACAGGCAGAAGGAAGAATATACATAAAAACCTAAGCTGTTTGAGACACTATCTTTATGAAGCCAACTTAAGGGTGCCAAACAGTATGATAGCTTTCATGTTTCAAGAATCTTTCCTCCATCCAAATGGTTTTTAAAAAGGGAAAGAAATGTCTACTGTCAATAAGAATAAGAATGTGCTGTGCGAAAATTGGCTGCTGGTATATCAACCAGCTCCATTAGAAACAAGGCTGATATTTGCTGCAGGACCCTCCCTAAACTCCTAAAATGAAAAAATCCGCAAACATTTACTCTTCCCCCCTTTCTGAGTCTCAAAAATCCAGCTCTTAAGCCAAACCCCCCCCGCCAAACTGGACTTGGCTTCCTAAAAACTCTACCTCCAAAGTTTAATTTATTTATTATTATTTAAATTTATAGTTCCCCGTCCATAGAAGCAACCTGGCTGATGCTGCTTTGTGCCTTTCCAAAAACAGATATTCAACATTAATTTTGCTTGTGGCACTTTTTCCTTCCTTGAGCCAAGAAATTTCACCTTTTCTACTTGAAAAAGACGGTTTGAACTGAGCAGTTAACATTCTTGGCTGAGCAAAGGAAGGGACACACCTCAAACACCCGGTGGGAATAATCGGAGTTAGCAAGATAAGAAGAAATGCAATTCGGAGAAAGTTATGAATGAGACCGCAGGGCTGAGGGAGTGGCTTGGTTTCGACTTCCAGCAACTTCCACCTTAGTCACAAACTCACTGACCTGCAATCTCGGTGTTCCTATTTTTAAAACATGCTACAGTGGCATCTGGCATTGTGGCCTGAAGATGTTCATTTGCAGAGAAGGTGTTTGAAAAGGCTTGGGAGACCACAGAAATAATTTTCTTCCAGATAAATAAGTGCCTGGAGAACGTGCTTTCATATGTTTGCTTTCAAAAACAACCCTGTCCTCATATGCCATTTCTTTCTTTACCCTCTTAATGTTTTTACAGTACTTCTTAAATCTTAAACTTAGTTCCATTAAGAGAATGCCTGAATAGTTTACAACAGTTTCTCTCCACCAGGGTTCCGTGGCACCCCAGGGTTCCGCGAGAGGTCACGAGGGGTTCCCTGGGAGATCACGATTTATTTAAAGAATTATTTCAAATTCGGGCAACTTCACATTCAAGAGGTAAGTTTCATTCTTTATTTTCAGTTTAAGAACACTGTTAGTGCATCTAGACAGGCCTACCCATGAAACGAATATGATGATTTTGTAACTTCCGGCCTATATTGGAGCCTGAATGTACAGGGGTTCCCTGAGGCCTGGAAAACATTTCAAGGGTTCCTCCAGGGTCAGAAGGTTGAGAAAGGCAGTCTACATACTGTAGATGGAAAAGTGACACCAGAATGGCTGCCACATGGAAATCCTTCCCTCCCCCATTTATTTATTTGATTTATATCCCAACTTTGTTTTTTTAAAACTCAAAGCAGCATACATAATACTCCCTTCTCCTGTTTTTCCCACAACAACCCTGTGAGGTGGGTTGGGCTGAGAAGAGGGGACTGGTCCAAAGTCACCCAGCTGGTGTCCATGCCCAAGGGAAGACTAGAACTCATGGACTCCTGATTTTGTATCTTTCTTTCTTTCTTTCTTTCTTTCTTTCTTTCTTTCTTTCTTTCTTTCTTTCTTTCTTTCTCTTTCTTTCTTTCTTTCTTTCTTTCTTATTTATTTATTTATTTATTTATTTATTTATTTCATTTATATCCCGCCCATCTCCCCCACAAGGAGGGACCCTAGGCGGTTCACAACAAATTTAAAATCAATTAAAACAACAAACATCAATAATAAGCAATGTAAAAAAAATACATATATATACTTACACACACACACACACACACACACACACACACACACACACTATACAATTTGATCCAAGATGGTACAAGTTGTTCCGCTGGTCGATAAGGCAGGTCAGGACCAATCTAAGGGGCCAGCCAACCCCAAGACTGGCTATTCCCCTCCCCTCCCCAAGCCTGATGACATAGCCAGGTCTTCAAGATTTTCCTAAAGTCCAGGAGAGAGGGGGCCGATCTTATTCTAATATGTATTCATGGCATACATGATGGAAAGAGGCTGCGGGGGGGGGGGGGGGGGCAGGAGCAGAGAGAGAGGGAAGAGACCAAAAGCTACGGTTTCAGGGTGTCTGCTAAATCAAAAAGCAAATATACTTCTATCTAGGGAAAATAAAGAGTCTTACCTAAAGCCACAATCAGGACAAAATGAACTATATTTTCCCATTAAAGCTATTCAATTTGGTATATTAAACTGATCAGCCGATGAAGTATGTTTCTAGCCTAACGGCCCCTCGCCCGAAGATGGTTTTAAGGCTGCCTTGTTTTAAAACATTAATGTTTTCCCCTCTGTTCAATTGTCAGGGAGAGATTTTCGCATCCCGCTCTCAAAGACCAATGCTCCGTGTGGATTAGGAGAAGTTGAGACAACCACACATACGCCCCGTTATTTATCCATTTACTTGCTATATTTGTATACCGCCAGGCTCCCAAAGGACTTGTGGGGGCTTACACTTAAGAAGAACAGCAATTATCAAAGAACAGTGCCTAACCAATGCATGAATAAATCATAACGTTATTATTGGAACTCAGAATCGAGTGATCCCGAAAGACGGGATCTTAATCCTGAAAGGCTCTTCTGAACAGCTCCGTTTTAACAGCTTTTCTGAAAATCAAAAGTGAGGACATTTTGCTAGTTCTGCAAATACAGGTAGTCCTTGCTTAACGACCACAACTGAAACCAGAATTTTGGTTCCTAAGTGAAGTGATCATTAAGCAAATCCGACCCGATTTCATGACCCTTTTTGCGGTAGTCATTAAGTGAATCACCATGGTCATTAAGCAAATCACACGGTTCCCCATTGATTTTGCTTGCCAGAAGCCGGCCGGGAAGGTCAAAAATGGTGATCATATGACCACAGGATACTGTGACAGTCATAAATGCAAACCGGTTGCCAAGCGTCCAAATTGTGATCACATGACCACAGGGACGCTGCAACAGTCATAAGTGTGAGCACCGGTTGTAAGTCAGTTTTTTCAGCACTGTTGTAAGTCTGAACCGTCACTAAACAAATGGTCATTAAGTGAGGACTACCTGTAAGTTATCACCTCCCCTAAGTTCAGTTTGGATTCCAGGCCATTCAGATTAATTTTACCTACATTTTCGTTTAGCCGATTAGCATCCTGCAAGGACAACATAGTATCGAACACCCAGACGAGAGAATGCTTTTTGTATTTGCCTGGATTGGCTACACGTTTGTCTCATCCACGGTGTGATCTATGATTGCAATTCATTAAAATCTTTAAAATTAAACAGCCTGCAAAAATGTTCCACTCAGGTGTCTTTCTGAGACGGTGGCATTGTTTTTGCTGATTTCAATGAAAAATAGACCAGTATTTTAAAATCCCTTTCTATAGTGACAAACCAAACCTAAAAGAAGCTGGATCAACAGAAATCTTACCTCCACTTAGGAGCTTCATCACTAACCAAAGTTCATCTTTCACTACGAAAGAAGTATAGTAAGAGACGATATTCGGATGATGGCACTGACTCATTGCTTGGATTTCTTTCTAAAAGGGAGGAGAAAAAGAAAAGAAAATCAATTTGCTGTTACTATTCTCCTTTAACGACGCTAGCCATTATAAGCCGGAGAAACAGGACACCGACACAGAGAGCTTCATTTACAGTCTGCAATGTGGGGACTTTAATTCCCAGAATCCCCCAGCCAGCACGGTCATTGCTGAGAATTCCGGGAGCTGAAACCCACCCATCTGGATTCAACCCAGGCTGGGAAATGCTAATATACAAGGAGCAAAAGTTGAACCCAATCCTGGCTAAAAGGTGAAATTCTGGGATGGATTCCGCCCAGTCAAGCCCCAGCCTTTGCAAGGGTACTCCAGATGGATCCAGCTACACGCCCCATAAACACAAACGGCTGCAGCCGTTGGGGGGGACTGGAAAGCAGGGATCTGCGTTCCGGTCGATATAAAAATTGCAAGCCGATTTCATTGCTTCACGCTGTGTGTGTGAATTATCCTCCCTATTTGGTTTCCAACCTGTTGCTTGGGGCCTTGCCAGCTTCCTCTCTCCTAATTTTATTGCAACGTTCCGTTTCCTTAAGAAAGTGGCTCGGGAAGGTGGGAGGCGTCTTTGGTGGAGAGCAGCAATTGAGCGCTTGGTTGGCGTCGAGCCAACGGGTCTTTTGTGACGGCCACAAGTCTTGCGGCCGCTCAGTTGCGAAGCTGCCCGTACCACACTCCCCAAATTTGCCTGTAGCCCCGAGGAAGTTCAGGATGCCCGTTCTGTTGTGCGATGCGCAAAAAAGTCATCCACGTCCAGCACACCGAGGAGAAGGGAATTGGCATTTTCACTAAACAATGCTACCTCAGCAGATGCCAGCACCAGCCAACCTTTTCTGGGCTTGGAAAATAAGCAGGGTCAGATCTGGCTTGTGGTTGGATGGGAGACCACTAGGAAATCTTAGAGCTGTAGGCTGGCTTGTGAAGTTAAAAAACATCCTGGAAGAAAATAATAACAAAGTACTTGTGTGTGGTTGCAAGGAGCTACATCAGTTTGATTCAGCACCAAGCTACCTTGGCGGATCTCCAAAAGCTCAGCAGAGTCGGGCCTCATTAATATGTGGATGGGAGACCACTAGGAATCCCAGGGCTACAAGTTAGACTGAGGAGTTGAAAAATATCCTGGAAGAAGGCAATTGGAAACCATTCCCACCTTGTTTTCCAGCAAGCTACAAGGACATATAGCCATCCTAAGTCAAACGCAGCTTGAGAAAGACTATCTTTTTTAACTGGACATGCAACTTTTCTCTGAATCGGGGGAGAGACTGCATGATTAAAAAATGTTATAAAAGGAGACCATGCGTCTGCTTCGGGACCCTGAAGCACAAGCATAAAAGAAAAAGATTCCTATTTTGGCTGAATATAAAATTGGCTCTCAAGAGGCTCCTCGGCAAGACAATTCTGAAAACAGGTAGTCCTCGACTTACGACCATTCGTTCAGTGACCATTCAAAGTTACGACGGCGCTGAACAAATGGAAGTTACAAGAAGTCCTCGGAGTTCCGGCCATCCCAGCACCCGCACAGTCACGTGATTGCAATCTGGAAGCCTGGCAACCAGCTCGCACATACGACGGTTGCAGCCCCCCACGGTCACATGATCGCCATTTGCAACCTTCCCTGCCAGCTTCCCCAGAAAATCAGTGGGGAAGCTGGCAGAGGAGGTCACAAGTTGCTGGGGTATGTCTCCCCCCCCCCGTGCCCCCTCAAGCCACACTTCCTCGCCACTCATGCACCCTCGCGCACCCTGACCCTTGCCGCCCCCCCCACCCGGTGCCCTTCCCCACCCGGCAGCAGCCGCTTACCTGCCTGTGGGCCTGGAACTCGCAACTTCCTGCCGGCTTCCCCACTGACTTCGGTTGTGGGAAGCCGGCAGGAAGTTGCCTCGCCTAACGACCGTGGGATTTGGTTAATGACGGCAACTGGGACTGCAGAGATTGCCGTCGCTAAGTGATGTGGTCGCACTTTACAACTGCATCGCTTAGTGATGGAAATTCCGGTCCCAACTGCCGTTGTGTCAAGGACTACCTGTAAAGAATATAATTTTCAGGGGAAGGAGACAGGAGGGGAAAAGGCACTGAAGACTGAAGGCTGCAGAAGAAGCTATTCTATCACCTGAAACCAAACGGACCCTTTTAATCTATTAAGTTTTAAGCAAGAAAATATACAAGGCCCACTTGCTTGAATGTCCTCCAAATCTTCTCTGGGTGGTTGCTGTAATTTTAATGACGCTTAAGGTTTCTGGGCTTATCTGGACGCATTTTCATTTTGTCCCATCCTGGCGCTTCACTTTTTAAAGTTTTAGGTGTCAGGATACTAACCTGCTCTGTGCCTTCCTCAGAGATGCCGAACGGAGATAAATAAATCCCGGGGTGACTCGGCCAACTCTAGCGCCAGAGATGTAGAAGCCAAAATCTCCTCTCTGCCTGAGCTGGGAGAACGGGGGGAATATAGCCATCATGGTTTATCTAACCACGGTTGGCTAAATGAACATTGGACTGGGTTCGAGCAAGACGCCAAGCCAAAACCAAACAAACCACAAATGTGTGATGGGAGAACCCAACCTCTTTTTTATTTATAAAAATATCAGCCAATCCTGGAAAGTAGACAAACTTTCGCCAAACACAGCAAGCTCAGTAGCCACCTCCAGCAGCAAACAAACAAATGAAAAGAGGGTTTTTAACACAGTAGTCGTTAAAGAGGACACAAATCCATTAGGCTTAAAGATTACACAAGGAAAAGCAGACATTAACAAGCTGCCAAATATTCTCTGCCCCGAGAACTGCTGGCTGAGGAACTGGCAAGTAGCTATCCACCAAGAAGAGTTTGCCAAGAAGATTAAAAAAAAAATCAAATTAGGCACTATTTTTGGAACCTGAACTTAACCAGATTTCAACTCTATAAACTACCACAACTTCTAGGCAACAGAAAACTGATTTTATGCAGCCTAAAACTGATTTGTGCTATCATCCAAAGCTGGATGTTTTTATTCAGAGCTGCAAACAAGCAGACTTGTGTGTGTGTGTGTGCGTGTGCATACAGTCGTGTGAAAAAGAAAGTACACTCTCTTTGAGTTCTATGGTTTTACGTATCAGGACATAATAAAAATCTTCTGGTCCATAGCAGGTCTTAAAATTAGTCAGATGAACAACAACACATGACATATTACACAGTGCCATTATTTATTTTACAAATATACATACTGTGTGTGTGTGTGTGTGTGTGTGTATATATATATATATATGTGTGTGTGTGTGTGTGTGTGTGTATTTATGTATGTGTGTATGTATGTGTATATACATATACATATACATATACATATACATATACATATACATATAAAAAAGACATTTTTAAAAGAATAAAAACAATACAAATTTTAAAAGAGAAAAGTAAAGAAAGGGGAAAGAAAGAAGAGAAAGAAAAGGAAAAGTTATAAAGAAGCGGCTTCCGGTCTTCTTAACAGCAGTTACAAGTACATTTTACCATCTCTCTCTAAGGTAGCCTTTCTCAACCTTTTGACCCTGGAGAAACCCTTGAAATATTTTCCAGGCCTTGGGTAAACCCTGCACATTCAGGCTCAAAGATAGGCCAGAAGCTACAAAATTATCATATTTGTTTCATGGGTAGGCCTGTCTAGATGCCTTAACAGTGTTCTTAAACTAAACATAAAGAATGAAACTTGCCTGTTTAACGTGAAGTTGCCCGAATTTGAAATAATTTTTTTAATAAATTGTGATCTCCCAGGGAACCCTGGTTGAGAAACCCTGCTCTAAGGTTACAACATAATTTCCTTCTTTCCATAGCCTACCCTTTCTAATCATCAAACCCATAAGTCACCCATTCCTTTTTTTCTTGTGTCGGCAAGAAGTCCATAAGGGGTTTCCAGTCGCCAAGCAAGCAGACCGGTTGAAGCCCAAAGCAAATGAACTACAGTACTGAGAGGAAACACAGGGGTTGGCATACCCTGGTTGTCATGGGCTAGCTTGATTGTAACATCAAGAGTATAGTAAAGGTAAAGGTCCCCACCACCCCGCACATTTGTGCAGTCGTGTCCGACTCTAGGGGCCGGTGCTCATCTCCGTTTGTTAGCCGAAGAGCCAGCGCTGCCGAAGACGCTTCCGCGGTCATGTGGCTGGCATCACACACGCGGAACGCTGTTACCTACCCACCGAAATGGTACTTATTCATCTACTTGCATTTGCATGCTTTCGAATTGCTAGGTTGGCAAGAGCTGGGGGGAGTGCGGGAGCAAACTCCGCACGCAGGGCTAGGGATTTGAACCTCCGAACTTGTGATCTTCTGATCAACAAGCCTGGCGTCTTACCCGCTGAGCCACCACGCCCCTCATCAAGAGTATATATCAATATAAAAATATCAATATTTTTGAAAAAGGCCTTTCAGTTCAAAAGCAGTGCCGCGCAGAAAGCTGCACCCAAAATGAAACGCTTGCACGAAGTTTTGCAGAAGCAGCCCTTTCACGATTTTAAAAATACTCTTCTTAGAAGCAGGAATACAAGCCATGCACCCTTTTACCCATACTTTCTAGCTCTCTTCCCAACTATTACTTGATTTGACCCAGTGCCCAAATTTGGGGAGACGTGTCTGTAGGGATAACAGCCTTGGCTTAATTAACACGGAAAACATCCTCCGGTTAACACATGCGTGTTTCCACTCGCTCACCCCCAGCACAAACCCCAGCCTTCCAAATTTAAATTTAAAACACTGCCGCTGTGTCTGAAGACGGCATTCATCTCGAGATGCCTGCTTGCTAATTATAAGCACGTCCCTGTGGCGAAGAATGACGGAGCAGCAAGGTGTAAGGATCAGTGGAGGCCACGCTCTGAGCCTTGCAAAGGATTAAGGTTTCAAGGCTTTCCAGATACCCGAGAAATATTCCTCGAGGAACAATTCCTTCTAAGAGAAGGGAAAGGGGATTTCTGAATCAAGAACTCTGCTTCTCTCTAACTTTTTTCCCTGCGAAGACTGGGCACTCAGTCAAGGGCCAAGCAGAAGGAGGAAATCAAATGCCCTGTATGACAAACCAGCTGCAAGAATCCCCTGGAATTTTTGACACCAGACAGGGTAAAATTGAGGGATTTCTGCTTAGGCTGTGTCTGTCTATCCCCAGCTTATTCTAGACCAGTGTTTCTCAACCCTGGCAACTTTAAGATGTGTGGACTTCATCTCCCAGAATTCCCCAGCCAGCTTGCTTGAAGGTGTGTGGACTTTGCTGGCTGGGGAATTCTGGGAGTTGAAGTCCACACATCTTAAAGTTGCCAAGGTTGAGAAACACTGGTCCAGACCCTCTTCTTGTCCATCTCCCCCCCCCCCCAGGTCCAAAGCTGAGAAAGCTGGGCCTTTGATGCTGCCCAATGGCTACCTAAAAGCAGAACTGAACACGCTGCAAACGGCCAGCTGAGGTTGGACTGAACCTCCCCAGCTGAACAGCAGAGTGAAGCTGACCAAGGAACTGCATGCATGGAACCAGAAAAAAAGAAAAGGTGTGATTCCCAGAAGCACAATCTGCAATCATCATCATCATCTTGGAGGATGCATTCCTCTGCATGGAGTGAAGCAGAGGACTGGCTCTAAGGCCATCTCTATCAGCTTGGTCATTTATTTTCAAGGCAGGGACTTAGAACTGAAATTCAATATCAGCTGGAGTTGATAGTGGGATACCTTCAATTATCACCTTTTAAATCAGGGGTGGGCAACGTGGGCCGTATAGGCTCCCGCCTAAGGCCCGCAGGGCTCCCGCCCGCAAACCCCACCCCTTCCACATGATTGGCTCCCGCCCGCAAACCCCACCCCCCAGTGCTTGTGATTGGCTCCCACTCGCAAACTCCGGCCCCCGGTCCGCAGAAATCCCAGAAACCCTGCCCCCCACCCCCCACCCCGATCCCGAGTTATAAATGTCCAAATGGCCCTTGGCAGAAAAAAGGTTCCCCACCCCTGTTTTAAGTCAACGTAAGCAACTCTTATAGTCACACTGGTCAGAATACCATATTTAGAAAATAAACATATGGTCTCCTATAAGTTGAATTCAAAACATGTCTATACTGTTTACCTACAACACTGGTTCACCTTTGCCTTCCTCCAGAATGTTTTTCTCCTTCCCATAGCTCAGGGATTTCCTGGTGGTCTCCCATCCAAGTACTGAACAGACCCAACTTCTTTAGCTTCTTCAGTCACGCCAGGTCAGCCGGGGTTGCCACCTCACTAATGTATTAAAAACCCCTCTCATCCAACACTCACCAAGCAGAGATCTTGGGCCATGTATAACAAGACATTTGTATTTTTATAGTGTTTTAACTGTACAGCACCTTGAGTCATTTGCTCTTAAATTATTAAATTAATCCCATTCTTTTGCAATGAATAGGATATTAGTGACGGACCATTCTTAGCTAAAAAAAATTAAGGAAATAATAGGAAATACTTAATTTATTTTGAAGAGGCAAGAAGGTGAAATCTGCCTTGAACTCTGGGACATTAGATTTTTTAGCCCCCGTTGGGTTACTCCGTCATAACCTATCTCTAGCACGCCTTTCAAAAAAGAACTTATAGCTTTCACCGTCCTGTTTTTCATACAGGACAACAGAAGACTTTATGTTATGTATTTCAAACCATTCCTTTGTTTAAAATATTTATAGGGCCGCCCAACTCAACCAAGTTAACTCTGGGCAGCTTACAACAAAAAAATTCAAGGAAACCCAACAAAAATACAAAACCACAATAGTAAACCCGCAAAGAATCATGAAACAATAAAGCAATAAAACCAATAACATTGGTTTTGGTGGTTATGGTATTGTTATGGTGCAATAACACCATCATCCCACCCAACGTTTAATGCAAAGACTCCAAGGAACCCACTAAAATTCCAACCAATCCCCGCCTCAAGAAGGCTTATTACCACCAACCCCAAATCGTAGTGATTTACAGACCCTAAATTAATTGTGAAAGAACATGGGTGGAATGTCTGTACCAGGAGCTCGTCCATGCTGGTCTGGCATTTCTCAAGGTTGATCCGTTTAATTGCCACTTTTTCCTTCTTTGGGGTACAGTAGGCCGCTTGGACCACGGCTGTTGCTCCGCTCCCTGAAAGAGACCCACAAATGCAAAATTAGGAAGGCAGATTGGCTCCAAAAAGAAGAGTTTGTGTCAGGCTTACTGGGTAGACCAGACAGGAAACACGACCAGATGAGCTAATTCTACTTTATTGTAAGGCTACATTGACAGAATCGGAAAGTCGGAAAGTATAATCCCCCTCCCACCGTCTCCTTTACAGCCCGAGAAACGAGGGAGGGTCCCTTCTGAGCCTCTTGCCCCACCCACTCTCCAGCTGCAGGCTATGCCCCCTCTTATCTGACCGTTCCCTGGGCAGCGTCTCTTTGCCCAGTCTCCCAAGGTCTTTCCCACATACCATTACATCACCCTCCCCTTCAGACTCATCCCCCCCTTCCCACCGTCTCCTTTACAGCCCGAGAAACTAGGGAGGGTCCCTTCTGAGCCTCTTGCCCTACCCACTCTCCAGCTGCAGGCTATGCCCTCTCTTATCTGACCGTTCCCTAGGCAGCATCTCTGCCCAGTCTCCCAAGGTCTTTCCCACATACCATTACATCACCCTCCCCTTCAGACTCATCCCCACCTTCCCACCATCTCCTTTACAGCCCGAGAAACTAGGGAGGGTCCCTCCTGAGCCTCTTGCCCCGCCCACTCTCCAGCTGCAAGCTATCCCCCCTCTTATCTGACCGTTCCCTAGGCAGCGTCTCTTTGCCCAGTCTCCCAAGGTCTTTCCCACATACTATTACACTTTGACAATCCTGGCATCTACATTACCCATTTGTTTCTCAAACGCAGCCCTCAACCAAAATGCGCCAGCTTAATATCGCCCACAAACGCTGCCCACTCACGCAAATTTCAACTATTCCTTTACAAGCTAAAGATTCTTTTCCCAGGACACTTTTCAAGCAAAACATCTAAAGCAGGGTTCCTCAACCTCAGCCATTTTAAGATGTGTGGACTTCAACTCCCAGAATACTCCAGCCAGCATTGGTTGAGGAACCCTGACCTAAAGTATTTACATAAATGGACTCCATAAATGCCCCATCGGCCTTTTATACTCGGAGGGAGGACCTTAAGCATGACTTGCTTCGCTTATAGATTGCCTTGGGGACAGCGAACGAGATCAATGTAAGGCCAATAAACAAACAAACAAACAAACAAACAGGAAACAGCCAAAGGGGAAGCTGTGACAGGAAAGGCAAAAACTTAGCTCGGAGAATACACTCGACCAAGCAGATCAGCCCACCGCAATGGATCAAAGGGAAATCCATTCCTTGTCTTGAGAAAACCTCACCGGGCTTAACAGGAGTTTTCCCCAACCAGAGGTCAGACTGGCTGAGGAAGCAGGAGAAGCCTTTTCTAAACAAACAAAGCCAGGGGGATCTACCCTCCAACGTGTTTAGGACATGCCAAGTTGGGAAGGAGAGTCAGCGGGCGGTAGTGGCTAAAGGTGCTGGGTTAAAAGCCGGGGACCCGCAGCTCTGGTCCCGCCTTAGGCACAAAGCCGGCTGGGGGACTCTGGGCCAGTCCCTCTCGCGCAGCCCTGGGAAGGAGGAGGTGGGGGAAACCACTTCCAAAAATGTCACCAAGAAAACTACAGGGGCTTTGTCCAGGCAGTCTCAGTCTGTCTTTCAGTCTGTCTCTTTGTCTCTGTCTCTGTCTCTGTCTCTGTCTCTGTCCCTGTCTCTCTCTCTCTCTCTCTCTCTCTCTCTCTCTCTCTCTCTCTCTCTCACACACACACACACACACACACACACACACACACACACACGAACACACACAAAAGGTTGGGAAAGGCTGGTCAACAGAATAAAACCGGTTTCCAGTGATTTCTGTAAGCCAGGAAAAAGGAGGGTTGCACTTTGGGAGAAGGTGTACCCAAGTCAAGGGGCTACTGCTGAAAAGGGGAACAGAGCAACCAGCCAACCAACCTTCCCTTCTTCCTTCCTTCCATTATCCTTCCTCTCCCTTCTCTTCCTCCTTCCTTCCTTCCTCCCTCCCTCCCTTCCTCCTTCCTCTTTCCCTTCCCCTTTTTCCTTCCTTCCTCCCTTCCCTTCCCTTTCCTCCCTTCCCCCCCTTTTTTCCTCCCTCTCTTCTGCCTTCCTTTTCCTCTTTCCCTTCCCTTTCCTTCCCCTTTTTCCTTCCTTCCTTCCTTCCTCCCTCCCTCCCTCCCTTCCCTTCCTCCTTCCTCCTTCCTCCTTCCTCTTTCCCTTCCTTCCTTCCTTCCTTCCTTCCTTCCTTTCCTTCCTTCCTTCCTTTCCTTCCTT
Organism: Charina bottae; assembly: GCA_023362775.1. NCBI lineage: Eukaryota > Metazoa > Chordata > Lepidosauria > Squamata > Charinaidae > Charina > Charina bottae. The sequence goes on along the minus strand of JALMGJ010000037.1, from coordinate 6,115,005 downwards.
CCTTCCTCCCTTCCTTCCTCCCTTCCCTTCCCCTTCCTCCCTTCCCCCCCTTTTTTCCTCCCTCTTCCACCTTCCTTTTCTTCCTCTTTCCCTTCCCTTTCCTTCCCCTTTTTCCTTCCTTCCTTCCTTCCTCCCTCCCTTCCCTTCCTCCTTCCTCTTTCCCTTCCCCCTTTTTTCCTTCCTTCCTTCCTCCCTTCCCTTCCCCTCCCCTTCCTCCCTTCCCCCCTCTTTTTTCCTCCCTCTCTTCCGCCTTCCTTTTCTTCCTCTCTTTCCCTTCCCTTCCTCCTTCCACTTATTTTTGCCCTGGCCAGCCCTTCAATTAAACTGCAAAGAAAGAGAATTTAAAAAGGCAGGCCTCTCTCGTAAATACTTTGCTAAAAATACTCTGCAGTGTCACAGACAAATGAACGGGCCCTTTGGCACTGCCCCCCCAATACACCATGTTTCTTCCAGGCCCAAGGAGGACTTCGAGGACACCGAAGAAGAAAAATGTTAATAAAGACATAGCTGTAATTCCTGAAGTGGTTGCGCTGCTCCAGAACTACTCAGGAGGGGAAAGAACAAATGGAGCACAGGAGCAAACAAGGAGGAAAGGAGATGTTGCAGCACATATTCAAAGGTTCTTACAGAGATGACAAACCAGCACAATAAACCACCGTTTAACCATAATTTACTGACCCAAACATAGTTGCGTGGGATTAATTAAGATACTAATCCACAAAAGTAAAAGCAAATTAAGTTTCTGTAGCTTACTGTAATATGGGAACCCAGCCATACAAAAAATGAGTGGTTTATGGCTTAGTATTGTGAGTTATTAAACAAACCAGCATTAAAAGTTAGCATGTTGTGTGAACCTGTGTTCTTATCACCTGAAGCAATCCTCAAAACCCTTTTTCCCCCTCTATTTGTATTTTTAAACAACAAATAGTGGAGATTTTGGCACTTCGCTCAGAGATATAAACTCTTATTTACACTGGCTGTTGTGGGTCTTCCGGGCTGTGTGGCCGTGTTCTGGAAATTGTGGTTCCTAACGTTTCGCCAGCATCTGTGGCCAGCATCTACAGAGGGCAGGAGCACAGATAGAAGCAAAATCTCTGTGCCCAGGTAGAGTGGCAATGTTCTATTTATAGAGCTAAATTATAGGAGATTAGGTGGGTTTTTTTTGTTGTGTTGAAATGTTAACGAGTGGCTGATGAGCGTGATTAGCATGTTCATTGTGAGAAGTATTCCCATGACCTGGTGGTTGGACTGAGTTCGTTGACCTTTTGCAGGCTGTGTTTTTCAGGACTGGTAGCCAGGTTTTGCTAATTTTTAAACTTTCTTCTTTTTTATTGTAACTGTGCTGGTGTTTGTGAATTTCAATGGCTTCTCTGTATAATCTGGTGTAGTGGCTTTTGGTGTTGTCCAGTATTTCTGTGTTTTCAAATAGGATTTTGTGTCCTGTTTGCTTGAGAGCATGTTCAGCTACTGAAGATTTTTCCGGTTGCTGTAGTCTGCAGTGTCTTTCATGTTCTTTTATCCTGGTGTGAATGCTTCGTTTTGTGGTTCCGATGTATACTTGTCCGCAGCTGCATGGTATGCGGTATACTCCTGCAGCGGTGCGGGGGTCCCTTTTGTCTTTAACTGATTTTAGCATTTGTTGTATTTTTCTGGTGGGTCTGAAGACTGTTTGAAAGTTGTGTTTTTCCATCAGTTTTCCCATGCGGTCAGTGACTCCTTTGATGTAGGGCAGGAATACTTTGTTTGTGGGGGGCTGTTTTTCTTCAGTTGGATGTTGTTTTCTTGGTTTGATGGCTCTTTTTATTTCATTCTTGGAATAGCCATTTGCCTGTAGGACCCAATTCAGATGGTTAAGTTCATTGCTGAGAAATTGGGTTTCACAGTTTCGATTAGCACGATCCACCAAGGTTTTGATCATGCCTCTCTTTTGTCGTGGGTGGTGATTGGAATTTTTGTGTAGATATCGGTCCGTATGGGTGGGTTTTCTGTATACTTTGTGTCCTAGTTTGAGGTCCGGTTTGCGTATGACCAGCGTATCTAAAAATGGAAGTTTGCCATCAGTTTCTTTTTCCATAGTGAATTGTATATTGGGGTGGATGCCGTTTAGGTGGTCCAAAAATTTCTCCAGTTCTTCTTCAGTATGACTCCAAATTGCGAAGGTGTCATCCACGAACCGGAACCAGACTGTTGGTGTAATGGGTGCCGATTCCAAAGCCTGTTTTTCAAAGTGTTCCATGTAAAAGTTTGCTATGACTGGGCTCAGGGGGCTTCCCATGGCAACGCCATCCATCTGTTCGTAGAACTCATTCTCCCATTGAAAGTAACTAGTTGTTAGGCAGTGTTGAAATAAAGCTGTAATGTCTTCTGGGAAGATTTGCTTGATGAGTGCCAGGGTGTCCCTTACTGGCACCTTGGTAAACAGGGAGACCACGTCAAAGCTGACCAGTTTGTCCATGTGGTTGAGTTTTAGGGTGCTGATTTTGTTGATGAAGTGTCCTGAGTCTTTGATGTGGGATGGAGTCTGTCCGATGTGGGTCTGTAAAAGGGTAGCCAAATGTTTGGATAATTCATATGTTGGGGAGCCAATGGCACTTACAATGGGTCTGAGTGGGATAGAGTCTTTGTGGATTTTGGGGAGTCCGTATAGTCTAGGTGAGAGAGCTTCTGTCTTGCAAATACATTGTAGTACGTTGGGATGCAGGGAGGAGCTCTTTATCAGTGTGTTGGTTTGCTTCATGATTTTGTTGGTCGGATCCCGTCTTATTGTTCTGTATGTGGTGGGGTCTAGTAGTTCTCTGATTTTGTCTTTGTATTCATCTATGTTCATAATTACCGTGGCGTTGCCTTTGTCCGCTGGAAGGTGATGATGTCTGGGTCCGAATTGAGGGTCTCTATGGCGTTTCTCTCCTTCTTGGTAATGTTGCTGGTGGGGGGCTTTGCTTTCCTCAGGATTCTCGCCACTTCACCCCTTATTTCTTCTGCTTCTTCCTCTGGACCCACAATTAGGAACCACAATTTCCAGAACACGGCCACACAGCCCGGAAGACCCACAACAGCCATTGAACTCCGGCCGTGAAAGCCTTCGACAATACACTTATTTACACTGTTAAAACAATTTAATGTATTTAAGTGTATTGTAATGTAATGTTTTCCATGGTTAATTTCCAATCAAAGATACACTGAGCATTATCTGTACAATCTTGGTAATTTCTTTGTCTACTTATAAATATTATATTTCTGTATCAATTAAGGTTTTTTTTCTTTTTGCTTATTGGTCTTTGTATTGTAGATATAAGATGTAGTAGTATGTTTCTATAAGATCTAGATTTAATAACATGTTAAAGGACTGAGCTAGATGTATATTGATATAATATAGATCTCTTCCTTTTTTCTCTAAATTTTAATTCATTTTTATCAAACAATGATCACTGTTTTATTATTATCTTTGTTAAATTTCACCAATACATTTTTTTTAAAAGAAACACTTTCCTAACCTTCTAAGTACAGAGATCAAGAGGCTCAGAAAATTAACTTTCTAAAAACTTCCAATTTTTTATTTATTTATTTATCTACGTATTTATACCCCGCCTATCCCCTCCCTAGACGGAGGGCTCCAGGCGGCTTACAATCATTGAATACATATTTATACATCATATCTAACAATGTTAATATTACCGCGCATTGGGGAGGGGGTGAGGGAACCGACTCTTCTTCGCAGGCATCGGACTACATGCCCCAGAATGCCTCGCTTCCGAGCCGGCTGCTGACGTCCAGGAAGTTGTCATCGGGATCCGCCGTCCTCCACCGTTGTCCACGGGAATCACCAGGTCTTCTTTTCGGTCATAGGTATGAATTTATTTGGTCCAGTTACAGTTACATCCATTCTGTTAGGAATGATTCTTCTTCTTCTGTGTTTCCCTAAACTGTATACCCTTGGCCTTCATTGCTGCCAAGGGCTGCACGTGGAAAGAGGGGGAAAACCTCCTGATTCTAGGCTGCATGGCCTCAAGATGGAGTGGAGCTCAGCAGCCGCATGGTCCTTCTCCTCTGGTGGAAGGAGGCAGAGAGAGAGAAATGTATTATCCTTGCTGTTTCTTGTCCAACCTCTCCAACCGGTTGCCTCTCCACTTCACATTCTGCAGTTCTGCCTCTGTTCCCAAAGTTCCAGATATCCTTTATGGAAACCTGAGTCTTGAAATAAGCTTAGTTTGCAACACAGATCTGGGAAAAAATCAACTGCTTTAAATAAAACTCACAGGCATGACTAAAGACGGGCTTCTAGGATGTGCAAGATAAGCTAGGGAACGCTCCCCACGTTCCACCTGCTCCTAGACAAGAATCTCGGCCCAAATGCTACGGACCCCCAAAAAACAAACTTGGGCATCTCACCAAGGCGCATCTTAGCTTGCAAGACGATTGCCACGCTCAACTTAATTTTGCCACACCGTCCAGCTCCAAAACAGCAGGGACTCTTGCAGCTAATCAAAATTCCCTGGTGAAAATAAAAGTGCTGAGGAATCTACACAGGGATAGTCTCTTCGCTATGAGTTCAAGTTTTGCTCAGCCATGACACCTTTAGGGCAGTGTTTCTCAACCTTGGCAACTTTAAGATGTCTGGACTTCAACTCCCAGAACTCCCCAGCCAGCATGGGAAGTAACAGCCTACCACATCCCGCTTTAATGAGAGCTGAACTAAAACGTGTTGACATTCTTTTTTTATATATATATACTTCTGGTAAACATATTAACAAAAGGAAAGTAGAAATAAATAGTGTGTCCATGCAACCATTCACTTCAAAATTAATCATCATCATAAAATACAGGTAGTCCTCGATTGTATTTGTTCAGCTTCTGTGAAAGACAGGATCATCCTGGGTGCGTCAAGGGGAGACCGCCAAGGGAATCACAGCAGTCCCACAGAACACCGAAAGCTATTTTTATGCTGCTCAAAGGAATTGATTTTTTTAATAGATCCATTATAGGAACAAAGCTTTCAGTTGCTCACGTCTTGGCACAGACAAGGCTACGTAGGATGCTCTGGCCTGTGGTGGGATATATCATGTTTTCTGCCGTATACGCGCGGATAAGCCAACCCTCGAATTTTTAACCAAAATTCCCTGAAAAATGCACCTCCCTCAGAATTTTTGTAAGTTTTAATTTGCACCATTGGCTTATCCGCAGGGGGAGGGCGCATTTTTCAGGGTATTTGGGTTAAAAATTCGAGGGTTGGCTTATCTGCTGATGGGCTTATCCGTGAATATATATGGGATACACAGGCACTTTTTAAAAACCTACCATATATACTCGCGGATAAGTGAATCCAACTTTTGGGGTGTATTTTGGCACCTAAAATTCTTGGCTTATCCACCAGTACATACGGTAAGTGTCAGCCCTTTAAAGTAGTCCAGACAGGAAACCCAAACCATGAGTACTAACACTAACTTTATTGTAAGGTTACAGTGACAGAATCTTGCAGGTCTGAATGCGCCTAGTAGCCCTCGCTGCCTTTATGTTCCAGAGAACTAGGGAGGGTTCCTTCTGAGACGCTTTCTCAAACTACATTCCTGCTTTGGACTCAGATTTCTCTTATCTGACCATTGTCTAGGCTGCGGCTCTTCCTCCTGTCTCCCAAGGTCATTCTCACAGCCCATAGCCGCATCAGCCCAGTCTCTTACCCTGAAAATAAGCTCTTCTTCCAGATAAAGCAGGGTGAACCAGGGGGCATCCCCGCGGTCACATGACCATGATTTGGACACTTGGCAACAGGTTCGCATTTATGACCGTCGCAGCGTCACGTGGTCACATGATCACCATTTTTGACCTTCCTGGCCAGCTTTTGGCAAGCAAAATCAATGGGGAACCATGTAATTTGCTTAACTACCACATAGTTGGCTTAACGCCTGTAGTGATTCGCTTGCCGACCTCTGCAAAAAAGGTCATAAAATCGGGTCAGATTCACTTAATGACTGTTTCGCTTAGCAACCAAAATTCCGGTCTCAATTATGGGGGTTAAGTGAGGACTACCTGTATTAACAGCCACTAGGGAGAACCATAGAATTGTAGAATTGCAAAGTTGGAAGGGAGCCCGAGGGTCATCTAGACCAACTCTCTGCAATATGCAGGAAACCCAATTAAACCATTCAGGAGTTCAGCCTCTTCTTAAAAACCTCCAGACTGGAGAACTCACAGCCTCTGTAGGTAGACTGTTACACAGATCTTACCAAAACAACGTTTTTCCTTATATTTAAAGAAAATCTAGTTAGAAAAAAAGGAGGCATCAGGGAAATGAGGGGTTCACTTTGGGGTCTGGTCCACCCACTGCTGGTTTCGCTTCGGACCACTGAACAGCCCCCAACAGATACCCCTGAAAGGGCTTTCAATGGAAGAGTTTGTCCACTCCTGGTTTAAAGCTTGAAAATCACCCATTCCTTCAGAATCCAGCACACGTGACAGCCACGTTCCCCAAGAATGGCAACTTCCAGCTGTGTGGACTTCAACTCCCAGAATTCTCAGCAACAGTCAGGTTTGCTGGAGGTTCTGGGAATTGAAGTCTGCATACCTGAAGTTTGAGTCAGTTTGGTCTAGTGGTTAAGGCAACCGGCTAGAAACCAGGAGACTGAGAGTTCTAGTCCCGCCTGAGGCACGGAAGCCGGCTGGGTGACCTTGGGCCAGTCTCTCTCTCAGCCCTAGGAAGGAGCCAATGGCAAACCAGGAGACTGAGAGTTCTAGTCCCGCCTTAGGCATGAAAGCCGGCTGGGTGACCTTGGGCCAGTCACTCTCTCTCAGCCCTAGGAAGGAGCCAATGGCAAACCAAGAGACTGAGAGTTCTAGTCCCACCTTAGGCATGAAAGCCGGCTGGGTGACCTTGGGCCAGTCACTCTCTCTCAGCCCCAGGAAGGAGCCAATGGCAAACCAAGAGACTGAGAGTTTTAGTCCCACCTTAGGCATGAAAGCTGGCTGGGTGACCTTGGGCCAGTCACTCTCTCTCAGCCCTAGGAAGGAGCCAATGGGAAACCAGGAGACTGAGAGTTCTAGTCCCACCTTAGGCACGAAAGCCGGTTGGGTGACCTTGGGCCAGTCACTCTCTCTCAGCCCAACTCACCTCACAGGGTTGTTGTTGTGGGGAAAATAGGAGGAGGAAGGAGTATTAGGTATGTTCGTCGCCTTGAGTTATTTATAAAAATAATAAAGGCGGGATAGAAAATAAGTAAGTAAGTAAGTAAGTTCCTAAGGTTGAGATACATTGCTTGACCTACAGGAAAATTCAGTTTTTCCTTAGAAGGTAAAATCAACACAGGTTTGACTATTGGTGGCTTCAAGGACATATCCAGGTAGTTTTCTTCTCCTATCTACTTCTGGGACCTTTTTTAAAAAATCTGTCATCTCTCCATCCATAAAGTATGCTCCACCTAATATAAAGTACAAAATATAATCTGCAATACTGAAAGGAGAATACAATTCCAACTGTAAATTAAACCGGTAAAAAAAATTAACCAAAACCCCTATAAACAATTACCATAAAATCAGAGAAAGGGGAAAGATCACAAAAGGGGAAATCACAGGAAAGTCACATTCCTTGGCCCCAAAAAAGAAACATTTGAAACTCTTCATTTGGTATTAAGTATAAAGTGAGCACAATTTCCCCCCCCCAAAGAAATGCTATCAGGTATCAAAATGTCCAGGAAATAAAGCCAGGCTGCTCACTTGAGGGAAAGGCAAAACTGAAGTACTTTGGCCACATAATGAGAAGACAGGATACCCTGGAGAAGAAGCTGATGCTAGGGAAAGTGGAAGGCAAAAGGAAGAGGGGCCGACCAAGGGCAAGATGGATGGATGATATTCTGGAGGTGACGGACTCGACGGCCGACAGGAAGCTCTGGCGTGGGCTGGTCCATGAAATCACAAAGAGTCGGAAGCGACTGAATGAATAAACAACAAATCAAAATGTCCAGAACAGTGTTTCTCAACCTTGGCAGCTTGAAGATGTGTGGACCTTGCTGGCTAGGGAATTCTGGGAGTTGAAGTCCATGCATGCTGGCTAGGGAATTCTGGGAGTTGAAGTCCACCCATCTTCAAGCTGCCAAGGTAGAGAAACACTGGTCTAGAGGCAGACTACCACTAGTCAGGGAATGGGATTAACCAGAAACCCACAGCTGGCATTCTCTCCAAGTCTCCAATCCAGACCATGGGAGCCACATTGCAACCTACGGCCTACCCTGACATCTTGACATGCACTTGAGAACCCTCAGGGCCTTTACTCACCTCCTCTGATGCTTCACAACTACAGAAGTCTAGCAAGTGCAACAGCCCAAAGAGGGAATTAAGCCCAATTATAAGGCTGTGTTATGGGAAGACCTCACCAACTTAGAGGCAACAGCTAAGCAAGACCCACTTCGGTTAGTTTGTGGATAGGAGACCACTAAGAAATACCCGGCATGCAGACAAAACTGCATTTTTTTAAAAAATACCCAAAGGAGGACATGTCAAAGAACTTCGGTATTATTGCCCAGAAAACCACAATGGGCCTGCCTGTGGAGTCACCAGGAACTGAATCAGGCTCAGAGAAGACTCGATCGTTAACTCAACAGCGGGGGCCTACCTGTTTCAAACACCAAGGCAGAATTTTGAACGGCAGGAAGAAACACTGAATACGGTGGCCCGCGGTGCAGGCTTAAATAAACTGAAAGGGCCGTGCAAAATTTATTCTGCAAAGTTCGGTCTAACTATTTATTTACTAAGGACCGCTGGTTATAGAAGAAGGGAACAAGAAAAGAGGCTGGGAAATGTAAGTCCCAACCCTGAAAATCTTAAATGCGGTCGCTACATGCGTTTAACCTTATAGCAAGGTATTTCCAACACATGTTCAATCCTTCTTTGGGTCCCAGGGTTGGAAAACGTGCTTTGCGCTTTAATCAAGCTGCAGTGGAGAGCTCTGGATTTCAATAAAAGAGAATATCTGTCGCTCAGGGTTGAAACTTGGTGCTCTCTGAGCTTGGCGGTTTGCTTGCAGACGTTTCATTGCCCAACTAGGTAACATCATCAGCGCGAGGGAGGGTGGGGTTTGCTCCCTGTTTATATACAGTAGCTTGCCCTGCCAGTGTTGGTGGGGTGGTGGTGTTCTCTCTCGTAGTGCTTTGATTAGGATATTGTTTTCTGCTTGATTGTTTGTCTGTTTGATTGTTTGTCACCTTGGTAGTTCCTTGATTAGGGTATTGTTTTCTGCTTGTTTGTTTGTCTGGTGTTAATCCCTGCTTGTCTGGGTGTTGGCTGCTGGAGAGGATGTGTTCTAGTCTTTTTGTTTCCTTCCTAGGTTTTTTATTGTCTCTTTTGAATGGTGTGTAAATGTGGCTTATCTCACATCCCACAAACCTGGCTTATCTCTAAGTTTATCTCAATAAACCACATTGACACCCCATTCAGAAGTGAATGAAGTCTACACATCTTCAAGTTGCCAAGGTTGAGAAACGCCACTCTACATTAAAGACTGTTGCTAGTATCTATTGAAGTCCTTTCTTCTAATATTTTAAATTGCTCTCATACCATCTCTCCTAGAAACCATAAATTCCACCGTTTGATTGGAGCCAGCCCCATACCACTTTTTCTATTAAACAGGATTATACATATTTCTATTCGGACCTTACCCTTTTTAAAAAAATGCTGCCTTTTCCTCCTCCTCCTCCTCTTCCCAGCCACGCAGCTCTCCCTTTAGCTCCATTTGCCAACTCTGTGCCACTATGTCCATGGGACTGAAGGCATGAAAGAAAATTAGGGGCGCAGGGAATCCACACCCCATTTCAACCAGCGGCTGCCTCTGGGGGTGAAGGGCCCTGCACATTTGAAGCCCACAGGCATTGTCTGTCCCTCTGGGCTCATCCGAGCTCGTGACACAGACATCAGTGCAGACTTTGGAAACGGGATCAATCAGATACCGTGCTGAGTAATTGATTCCCCCCCCCCCTCTTTTGTGCTCTGGATAAAGCAAGGACATTTCGCAAGAGGACTTCCTTTCCTTTTTTAAAAAATGCTCAGCAACACCAAATGCAACTCGTTGGAGTAGCACTCGGGTCTTGAAAGTTCCCTGCCTGAAGACTCACAGAGCAGGAAGTTTTAATAAAACACAGAGAATCCTAGAGTTGGAAGGGACTTTTGAGGTCATGCAGTCCAACCTCCCCTCCCCAGAGGGCAGGAATCCAAACTCAGGCCTTGACTTCTACTTGAATACTCCAATGAAAGGGGCCCCGCTGTCTCCCTGGGTCCCTTGATTCCACTGTTAAACTGCTCTTCCTCTCAGAATTATTTTTCAAAACATTCAGTTGGAATCTGGAACGAGAGAGAACAAGCCTTGGTATTTATTCTTGTTGTTGTTGTTCAGTCGTTCAGTCGTGTCCGACTCTTCGTGACCTCATGGACCATAGCACGCCAGGCCTTCCTGTCCTCCACTGTCTCTCGGAGTTTACTCAAATTCATGTTCATTACATCGGTGATGCTATCTAGCCATCTCATCCTCTGCCGTCCCCTTCTCCTTTTGCCCTCAGCCTTTCCCAGCATCAGGGTCTTTTCCAGTGAGTTCTCTCTTCTCATTAGGTGGCCAAAGTATTTGAGCTTCAGCTTCAGCATCTGTCCTTCCAATGAACAGTCAGGGTTGATTTCCTTTAGGATTGACTGGTTTGACCTCCTTGCAGTCCAAGGGACTCTCAAGAGTCTTCTCCAGCACCACAGCTCGAAAGCATCAATTCTTCGGCGCTCAGCCTTCCTTATGGTCCAACTCTCACAGCCATACATTGCTACTGGAAAAACCATAGCTTTAACTATACGGACCTTTGTCGGCAAGGTGATGTCTCTGCTTTTTAATATGCTGTCTAGGTTTGCCATAGCTTTCCTTCCAAGGAGCAAGCGTCTTTTATCCTTGGTGACATCCAATTTGAAGAGTGCTATCCTGTCCCCTCTTCATCATCATCTTCTCAGGCTAGACTCACCCACCTCCTTCAATCTCTCTTCAGAGGACTGAGCTTGCAAATCCGACCAGATTTTACCTTTTTTGCGGTGGTCCTTAAGTGAACCATGTGGTCATTAACCAAATCACGCGGTTCCCCATTGATTTCGCTTGCCGGAAGCCGGCTGGGAAGGTCAAAATGAAGATCACGTGATCACAGGAGTCTGCGACGGCCATAAATGCTAACTGGTTGCCAAGCACCTAAATCGTGATCACGTGACCGCGGGGATGCTGCAACATCAACGAGTGTGAGGACCAGCCGCAAGTCGGTTTAGTGCTGTCGTAAGTCCAAACCATCGCTAAATGAATGGTCATTAAACGAGGTCTACCTGTATTCTCCTTCTGCCCTTCTCTGAATCTGTTCCAATTTCTCTTAATCCTTTTCAAACTGTGGTACCCAGAAATAGAGGGGAGCCCAGGCTGATCAAAGCAGAATACAGCGGACCCTTCATTTTCTATGATTTGGACAATATACTGTACTTCTGTTGATGCCGCCCTAATACTGGACTTGTTTTCTTTGTAGCTACATCATCTTGCTGGGTCACTATTATGAAGCCAGATGGCCCCGTCCTATACCTGATTTTTGTTCCTAAGTGAAGAACTTTGCACCATCGCCGCTAAATTTCCTTCTGCTACTTTTAGTACATTTGTCCAAACCAGAGCTTTCCAAACTGTGTGGGGCGACACAAAAGTGTGTCGCCACACACAGTCTGGTGTGTCGCCACACAACCCAGAAGCACTGATCATCATCAGCGCTTCCGGGTTTTCCCGCGGTGACACACCAACGGCGGCACGCAAAAACCTGAAAGCAGCAGCAGCGCTTCCGGGTTTTTGCGCGCTGCCACAACAGCAGCACTTCCAGGTTTTCCCGCGGCGACACACCAACGGCGGTTGGTGTGTCGCTGTGGGAAAACTTTGGAAAGCCCTGGTCCAAACTATCAAGACCCTTTTGAATTTGCGTTGTTTTCCAGGGTTTTAGAAAACAGCTACTTCTGTACATCTACAAATGTGAAAAACGTTCCCTTCCCCTCTTCATCCCAATCCTTAATGAAAACATTGAAGAGCAGAGGACTGTGGACGGATCCTTGTGGCAACCCTACTTGATACCTTTCCACTCTGGTGAAGAATCATTATTTGAGTATGATTTTTGAGCCAACTACGTATCCACTTACCTGGCATGCCACCCATCCCACATTTAACTCCTTTTGGGGGGAGATGGGCGGTGATAGAAGTTGGATAAATAAAATAAATAACTAGCTTGCTGATCTGTACGTCATGAGGTATGTTGTCAAATGCTTTGCTGAAATCAAGAGAACTGTATATTACGTCCCACGTCATTCCCACAATCTATTAAGGAAGTTGCTCAGTAAAAAAAAAGAGATAAAATTACCGGCAAGGTTTATTTTTGACAAACATCAGATAATTAATGTACTGTTTTCAGAGGGCTTCCGGACTGAATTGTTTGAGATCTTTTCTAAAACCTTCCCAGGCATCAGTGTCAAACCGACTGGTCTATCATCCATTTCTTTTCCCCTTTTTGGAAGATGGGGACGTTTGCTACATTGCACCCGCTGTTACCTTCCCGCCGAAGCGGTACCTATTTATCTACTTGCATTTGCATGCTTTCGAATTGCTAGGTTGGCAAGAGCTGGGGCGAGTGCAGGAGCTAACTCCGTCACGCGGGGCTAGGGATTTGAACCTCCAAACTTGCGATCGGAAGATTGACAAGCCTGGCGTCTTACCCGCTGAGCCACCACGCCCCTTTCATCACTGTAATTTCCTCTCCCCAATGTCACCCAGCCCACAGACTGGTTCCAGCTATTCTCTCCTGATATAGTCCAACCTTCAAATCCAACAGAAGACATTGGAGGTTTCCAGGCAGTATTGATGCTGCCCAAACACTCAGAAGTTCTGATGAAGTAGGAGGAGACTTCCTAGATCCATTCCATGGTTTTTATTCAAACCTAATCATAGTTAAGATTTAAGGATTCCCTTACTAACTTTGCTCAGACTGAAGAAGCTCCTTGGATAAGGAGCAAAACGTTTCCACTGAGAAAATAGAAATCCAGTTGACATGATTCAAGCTACAGACAATTCCACCTGGATGACTGAGAACCTTCATAGACATACTAATCATAGTTAAGAAGTTTATCCACAGAAAATGATGGGATTTTGTCAGTCTCACTGGCTCCAATGGATCTCTCTAAAGACAGATCCACCCAACCCCTGCTTACAGTACAGAGAAATGCATGTGCTCACAAATCATGCTAACCCAAGGCTTGTTGAATAAACCACCATGGTGGGTTCATACATGTTAAACCAAAAGTTATACCTGTGGATTGCACAGCCTAGATAAAGCATAGAGGCACAAGAATGAAAAGCTGATAAACAGCATTCAAATGCTGAATTATTCTTATAGTTTTTTCCTCTCAGATCCCGCAAAAAGTCACCATGTTTGTGTTCCCTGAAGGTGGGGAGCAAAGAACACAGACTTTGCATTCACCCCAGACAAAATCCAACTCATCACTCGAGAAACAGACTAGATGCAGCACAGAAAAGGCAATGGATCTGTGGCTGAAAGTAACAAAGTTTGACCCGTAACTGATTCATTCACTTTGCAGGAAACACCAACTCTCAGCAACAGCATGAATAAGAAGTTTCACAAACAGGGAGGAATCTGGAATAACAACTTGGGGGCCTTACCCAGACGTATAGCTTAATTCATATGCTTTAAAGTAAACCATGATCTGTAGAACAAGCCATAATGGCCTGATTCACACGTCACACTAAGCCACAATGGGCAAGTTCACATACCACACTAAGCTAAGGGTAGCAGGCCATGTAATGACTTAGCATGAGGTATGAAGCTGGCAAATAAGATGCCGTTTCTTAGATTTGATTGCACAAGCGAATACGAATGACGACGACAACGGTATGAAAGTCCAAAATTCTACAGTTTACACAAAGCGATAATGAGTTGGTTTGATTTCAGGTTAGTATGATGTCCAATCATGTCACCATGGATTATAAATTAGGGCTTACAACTAAGATGTATGTCAATCTAGGGATATGTGAATACCTGCCTATTACAGGTAGTCCTTCCTTAATGACGATAATTGGGACCAGAATTTTGGTTGCTAAGCGAAGCGGTCATTAAGTCTACCGTGGTAGAGATGGGCGGTGATAAATTTGATTAATAAATAACAATAAATAAATAAAAAGTGAATCTGACCCAATTTTACCACTTTTTTTGCGGCAGTCGTTAAGCGAAGCACCGCTGGTGTTAAGCGAACCACGTGGTCATTAAGCAAATCACACAGTTCCCCATTGATTTTGCTTGCCAGAAGCCGGCCGGGAAGGTTGAAAATGGTCACGTGACCACGGGACGCTGCGACGATCATAAATGCAAACCGGTTGCCAAGTGCCCAAATCGTGATCACATGACTGCAGGGATGCTGCAACGGTCATAAGTATGAGAACCGGCTGTAAGTCTTTTTTTTTTCCAACACTGTTGTAAGTCCGAACCATCACTAAATGAACGGTTGTTAAGTGAGGACTGCCTGCAATACGCTAACTTTCAAACGGCAGTGTTCCCCGCCATCAGTCGCAAAGAATTCGTCCTAACCCAGCTGGGTTCAGCCACGGCTTGTTCAACTATCCTTCTCGAATAAACCAAAACGAGATGAGTTTGAATACACTAAGCCAGGACAAATGGGCTGTACAATGGGCCAGTGTGATGAGCAACCGAAATACCTGAAGTAATTTTAGGAGCATCTCTCCTCCTAGGAAGGACGAACAAGTAGGAACCCTTTTCCTACAGTGCCTGAAGGGTTTGAAGCAAAGGTCTCTGAGGTTGCCACGTCTTACAAGTCATAAACGTGGACTTCTCCTTAATCTTCCAGACATTCCCGAGAATCAAAATATACCCAGAACAAAAGTGCCCAGTGTCCATTCTAGCCCCCCCCCAAAAAAAACACATTAAAAATGCAAATTCTTTTCATGCCCAGTATCTCTAACACTGCAGCTGGAGAAAGTTTGAGGACAATGAATCTCAACTGCAAACAAAATTATAGCAGAGCCACACACCCCGCCTCAAAGCCTTGAAACCACAAGTATTCAAACTTCTTCATCCCTCAAGCGTTAATGGGGGAGACGGAGAGAGACTGACTTCAAGCTGAGTTAGTCTAGAGAGGCAAGGCTCTTGGCTGCAATGAAGACTCAAGCTAACCTAGATGGGCATGATTTTATAGGAACACCAGCACCCAGAAACATACACGCTCATCACCATAACTATCAGTGCTTGCCCGGGGAATGCAATCCAGGTCTGGGTATGCTTAAAAAGAAAAACCAGCTGGAGTTGGTATGCCTTTTAGGTTAAGACCAGACACATGACACAAGCGCATACCCTTCCCCAAACTTCTCAGAAGCAGACTTGTGATTCTCACACAGCAAACACACAGAGAGGCTTTCAAGGAAGGACAAGAAGCCTATTAAAAAGCAGCGTTTCCCAAGGATAGATGACTACCCACTTCAAGGCGAAGACATCTCCGGCCCCCTCCAAAGATTAGAACAGAAGCCATGCCCTGCTGGATGGGACCCCTGGCCCATGTAGTCCAGCTGTCTGTTCTCCCAGTAGCCAACCAGCCACCTAAGGAAGCCCACCAGTCTCCCAACAGATGGCCTCTGGAGGAGGAGGAGAAGATAGACAAGAAGGAGAACAGCAGCAGCAGCAACAGAACAGAAGCCGTGCCCGGCTGGATGGGACCGCTGGCCCATTTAGCCCACCGTGGCCAACCAACTGCCCAAGGAAGCTCAGGAGTCTCCCAGCAGATGGCCTTCAGAGGAGGAGGAGGAGGAGGAGGAGGAGGAGGAGGAGGAGGAGACAACATAAGCAGCGCTCTGCTGGATGAGACCTCTGGCCCATCCAGTCCAACCGCCGCTTCTCCCAGGGGCCCATCAACTGCCCAAGGGAGCCCACCAGTCTCCCAGCAGATGGCCCCCAGCCTGCCATCCAGGCTCCCAGCCCCCGATCCCCAGGATTCCCACTATCCCTCTCTCTGCCAGACCCAGTTCGCAGGTCATTCCAAGGAGCAGGGCTGCCCAACGCGATAGACGCACCCTCCTCATGCGCTCTCCAGTCCCGATCCGCACACCCTGCCCTCCGGGCGGATGCAAAAGGCACCCTCCCAAGCCCAGGAGACAAGCGAGGTCACCTTGGCCCCACCGAGAGCCGGAAGGCACCCGCAGACCCCCCCCTTCCGTGCCCCTAAGTCTGCCAAGAGCTGCAGCCCATCCCCACCACGGGCATGCAACCTCTGGCTAGGGAGGATGGGAGGGGTCCTCCTCCTCCTCCCCCCATTTGGAGGGCACCGGGGGGGGGCTTCCCCTCTCTTCCACCCAGGCACAGTGCCTGCAGAGGGAAGGGGAGAGGGGCGTCCCCCGCTCCCGGGGCCCCCAGCGGCCGCAGCCCGCCGCGCAGAGCCGCCCCCGCCGCTGCAGCAAGGGCGCCCCCCCTTGGCACCCTCGGGCACGGGGCACGCACGCCCCCCCTGCCCAGCCACCGGGCCTAGCCCGACTCACCGATCACCTCCTCCAGCTCGTAGTCATCCCTGTCGATGGACCAGGGCAGCGAGCCGGAGTCCTCCGCAGCCATGGCAGCCCCGGCTTCGAAGCAGGGACGGCGAGAGAAGGAGCTGGGCCGGGCCGGGCCGGGCACCGCCGCGCCGCCACCTCCAGAGGCCAAACTTCGCCCGGTCTGGCTTCCCACCTGCCCTTGCCCAGGCACGCGGTGATGTCACGCGCACGGCACGCCGCCCCGGGGGGGAGGCGGGGCTCCGCGGGCGCCATCTTGAGCGTGTCCCCGGCTCTAGGCCGGCTCCGCGCCCCGAAGCTGGGCCGGCTCCGCACCTCGTCCCTTTTCCGGCTTTCTTTCTTTGAGGGGGAACCCCGTCCCTCCGTCCGAAGTTTCCCCGCTCGGGGTGGGGAGAGGAGCCCAAGCGAGGCCACGCACAAGATGGCGCGCGGCGCCTCCGCCGACGTCTGCGCCGGCGGCCCGTGACCCCGCCCTCTGGGGCAAGGATGGTGACCGGGGATTGGGGAAATGAAGGGGCGGGAAAGAAGGAGGCTGCCTCGGTCACTGGCTGGGGAGTTGTCAATGACGCTTTAACCCCGCCTTCGCTACATTTCTCCTACACAGGATAAAGTTGATTTAAAAAGAAAAAAAGCTGGAAGGACAGACACTTACAGATGCACGCTTCTGGATGGGAATAAGCTTTTTTCCCCTAGCTGTCTCTGGGCAATTGAAGAATAGTCTTCCTGTTCCGCAGGAATTGGATTTAGAAAAGTCAATATGGGCTTAATGTCTTTCTGGATGTGAGAAATGACCCTCAAGGGAAATGCTGTGGTCAATGTTTGGAAAGCACATTTTGCAGAAAGTAAGGAAAGAACAAAAACACCACGATGTACGTTTTAAACGTGAGTTTTTATAGCTTCTTACAATTGATGTGAATGACGCAAAAGTTCTGGCAGGCAGGCATTCAACTTATAAAAACATTAAAATACTCGTGCCAAGCATAGGAAGCCTCTCTGTCTACCTTGACCCTGTGGAAAGCGATTGTTACATCGTCACACTAAACCATAATGAGGTTTAAATTTGGTTTAGTTGTGTAAAGTGACCCATAAAGTTGCAGACCATGGTTTATGGCTTATCATATGTGAACCCAGCCATTCTGGCATATTCAGCAAACCATGGTTAAGAACATTGTGGCTTATTTAGTGCAATATTTATTTATTTATGATTCGATTTATATTTACCGCACCATCTCCCCACAAGGGGACTCTGGGCGGTTTACAAAAAATCGAGAATTAAAATTCAACAGTTAAAACAACATATATTACTCAACATATATTAATATGTTACTCATCCGTTTCTATGTCCCCACGTCAGATAACATTTTTTCCTCTGATCTTTTTTCAATGGTACACAATTCACAGATACACCCAAGCTGGTATTTCTATTTGGCGTCGGGGTGGTGAGATTTTAGCAACCCTTACATGAGCACAAGAAAACGTGGATTGGGAAAAGTATGAAAAATAGGAAAAAATGTCCTGCTTCTCCCGTTAAAAGAAAATTCAAAGCTACCAAGAGATCAAGATGATGATGATGATGATGCCCTTCATCATGCTGCCTTCTGGAATAGGAGCATCTGTGGTGGGAGGGTCAAAAAAGTGAAGATGGTGGCCGAGAGTGCAAAATTGAAGCCCCACCCCCCCTTACACATGTACTGCACGCTCAATGCACATTTTAAAAATGTGGGACTTCTATCGTGCGGTTGCATTCACCATATCGAATTTTTGAACCTCTCTTGAAGGTGAATGCTTGGTTAGAGAAGAGGCAGTGGCTAAAGGCACTGGGTTAGAAACTGGGAGATTTGGGACCAGTTGTTCTCTCAGCCCAAGAGCCAGTGTGGGGTTGTGAGGAAGAGGCTGGACTAGGAGCAGAGGGACCTGAGTTCTAGTCATGCCTTAGGCATGGGAGCCAGCCAGGTGACTTTGGACCCATCCCTCCCTCTTAGCCCGAGCTGGACACCAGCATTTTATTCTGGGATTAATACAGTAAAGTATTGCATTGCAAAAGTCCATGTTTTTCCATGTTTCCCTGACTCGCACCCTTGATGTGGCTTCAACCTGCAAACGTTTCCAAAACAGAAGCCAAAATCAAACCTCAGCTGTTCCTTGCAGCAATTCTTCTCTTTTGTGCAATGTTAAGGCACTGGTGCATCTCAGGATTCTTGGTGGCTGCCATCTCTCCATTCCCTTTCTTCTGAGCCTTTCTCAGCTCTATCAAAGCAGCCCCCTGTCCTAGCCGCTCTTCAACTCGGCAGGTCAATGCCTGTTCAGCAATGTTTCCTCTGCAATGTTGCATCCTGAGGAATATGAGGTCATCTTTTTCACGTGATTCTCCACGAAGGAAGCCACGTCAGCAGCAGGTCTGAACAGAGACTTAGGAAGGTGAAATTAATACCCCTGGCTTGGGTGCTACGAACTGAGAAGAGCGCAGGCTGGCAATGTCTGTGTTGGCAAAACACGCTCTCTCGGGGTGAACAGAACCATGCTTTGCCCAATTAATTTGGAAGGGCTCTGGAAGCCCTTTTCAGACTAGCACATTTTATTTTTCAAAAGTTTCTGTCTTTTAACAAACTTTGTTAGGCTGAAAAAGGGTTTCCAGACTCCTCCAGAGTTTTGGCTACCATAGACTAACATGAACTGAAGTACTCTGGCCACATACTGAGAAGACGGGATAGCCTGGGGAAGATGCTGATGCTGGGGAAAGTGGAAGGCAAAAGGAAGAGGGGCCGACCAAGGGCAAGATGGATGGATGATATTCTGGAGGGGACGGACTCGACCGTGGGGGAGCTGGGGGTGGCGACGGCCGACAGGAAGCTCTGGCGTGGGCTGGTCCATGAAGTCACGAAGAGTCGGAAGCGACTGAACGAATAAACAAGACTAACATGGCTCTCCTCTTATAATGTCTTTGATGAATTCTGGAAATTAAGCCCGATAAGAAATGGTTAAAGCAGTGTTTCAACCTTAGCAACTTTAAGATGTTTGGACTTCAACTCCCAAGAATTCCCCAGCCAGCCCCAGATTTATTTTTATTTATTTCTAGATAACTAGAAATGCATCCCTCTTGGCTATGGTGCACTTTTTCAGATGATATCCTTCTGTGCAAACAGCAGCATGGATCCATCAATTCATGAGCTGTCATATTTCCAAAAGGGACAATACAAGCAAGCCTAAGTGTTCAGCCTGACATCTGAGAATGGCCAACATTTGGTAATAATCAAAGAACCCATGATCCCAGCATGAAGGTGGCCTGTACAGCACAGGTATACAACATGTGGCCTGTGCAGCCATTTCTTCTATTCAGTTCTGTTCTGTATAAAAATCGGGCGAGAAGAGTTGTCGATGTCAAATAGCAACCGTCCAGCTGAAATAATTGGGAAACACGACTGGGCTGCAAAAACCCCAGTGACCACTGGGGGGGGGAACTCTTTGCCGCCCCCTAGGGCCCATCTGCAAATTTGCAATCCTGATCCGGTAGCTCTAAAGCAGGGTTTCTCAACCAGGGTTCCGTGGCACCCTAGGGTTCCGCGAGAGGTCACTAGGGGTTCCCTGGGAGATCACGATTTATTTAAAAATTATTTCAAATTCGGGCAACTTCACATTAAAGAGGCAAGTTTCATTCTTTATTTTTAGTTTAAGAACACTGTTAATGCATACAGTATCTACAGGCCTACCCATGAAACGAATATTATAATTTCGTAGCTTCTGGCCTATATTTGAGCCTGAATGTGCAGGGGTTCCCCAAGGCCTGGAAAATATTTCAAGGGTTCCTCCAGGGCAGGGGTGGGCAATGTCAGGCCCACGGGCCGTATAAGGCCCGCGGGGCTCCTGCCCGCAAACCCCGCCCCTTCCACGCGATTGGCTCCCGCCCGCAAACCCCGCCCCCCAGTGCTTGTGACTGGCTCCCGCCCGCAAACTCCGGCCCCCGGAAATCCCAGAAACCCCGCCCCCCACCCACCCCCGGTCCCCGGTTATAAATATCCAAATGGCCCTTGGCAGAAAAAAGGTTCCCCACCCCTGCTCCAGGGTCAAAAGGTTGAGAAAGGCTGCTCTAAACAACCGAGGAAAATGCGAGGTTGATCCAGGCATCCAGCAGAGGATTAATTTAGAACAGCTAAAGGCCGGGCTGAAGTCAGATATTACTGTAAAGCCAGACTGTTCTCCGCTAAAGGTGTTTATACCTAGCTATCATGGTTTCAGGCAGGGTCAGAGATTAATCCATGGCGAGAAACTCTTGGGTAGAACCATCACTGAGCACTCCTCTACGTTCTCTGCTTCTACATCTTCAGGCATCTGAAGTTTCTGGGGCTTGGCAAGTCCTTAACTTCTGGTTCCAACTCAACCCAGACATGATCCCTGGTGCTGAAACGGGAAATTCTGGTGCTACCTTCTCTGTAGGTCCCAAATTGGTAGGTTCTGCACTGTCCTCACTGGGGCATCTTGTGGGGTGGTGCATTCCTTCTGCAAAGACTCTGCTTGGTATAATCATTAACTACAAAGGGGGAGAAATCATCCAGTGCCCTTTTCAAGCCAATGACCTCAGCAGTGTTTGAAGCTCAATTCCCATCATCTCCAGGCAACGGGTGGGCTGTGAATGATGGGAGTTGGATTCCGGAGGACAGTCCGCTGGAAAAGAGCCAATCGTGAGGTTTACGGATTCATTCACACCTTTAAATATTGCCCCTCCCCCTAAGTAAAGTATTGCTTTTATATTATGGGTTGTTAGCTATTTGGGCAGGACTTGAGATCAACCACTCCTCCTGTGTTCAAGGAAAACACAGATGGGAGCTTTCAAACACAGATGGGTAACAGCAAGCTTGGCTCGAAAATTATATCCAACAACATGCCCAGGGGTAGTCAACACTTAAATGTAATTATAAAAAGTCTTTCCTCTCCCAGAAGTGCTCAGAATCTTGTACAACCACCTAAAAAGACCATTAAAAAAAATCTACAGAAAATTGAAACGCTAAACACTGAAAATACACAGAACAAACAGTTCACAATTGCAGTTTTGATGACATTTTCATCTTGGTTCAGATCTATAAGCTACTGAAACAAGAAGATATTTCTATCTGCAAGTGGATTCTTGACAGCGGATGTGCAATAGCATGTAGTACAATTTGTTGCAGTTCTATGAAATCATGTAACATCCCTTGAAGAAATGCAAATGGCGAATTCTGATGTCAAATTTCCAGCCTATCTCAATGTTACAAATGTTAAAAAAACATACTCCCAGCTCTTCTATGAATAGCTTCCCTTTCTTGTTTTCAGGCAATCTGTCCTGAATTCCAAGGGAAGGTTTTCTTATCTTCTAAATCAGGGCTTTCCAAACTGTGTGTCGTGACACAATACTGTGTCGCCTGCGGGCCCCAAGTGTGTTGCGTGACAACCCGGAAGCGCTTATGAAAATGCCCTCGGTTCCAGCAGGGAAGCGAAAATTGCGTGCGCACGCTGCCAGGCCGCTTCCCTGCTGCACAGCTGATCAGCGCGGGGGGGGGGGGGGGCGGGGTGGAAATTCTCCATGCCGATCAGCTGTGCGCCGGGAAGCCCCCATCAGCTGTGCCGGAAATCCCGGCTGCGCGCGCGTGGCAAGGCTTTTTACCTCCCTCCCAGAACCAAGGGCATTTTCGGGGTCCCCGGAGCCTGCCCATTCAAAGGGGCAGCGGCGGCATGCCACTGCTGCCACGGCGGCAACCTGGAAGCGATGCCGCCGGTGCTTCCGGGTTTTTGCGCACTGGCCGTTGGTGTTGCCAACGGTAAAAGTTTGGAAAGCCCTGTTCTAAATATACATAACCAAACGTGCATTATTGCGAAATGAGCTTCAACAACACAGAGTAAAATGCACTGATTTGTTTCCAACACATGCTAAGCCAAACACAAATAAACCCACATTCTGAGTAAACCTGGGTTAATTATTACCCTGCATTGGCACATTGTTTATGACCATCCTTGAATTTATCTGTAAAAGGAGAAACACATCCCAAAATATCATTTTTTCATTCACCCAGACTTTCATTTCAAATTCCCGTTTTCGGCATCGCTCTGCACTTTTGTTCAAAATCCACATAAAATACTGTATGCATTTGTTGTGCCTGTAAGATAAACGGTCTGTTTTTAATGTCTTTGGGGAGGGTTATTTTCAGCAATATACACATTTTTGCTCAATTTCTTCATTACAACATTTCAGAAAGTGCTAATTTCAAAGTACAATTTGTTTTGAATCTTACTGTGATTCAGGAAGTGCAGACAGTTTGAGTACATTTGCCTTCATACGAATCAAATTAATTCCACCACCACCCCCATTCCCTGGCAAAAAAAACCCAAATGAGAATTGGATTAATTTACACATCCAAAATTAACTCCAAGGACAAATCAAATTGAAGAGGGGGAGAACCACCCCCAATAACA
Source organism: Charina bottae (assembly GCA_023362775.1). NCBI lineage: Eukaryota > Metazoa > Chordata > Lepidosauria > Squamata > Charinaidae > Charina > Charina bottae. Next base: position 6,091,979 of record JALMGJ010000037.1, on the reverse strand, counting down.
AGGAACTTTTTTTTCTTCCTTCTTTCTTTCATTAATTTGTGGACACCACATAAAAAGTCTTTTTGGTTTTATAGTTTAAGTGCAGTTCAGAAGTAAAAGCCATTACGCAGTGCAAAAAAAGAAGAATCTAAAATGGTGAGCAAGAGGGCACGTGGTTAAAATACCCCAGCAAAAACCAGCCTATGTAAGCAAACAGGAGGAGAGATGGATCATGCTGGCTAAGAAATGAATAACTTGAATTAACGATGATCATACAAATGCGCCTTTAGCCTCTGAAGTTTTTAAATGCTACCTAAGAATACATGCAAAATAATATTTCCAAGTATCATATATTCTGAGATCTGACACGTGGCACCTGAGGGCCCTGAGATAGATACAGAGGTATCTGCAAGCTGTGGTCAAAAGGTCAAGGTGGCTGCCGTGACGTGTGATCGAAGCTCCACCTGTTTTTTAAGTGCACATAAAAAATGGGTGCAGCTTTATTTAATTTCTATCCTGCCTTTATTATTTTTATAAATAACTCAAGGCGGCGAACATACCTAATACTCCTTCCTCCTCCTATTTTCCCCACAACAACAACCCTGTGCGGTGGGTTGGGCTGTGTGTGTGTGACTGGCCCAAGGTCACCCAGGCGGCTTTCATGCCTAAGGCGGGACTAGATCTCTGTCTCCTGGTTTGCCATTGGCTCCTTCCTAGGGCTGAGAGACAGGGACTGGCCCAAGGTCACCCAGCCGGCTTTCATGCCTAAGGCGGGACTAGAACTCTCGGTCTCCTGGTTTGCCATTGACTCCTTCCTAGGGCTGAGAGACAGGGACTGGCCCAAGGTCACCCAGCTGGCTTTCGTGCCTTAGGCGGGACTAGAACTCTCAGTCTCCTGGTTTGCCATTGGCTCCTTCCTAGGGCTGAGAGACAGGCACTGGCCCAAGGTCACCCAGCTGGCTTTCGTGCCTTAGGCAGGACTAGAACTCTCAGTCTCCTGGTTTGCCATTGGCAAACATTGCCATTGGCAGATAAAAATTCAAAGGTGTAACTGTACAAACTCCAGCACTGATTACCGTTCTGTTAAACCGGTGGATCATGGAGCCATTTGGGAAATGGCGCACGCACACCTCCAGCCATATTGCAAGAGTGCCCAAATCCATTAAAATTATTTTTTTTACATTAAACTTTCAAATGTAACTACCACCCTCACCCAAACACTGGGGACCTCAGAGAAACAGACACTTGGATGAATTTCGGCTGCAACTCCCATCATCCACAGCCTAGGATGACACGGGTGGTAGTCCACACACATCTGTAGCAATCCCAGGACAGGGAAGATTATATTTCATGGCATCTTCAGGGGAAAAAAATCATTTCTTCCAGCTGGAGCACGTCAACTCTTTCACTGTTAAAAAGACATTGCTCCCCGCTGAGAAGCTGGGAGAATGCTAAACTTTGCAAAAAGTATTTTAAGGAGAGATGGAAGCAGCCAGATGAGGAAGGATCATCCTCAAGGGGTATGGGATGCAGATGGAATGTCTCTATATTACTATAGCTACTGGAATATATTATAAATTTTCTTCATCTATAATATATATTTTTATTCAACATTTATGCATTAACACAGGGCCCCCAAATATTTCCATGGTCTCTCTTTCAAGTACTGTTATTGCCTAAATCTGGGGCATGGGGCTTGGTTGAATGAAAAAGAGACAGGTAGTCCTCGCTTAACAACCATTCGTTTAGTGATGGTTCAGACTTACGACAGTGCTGAAAAAGCCGACTTGCAACCGGTCCTCACACTTACGACCGTTGCAGCGTCCCCAGGGTCATCTGATCACGATTTGGACACTTGGCAACCAGTTCACATTTATGACCGTCGCAGCATCCTGTGGTCATGTGATCGCCATTTTCGACCTTCCTGGCCGGCTTCTGGCAAGCAAAATCAATGGGGAACCACATGATTTGCTTAACGACCACATGGTTTGCTTAACACCCACGGTGACTCGCTTAACGACTGCCGCAAAAAAGGTTGTAAAATCCGGTCAGATTTGCTTAGTGACCGCTTCGCTTAGCAACCAAAATTCCGGTCCCAATTGTGGTTGTTAAGCTAGGACTATCTGTATTTTTCTCCTGCTCTGAACATCATGGGCTGGACCCAGACTTGACTATGCTTGATCACCCCTGAAATTAAAGGGATCGAGCAACCTAGCATGGTTACAGTAGGGTCAAAACTGTACCAACTTAGTTTCTGTATCCAACTGGGTTCGTGAACCTGAGGAAGCAGGTTTGTCAGAAAGCTGGTCTTGAAGTCTTCCCACGCTAGCACCGGCGTTTGGTAGAAGCCACAGTGACATCACTCACATCATGGCATCATCACCCAAACTATACTGTTTGCGACATTTGCATTATGATGTCATATGAGCATCCCTCCCTTTGTGGATACCCAGGCGCTCCAGGCACAGCTGAGAGTCCACTGTGGGTCAGGCACCCATCCAGCAGACACACTTAAGCTGTGGCCATTTCCTCCCCGATTTGGAAGTGGGACAGAGCGAACTGGCTGCTTGTAAAAGTTATACCAGCCACGTTTGCTCATCACTCTAAGCCATAAACCCTGATTTACCCACACAAGAGAGGAGTTGCACTGGGCCTCTATGAAACAAACCATGTTTGGCTTAGCAGCCCTTGTGAACCCAACCACTGTCCACTGTGCTTCATGGCTTAGCATTATGTGTGAATGAGCCCACTAAGGCATGGCCAAGAAACCTCGGTTAAATCAAACCATGACTTACGGCACTAGGTGAAATGTGTGTTCATGCATACAAGGCACGTGAGCTACGTGCTGGCAAATCTGTGAAATGGGGTAGGCGAAAGACCTTCCAGGGCGTTGGGGGGCTGGCTGCCCTTCTCAGAAACCGGAAAGTGGAACGGGTCCCACTCTGGTTCTGTGGCACAGAACGATGGTTCTTGTGGTCTTCCTCCATAAGAAGCCATAGGCGACGTGCACTTAGCAGGAAGTAATTGGTGTTTTTCATCCCACCGGGTTTAAAAAACTTCTTGCCGTCCATCAAGGTTTTCTTGGTTCCCTTGTTTCACCAAAAACGAAAGGAAGTAAGCAAACGGGACCCAGATTAATATCCCAGGAACAGCTGCCTCTGTTGTTACGTTCTGTTCCTTCTGACCCCAATGCGAGGCAGGGGACTGTTCCAGGGGCTTTACGAAGGTTAACCTGAGCTTGCAGTTCACAGGGAAGGCGAGGAATTATGTGTGCTTAAACCCTGGTTACTCCGCGACGCCCGCCCTTCCTGCAGGCTCCATCCTCTGGCGTCGCGAGGCTTCAGCCTTTCATCGTGGCATCACGGGAGCAACAGCGATCTGGCCAGTCGGATCCAGAACCACTTCTTGGTGGCCGGGTTCGTGTAGTCGCAGATGGTGATGAACCTTAAGATGCTCGGGAACTCCTTCTTCATGCTTCTGCATTTAACTGGAATCAGGCGCTTGAGACGAGCTCCTGCAGAAGGAAGCCGAGATGGGAACGTGACCTAACCAGGCATGCCCCGAGCAAGGGACGCGACGGCCGCAACTCTCCCAGCCAGCCTTCCCCAACTGCATCTGACGTTCTGAGCCGCATGGCCCATCCCAGGGCAGCCCAAAGGTCCGAAAGGCCACATGGCATGACTGACCAAGGATGTGGACCTCGTTCCCACAATGATCAGGATCTTACCTGGGGAGAGACTAAGAGCAAACTTGGTCTGGAAGTCACATTCCTCACTGTCAAAGTAGTCATCTGAGATGACCACCACCATCCTCCGACACCTGTGGTTACACACAGAACAGGGGAAAAAACACACCGGCGTTTATTGAATCACGAGCTGAATAAGCCCGCTGACTGAACCTACACAATATGTGATGTCACAAGCCACGGTTTTCAAGGCGCAATGAGAGTTTCTATAGCTTACGACCCGTTCTACACCTGATTGGGTGACTTACTAAATCACCTGTAGGGAATAATTTTGTAGGTCCGCAGGTCACCAGATAAACAGGTAACTTCAGCTTCTATCTCCTCCATTTCCAGAAGTGACTTACGAAGCGTCAGTATAACTAAATTAAAAGCACAAGCTTTGATGATAATAATTCAGTCATTCGGATGCGCCATCATTTGGGGAGAGTCACGTCTTCACAGCTCTTTGAAAAAAAAGAACGAGGACACTGAACTGACGATTTATGGATCTGGGGATTAAAAAGGGTTAGCATGGGAGGGGAAAGGATAAGATGGCAATTACCCGATAGAAAAAGGGGCAGAAGTCAAAATTCTATGTTTCCTTGCTTTTTTTCACCTCGTTTCTTTTTTTCTTATTTCCTATCTTTTTTTTTCTTTTTCATTTTTTATACTTTTATTGTATTGTAAAGTTCTAATAAAAAATATTTGAAAAAAGAAAACATGGGGAAAAAATTAGGGTGGGGGTGGTCCAGATATCCGGGCGGCTATCACTGAGAAGGTTGGAGCTCAGGGTCTCTAAGGATGGTACAGGTAGTCCTCGGCTTATGTCCATTCGTTTAGCGACCGTTCAAAGTTACAGCGGCGCTGAAAAAAATGGACTTACAACCAGACCTCGAAGTTCTGGCCGGTGCAGCACCCCTGTGGTCATCTGATAATGATTTGGGTGCTTGGGTGCCCGGCTTGTAATTATGACGTCACAAGGAGCTGCGGTCACGTGATCACCATTTGCGACCTTCCCTGCTGGCTTCCCACAAGCAAAGTAAATGAGGAAGCCAGCAAGGAAGGTCACAAGTTGCTCCAGAAAGTTGCTCCTGTTGCTTTTTCTCCTGAGGAGCCCCAGTACGGTCCCACTCCATAGCACCTCGCCTGCCTGCACTCTGTAGCATGCACCTGCAGCACCCCCACCCACACATGGCCTCCTCCAGCCCCCACAAAGCCTCCGCTGACCTGTCTACGCTCCACAGCATCTGCCTGTGGCACCCCCCCATACTCCTTGCCCGGGACTCCCACCACTTCCTGCTTAATGACCCGCATGGTCCTGGGGTTACAACGGCAACGAGGACTGCCTGGATTGCTGTCGCTGAGCAATGGGGTCATGTGACATCGTGCTTTACGACCGCACTGCTTAGCGACAGCAATTCTGCTCCCAACTGCCGTCATAACCCGAGGACTACCCGTACCTCTTCAGTGGTGGGACCCATAGCAAGTCTCTTCCCCCAGATCTTTTTGGAGAGGTGCTAAGCTGCCTTTCCCACCCCCACCCCAAAGTCAACACAATCAGTGTCTTAATCCCAGCTCATCCCGCTTCTCCTCGGTCAGCTCAAAGTTTTTCGGACGCGGTCCTGAACTCACCGCCTCTCTATCAGTTCGCTGGTGATGGACCACACGCAGGTTCCCGGCAGGACGTCCCGATCAAAGACACAAAGCTTCAGCTTGTGTTCGGCCTGCTCCAGTTCCTGGATCATCTCTTGCACAAAGGGAATGTCATTCTGGCAGTAACAGATGAAGGCGTCGAACAGCTCCGGGGTTTGCCCTGCAGAAAAGAAAGGAAATAAATGGGACGCGATGGGAACCAGCATTGGGACAAGCCACCGTGATGGCAAAAATGCCTGTTTGTGAGGCGTGACGCCATACTGGCAAGTATGTAATTCATGTCCTTCGCAGGATGACGTCATGCCACACGTTACCCCTTGCTCCCTCTTGCCTCCCCTAGTGGACTCCTTCAGGATGAGAGGAACAACGTAACCGGGTTGTCTTTTGTGAAATACTGACCCCTCCAGACCTTTGCAAAGCTTCCTTGGTGCATCATCTAGAAAAAATCAACTTGTGCATCGTCGCCCCTGGTTTGCTTGTGGCTTCGAGTGATGTACAAACCCATTTCTTCTTGCTCATAAATCACTGTTTAGGGCTTAGCGTGATAAGCAAGCCAGAACACCATGGCTTGTTCAACCACCTCAGCAAGATAAACCATGGTCTAGTGTGATAAAGGAGATCGTTACTCCAGCAAAGGAGATTGTTACCTTGTCGTGGTGCTGGAGCTTGAGCACCTCAATGAAACCATGAGCTAAACCTTGGGTGAAGGGACACCCAAGACGGGAAGGTCGTGGCAGAGAGGTCAGACTAAATACGATCCCTGGGGAAGGCAATGGCAACCCACCCCAGTATTCTTGCTGTGAAAACTAAATGGATCAGTACAACCAGAGATATGTCGGTATACCATAGGAAGATGGGACTCCCAGGTCGGAAGATGGTCAAAATGCTACTGGGGAGGAACACAGGATAAGTTCAACTAGCCCCAGACGTGATGACGCAGCTAGCTCAAAGCCGAAAGGATGGCTAGCGGCCGACGGTGCTGGTGGTGAACGACGAATCCGATGTTCTAAAGATCAACACACCATAGGAACCTGGAATGTAAGATCTATGAGCCAGGGCAAATTGGATGTGGTTATTGGTGAGATGTCAAGATTAAATATAGACATTTTAGGTGTCAGTGAACTGAAATGGACTGGAATGGGCCACTTCACATCAGATGACCACCAGATCTACTACTGTGGACAAGAGGACCACAGAAGAAATGGAGTAGCCTTCATAATTAATAATAAAGTGGCAAAAGCAGTGCTTGGATACAATCCAAAAAACGATAGAATGATCTCAATTCGAATTCAGGGTAAGCCATTTAACATCACAGTGATCCAAATATACGCCCCAACCACAGATGCTGAAGAAGCAGAAGTAGATCAGTTCTATGAGGATCTGCAGCACCTACTGGATAATACGCCAAAAAGAGATGTTATTTTCATTACAGGAGACTGGAATGCTAAGGTGGGTAGTCAAACGACACCTGGAATTACAGGCAAGCATGGTCTGGGAGAACAAAATGAAGCAGGACATAGGCTGATAGAATTTTGCCAAGACAACTCACTGTGCTAACAAACACTCTCTTCCAACAACCTAAAAGACGACTTTATACATGGACTTCACCAGATGGTCGACACCGAAATCAGATTGACTACATCCTTTGCAGCCAAAGGTGGCGGACATCTATACAGTCGGTAAAAACAAGACCTGGAGCTGACTGTAGTTCAGATCACGAACTTCTTATTGCAAAATTTAGAATCAGACTAAAGAGAATAGGGAAGACCCACAGATCAGTTAGATATGAGCTCACTAACATTCCTAATCAATATGCAGTGGAGGTGAAGAATAGATTTAAGGGACTAGATTTAGTAGATAGGGTCCCGGAAGAACTATGGACAGAAGTTCGCAACATTGTTCAGGAGGCGGCAACAAAAAACGTCCCAAAGAAAAAGAAAACCAAGAAGGCAAGATGGCTGTCTGCTGAGACACTGGAAGTAGCCCAAGAAAGAAGGAAAGCAAAAGGCAACAGTGATAGGGGGAGATATGCCCAATTAAATGCAAAATTCCAGAGGTTAGCCAGAAGAGATAAGGAATTATTTTTAAACAAGCAATGTGCGGAAGTGGAAGAAGACAATAGAATAGGAAGGACAAGAGACCTCTTCCAGAAAATTAGAAACATCGGAGGTAAATTCCAGGCAAAAATGGGTATGATCAAAAACAAAGATGGTAAGGACCTAACAGAAGCAGAAGAGATCAAGAAAAGGTGGCAAGAATATACGGAAGATCTGTATAGGAAGGATAATAATATTGGAGATAGCTTTGACGGTGTGGTCAGTGAGTTAGAGCCAGACATCCTGAAGAGTGAGGTTGAATGGGCCTTAAGAAGCATTGCTAATAACAAGGCAGCAGGAGACGACGGTATCCCAGCTGAACTGTTTAAAATCTTGCAAGATGATGCTGTCAAGGTGATGCATGCCATATGCCAGCAAATTTGGAAAACACAAGAATGGCCATCAGATTGGAAAAAATCAACTTATATCCCCATACCAAAAAAGGGAAGCACTAAAGAATGTTCAAACTATCGAACAGTGGCACTTATTTCACATGCCAGTAAGGTAATGCTCAAGATCTTGCAAGGTAAACTCCAGCAATTCATGGAGCGAGAATTGCCAGATGTGCAAGCTGGGTTTAGAAAAGGCAGAGAAACTAGAGATCAAATTGCCAATATCCGCTGGATAATGGAGAAAGCCAGGGAGTTTCAGAAAAACATCTATTTCTGTTTTATTGACTATTCTAAAGCCTTTGACTGTGTGGATCATAACAAATTGTGGCAAGTTCTTGGTGGTATGGGGATACCAAGTCATCTTGTCTGCCTCCTGAGGAATCTGTATAACGACCAAGTAGCAACGGTAAGAACAGAGCACGGAGCAACGGACTGGTTTAAGATTGGGAAAGGAGTACGGCAGGGTTGTATACTCTCACCCTACCTATTCAACCTGTACACAGAACACATCATGCGACGTGCTGGGCTTGAGGAATCCAAGGCTGGAGTTAAAATCGCTGGAAGAAACATTAACAATCTCAGATATGCAGATGATACCACTTTGATGGCTGAAAGCGAGGAGGAGTTGAGGAGCCTTATGACGAAGGTGAAAGAAGAAAGTGCAAAAGCTGGGTTGCAGTTAAACCTCAAAAAAACCAAGATTATGGCAACCAGCTTGATTGATAACTGGCAAATAGAGGGAGAAAAAGTGGAGGCAGTGACAGACTTTGTATTTCTAGGCGCAAAGATTACTGCAGACGCTGACTGCAGCCAGGAAATCAGAAGACATCTACTTCTTGGGAAGAGAGCAATGGCAAATCTTGATAAAATAGTTAAGAGCAGAGACATCACACTGACAACAAAGGTCCGCATAGTTAAAGCAATGGTATTCCCTGTAGTAACCTATGGCTGCGAGAGCTGGACCATAAGGAAGGCTGAGCGAAGGAAGATAGATGCTTTTGAACTGTGGTGTTGGAGGAAAATTCTGAGAGTGCCTTGGACTGCAAGAAGATCAAACCAGTCCATACTCCAGGAAATAAAGCCAGACTGCTCACTTGAGGGAATGATATTAAAGGCAAAACTGAAGTACTTTGGCCACATAATGCGAAGACAGGATACCCTGGAGAAGATGCTGATGCTGGGGAAAGTGGAAGGCAAAAGGAAGAGGGGCCGACCAAGGGCAAGATGGATGGATGATATTCTGGAGGTGACAGACTCAACCATGGGGGAGCTGGGGATGGTGACGGCCGACAGGAAGCTCTGGCGTGGGCTGGTCCATGAAGTCACGAAGAGTCGGAAGCGGCTGAATGAATAAACAACAAAAACAGTGTGATAAACCACAGAAGTCCTAAACCAGCTTTCTTTCAGCTGGAACCCTCTAGAGCAGTATTCCTCAACCTTAACAACTTGAAGATGTGTGGACTTCAACTCCGAGAATTCTGGGAGTTGAAGTCCACACATCTTCAAGTTGCTAAGGTTGAGGAACACTGCTCTAGAGGTGTTAAGGCTTCAGGACCCAGCATTCCCAGCCTCTGGGGCCACAGAATCTTGCGAACTGAATCCAATATATCTGTAAGGAAATGTAAGATTATTCCTCCCATTAATAATGTGACTAATAACTAAGAATCAAAGCCAGAGGCGGACTGGCTCACTTCTCAAAAGAGACTAGCATCCTTCCGGTTCCATCAAGAGTGCAGAGGGAAGAACGCCAGCATCCAACAGCTTTGAACACCCTACAAAGAGGTCCCACAATTGAAAGCACGTTACTTGCTGGAATTCTTGGGTCAACGTTTTCCCTCATCAGTCTTAGAATTGTTCCTTTGCTATTTCTCCAGCCCTGATTGAGGCGCCGGGTTGGAGAAAGCTATGATAAACCAAGGCTGACCATTTCCTCATCCACCCAAACTTATTTTGGTCGAATGGCTGGAAATGCATTTAACATTCTGTGGCAGATGCTTTTCCACAACTAGCCAAGAGCCGGGAAGAACTCCGAAGAGAGGATACACACATTTCAGCTGCTAATCCCAACTGTGGGAGAGAGTTTGGTGTAGTGAGGAAGACTGGCATTGAGTTGAACGGGGTTCAAGTCCCACTTTCACCACCTTCAACCATGAAAGCATCCTGGGTGACTTTGGGCTAGTCTCTCTCTTCCTCTTCCTCTCTTTCTCTGCCTAGCCTACCTCATAGGGTTGTTGTTCTAGGGAAGAATACTAGGAGAGAGCACGACTCACAGTGCCTTGGACTCCTGAAGAAAAGGAAGGATATAAAACTAACAAAGTCGTAAATGCCAGTTGGAGACTTCGAGGGTTGTGCAAATCCAGTTTGTATGAACCAAGTCAACTGTGGTTTATTCCTGAAACCAGGATTAGGATAACCATGGCTTAGCCTGTTGCCTCCCCCCGTCTCTCCCAAACTGATACCCAGTAGCATAAACAACTCTGGGCCATTCAAATACTGAGGGGCAGGGAAGGAGACCTCAAACAGGGCTTACCCAGAATAAACAGATATAGTCACTCTCTGAAATGAGCAGTAACATCTGAGGTCACAGATAAACTTGTTTGTCCCCCTACTCTTCCACAAGGAGGTGCACACTAAGCCAATTTAAGATACCTAAGGGACCGTCTCATCCCCATCACTTCATCCCATCCCACCCGGGCATGCAGAGCGGGCATGCTGCAGACCCCTTCGGTTAAGGAGCTCCACCTAACGGGGTCACGTAAGCGTGCCTTCTCTGCTGTTGCCCCTGCCCTTTGGAACATTCTCCCCCCAGAGATCAGACAGTCCCCCTCGCTCCTGGACTTCCGGAAAAAACTCAGAACCTGGCTTTGTCAGTGTGCCTGGGGCGTGAAGGAGAATGGGCATACCTGGAGATGGGTAGCACCTTAGATTATCCCTGGAGTGCCCTTCTTACTTAAGAAGAATTTAAGAAGATTCCACCATTGGATTTTATTATATTCTTTATATTTTAAATTGTTATTTAATTTGTATTTTAATCTATTTATAATTGTACATTAATGATTATATTTTGTTGTAAACCGCCCAGAGTCCCCCTTGGGGGAGTTGGGCGGTGATAAATTTGATTGATTAAATAAATAAATAAATAAATAAATAAATTTCAACTAACCTCCTGGAGGGAAATGCCATAAGATGGCTTGCACATCCTGCTAAGCCACAGTTTTGGGTTTCCATAAAAAAGCCACAAGTGGCTCCATACCCAAACCATAAATAAACCACAATTGGCTCCATGCACAAACCATAAATAAACCACAATTGGCTCCATACCCAAACCATAAATAGACCACAATTGGCTCCATGCACAAACTATAGATAGACCACAACTGGGTCCATACATGAACCATAAACAAATCACAGCTGACTTTGCAAACAGACCACAGTCATCGAAATGATCCATATTATAGCTTGCTGTGATGTATGAACTAGCCTGCTGAAGCTTTCCCTACGGAATTTCTACCTGGCTTGCAAGTGTTGATAGTTCTGAGAACCAAGAAATCTTCCCTCACTCCTACAGCCGGCGGCGGTAGGATTGTCTGCTACTTCCTCCCTAGGACCAGTTTAATAGGGCCCCACACTACCCCTCTTTCCAATCCCCACCATCTGCCTGCTACAAAAGATCTGATCTAATTTAATTAATTTATTTCTCTTTGATTGGTTAATTTATTTCATTTAGGCACTGCCCAAGTCCGAATTAACTCCGGGCGGCCTACGGTAGAACCAAACAGAAGAGAAAATGCAATACAACAATCATTTTAAAAACAGCAACTATTAAAAGATGTTACAATGCTAAAATTATTCAAAGATCTGACGGCCCATTTACCAAGTGGGTCATCCAGAGTGGTGATGCCCTGCATTTCGGATGCCCTTGGAAAGCTACTGTCCACTGCTGGGACCTGGACCGGCCGCTCCGATTCTTCCTGCTGCTTCTTCTGCAGATACTTCTTACAGTTCTCCTCTGCAAAGTGGCGCATAGAAAAAAGGCATCTCAGAGCAGAGGTGGAGGACTTTAGGAGGCGGGGACGATGCGTAACTTCGGGGAGGTGAGAGAGGGTGGGGATAGCCATCCGGGACAAGCCCCCGTGGCATCATCTCTGCCAGGGGTCCCCAAACTCTTCAGCTCATCGACCCCCAAACATTTATTATATGAAAAGAATTCAATAAATACTACTTTAACAAATAGTACAATGAATAATAATACAGGTAGTCCTCACTTAACAACCATTCATTTAGTGATGGTTCGGACTTACGACGGTGCTGGGAAAACTGACCTAAAACTGAAAATTGGTCCTCACACTTATGACCATTGCAGCATCTCTGCGGTCATGTGATCACGATTTGGGCGCTTGGCACTTGGCGTTTATGATCGTCGCAGCATCCCGTGGTCACGTGATTGCCATTTTCAACCTTCCTGGCTGCTTTCTGGCAAGCAAAATCAATGGGGAACCGCATGACTCACTTAACGACCATGTGGTTCGCTTAACGCCCACAGTTATTCACTTAACAGCCACCGCAAAAAAGGTCATAAAATTGGGTCGGATTCACTTAATGACCACTTTGCTTAGCAACCGAAATTCCGGTCCCAATTGTGGTCAAGCAAGGACTACCTGTAATAATAATAACAACCACAGACCTGAACACCCTAATTTTACAATTTACAATTTAATAATAATAATAATAATAATAATAATAATAATAATAATGACAACCCAAGGCCACTCTCGCTGGCGGCTGACCATCCAACCATGGGTCACACTATCTGGCCACTAGCCACCTCACCTTCATGACTAAGGATTGGCGTGGAGCTCTACAGAGACCCCAAAAGATTAATTGACCCCCATCAACCTTCCATCATTTATTGACCCTCTACTGACCCCCAGACATTTACTGACCCCTTGGATAGTCCCATCAACCCTTGGGGTCAATAGTGACTACTTTGGGGGACCCTGATCTATCAGAACATGTGACATCACGTGCCCCCCCCCAAGTGCCTACATAGGTGGGGCCACATCACAAATGAAAAGAAAAAGGAAGTTTGACATCTTTTCCCATGGTGTTTTAACTGTGATGTTATTTTAAGGGTACAGTTTCCATCCCAAACCCTCCTTAAAATGACAGCATTTGCTGTCAGTTTTCAGCAATCCAGGGCTGAAAAAATGGAAACACCCCTAAAAAGAACCATTATCTTTTTCCATCAAAGTCAACCGTCAGGACTGGGTGTTCAAGTGACTTATTTCCTGTCCACTTATGATGCCTTCCCTATTTTGGACGCCTTCCAGATGTGTGGACTTCAACTCCCAGAATTCCCCCACCAGCCTGCCCGCTGCTGAGAATTCTGGGAGTTGAAGTCCACACATCTGGAAGACACCCAGATCTGGGGAAGTGATACTAAAATCTGGAGATCAGAGGCACATCAGATGCTCACGAAAGCTTATGTTTTAATTAAATTGGAGATGCTTATGGTGAGCCCAGGACAACAAAACAGGATGTGGGGGACGGGTGAGCAGGAAATGACCATGAAACCTTCCCTACAAAGAAGCTTTTTGGCTTTTGTATAATTCACCCACAATCAGATGGAACAGGGAAGGCTGCTTTAGGGGGCATTACAGCTCTTCCCCACCTCCAGCCCCGCACTTGTGCCTGACAGACAGGAATTCAACAGGTGATGCTTTTCCCAGCCTCACCTGCCTTCCTAGGGCTACTGTTGGGAAGAGGATGCTGGATTAGACCACAGCTGGAACTAAACGCACAAGGGTTTTGCAAAACAAAACAAAAAAACGAAACGAAACCCAAACCGTCGCCCCTCCGGAGTCGAGCTGGGAGCTGGCCACGGTCGATCCGGAGGGGCTGGGATTCAGGATGGCTCCGAGGGCAGCCCAGGAGCGCTCATCGCAGGATGGCGCGCCGCGCTCGCCAGCTGCAGCGCAGCCCCCCCCCCCCTTGAAGCCACCTAAACAGCTGGCTTCCCAAGGCAAGGCGCCTCAGTCCCGTCCCGTCCCGTCTCGCTCCCGCGGGGCTCACCGATGCTGGGTTCCAGGTCGGTGAGGATGTCCTGGCGCCCCAGGAAGCGCAGCAGCTCGAGGAGGCAGCCCACCGTCGCCTCGCCGGGTTTCCGCGCCTGCCAGTCGTCCAGCAGGCGCCCGGTGGGGTCCGGCTGGGCCTCGAAGTGCTTGATCTCCAGGTACTCGTAGTCCAGCTTCTCGGCCAGCGTCGTCCAGTCGGCCGCCACCGGGGCGCGCGGGTTGAGGAAGAGCGCCAGCCGGCGCCGCACCGCGTAGTTCAGCGCCACCAGCGGCACCGCGGCGCCTTCCGACGGCTTCGCGGCGCCTTCCGACGGCTCCGCCGCGCTCCCGACGCACCTGGTCGCGGCTCCCGCCATGGCCGACTCCGGCTGGCTCCGCCTCGCCTCGCCCTGCCTCGCCTCGCCCTGCCTGCCCCACTGGGCCGCTTTCGCAACTCCCCCGGCGCCGCGGAAGCAGAGGCGGAGACATCGCCGCCCAACCGGTTGCGCTTTAGAGCGCTTTAGGGCCCTCGGCTGCGACGCTCGCCCAGCCAGGGAAGCAGGGCAGCTGCCGGGCTGGGGAGGGCGGGAGTTGAAGTCCGACGACCTCCCCGCGTGGGGGAGGCGAGCGAAGCCTTCCAGATGTGGATGAACTACATCACCCGGCATCCTTCACTCGGGGCCAGGCCGGTTGGGCTGGTCGGCCGCTGGAGATGGTCTCTGGAGGGGCATGGCTTCCTCCTTTTCACCGCCGGCCCCAAGAAAATTAAAAGAAAATAGAGAATCGTCCCTTTTATTAAATGCATACTTATCGAAGAGAATATTTGTAGCTCAGGGTTGAACTGTGGAGTCCTTGGTGCTCTCTGAGTCTTGTTGTTTTCTTGCAGACGTTTCATTGCCAGGCTAGGCAACATCTTTGCACTGAAGATGTTGCCTAGTCTGGCAATGAAACGTCTGCAAGAAAACAAGGCTCAGAGAGCACCAAGGACTCCACAATGCAAACTTCTCCTTTCCCTCAAAAAGAATGTTTTCTGGGGGGGGAGGGCATTAAAATATAAGTTGGGGTTGGAAAGCACACTACACCAATATGTGTGAACTCTGCTGATGTGCCAAGGCGGACAGTTTAAAGCTTTCCATGAACCCCGCTGAAGCTATTTAAATCAAGGCCAACCAGGGTGAAGCAAACCAGAGCTTAGTGCAGAGCTTTCCAAACTGTGTGTCTGGACACGTTAGTGTGTCGGCTGCAGTGTCTGGGTGTGTCGCGGCTGCTGCTGCCTCAGAGCCCTGCCAGGATTCCGCGCAGGTCCTAGTGCCTGCCTTGGGCCTTGCTGCCTCCAAACCTGCTGTGATTCAACACAGGTCCCAGTGCCTGCCTTGTGCCTTGCTGCCTCCAAACCTGCTGTGATTCTGCGCAGGTCCTAGTGCCTGCCTTGTGCCTTGCTGCTTCCAAACCTGCTGTGATTCCGCGCAGGTCCTAGTGCCTGCCTTATGCCCTGCTGTAAGAGTGTGTCGTGAAATGATGCGTGTCTAAAAAGTGTGTCACCAACATGAAAAGTTTGGAAAGCTCTGCGTTAGTGTGTCGGCTGCAGTGTCTGGGTGTGTGGCGGCTGCTGCTGCCTCCGAGCCCTGCCAGGATTCCGCGCAGGTCCCAGTGCCTGCCTTGGGCCTGGCTGCCTCCAAACCTGCTGTGATTCCGTGCAGGTCCTAGTGCCTGCCTTGTGCCCTGCTGTAAGAGTGTGTCACGAAATGATGCATGTCTGAAAAGTGTGTCACCAACATGAAAAGTTTGGAACGCTCTGGACTAGTGGATTGTGTCAACAGAATTGGAAATACGATAGTAAAGTAATTTGAAGAATCTTAGCAGTTCAGTGTAATGAAGAGTGTTTCTATTGCCCCAAGGCAGAATGGCAAGTTAAAAAAAAAAAGAACAGCTAAGAGCTGGAAATATTCCATTCCTAAATATTTATGGCTTCTGAGAACTTGGTTGGTTTGAAGAAGGAACTACAGTATAGTTTTCAGTGTCTGCAAGAAAGGTGAGAGATCCAGGTTTTCAACCGAGTCTAGCTTTTGCCCCCGCCAGCTCCTGTAATTACCCAACATTTCAAGCAAACTGGCGTATTCTGCCAGAATTTGTGATAGGCCCCACAGTTCGTTCGTCCAAATGGTTCATAAGCTCACTCCAGCTCACTTGATCAAGATGGTAATTCAACTGCTCTCCTCTATCTCAGACACCACATTTTTCTGGCCACTTCCTGATTTTTTTTAATGTTTTTATTTTTTTTTTTTGGCATTTTGTGGAGGAAGTACAAATACATTACGGTGAGCAAATTATACTAATGGGGACAACACTGAAGAGGATTGCTCCTCTAGGTTTTTAAGCATAAAGCGATTGCCTAAAGCAGGGTTTTGCAAACCCCATGATAATTTGATGGGGTTCATAAGGATATATATATATGGCCAAGTTCACCAAGTTCCTGAATTAGGCTAAAATGGGGTTGGCTTGCTTCTGGGTCAGTACAATGGGAATCCATCTGTTATCCCAGTGGGTTATGTGAAGTAAGCCGTCCTCTCCTGCATCATCAAGATTATTTGGACATTGCCTGTGATGTGAATGTCACAATTGTGATTTGCTAAACTGAGTGTAATGGGGGCATGGGGGCTCAGCGGGTAAGACGCCAGGCTTGTCGATCGGAAGATTGCAAGTTCAGAGGTTCGAATCCCCAGCCCCGCGTGACGGAGTGAGCTCGCGCACCAGCCCCAGCTCTTCCCAACCTAGCAATTCGAAAGCATGCAAATGCAAGTAGATTAATAGGCACCACTTCGGTGGGAAGGTAACAGCGTTCCGCGCGCATCATGCTGGCCACATGACCGTGGAAGCGTCTTCGGACAGCGCTGGCTCTTCAGCTAAGAAACGGAGATGAGCACCGCCCCCTAGAGTCGGACACAACTGCACAAATGTGCGGGGGGAACCTTTACCTTTAAACTGGGTGTAAGGTATCTGTGAAAGCAGATCATGTGATCTGTTTGTTTTGGCTTTGAGGGACATCTGATCTCACCCACCCAGCAAGGATGGGCAGCCTTTTGCAGCCAAAATTGCCTCTTTTAAAATTATTCTTTTTTTGTCCACTAAGAAACAAAGTGGACAGGATAGCATTACAAGATTTTCACCCATATACACATTTTTGGATTCCAGGCTTAACACATCCATTTCTCTTTCATTTCCACTGAAAATCAGCAGGACATCATTTTTAATCTGCTGGGTGGGATTCCATAAATTGTCTTTGGCATCATGGCAGCTGGGGAAGCAGGCAAGCAGCCTACACCATGCTAAAAGGGGATTGAGGGAGTGTGAGTCAGTGGATTGGGGGATTCCAGCTATTATCTTAGCAGACTGGAGACCACCAAGTAAAGCCCCTCTACACTTCCTTACTTTGAGCATAGCATCTGCTGTGAACCCAGCCACGGTTTTTCATTAGCCCCTGTTTAGGATTTCACAAGAGCATTTTAATCTGTGCTTTGTTGAATCATGTTCAGTTTCCAGTTTTCTCTGGGAATATTGCCAGCACCGGGGTGGAACAGCTGGTTCCTGTACTTGCTGCAAATCTCGTCCATCTTGGATAGGATTCATGCTCGGAAGTAAAGTTTAGAAACCAGTAAATCACATGCTCATTGCGTCATGCTTCCTCTTGTAATACACAGCAAAAGTTGTTTCTCGCTAGACCCAATGCCTCTGCAGAAAGCCGTTAATTGACCCTAATCCATAGCTTTCCAAACTGTGTGTCGGGACACGTTAGTGCAGAGCTTTCCAAACTGTGTGTCGCGACACAAAAGTGTGTCGCCACAAACAGTCTGGTGTGTCGCCACACAACCCGGAAGCGCTGATCATCATCAGCACTTCCGGGTTTTCCCGCGGCGACACACCAACGGCGGCACACAAAAACTGAAAGCGGCAGCAGCGCTTCCAGGTTTTTGCACGCTTCCGCAACGGCGGCACTTCCGGGTTTTCCCGCGGCGACACACCAACGGTAGTGGTGTGTCGCCGCGGGAAAACTTTGGAAAGCCCTGCTTTAGTGTCTGGGTGTGTTGCGGCTCCTGCTGCCTCCGAGCCCTGCCAGGATTCCGTGCAGGTCCTAGTGCCTGCCTGGTGCCTGGCTGCCTCCAAACCTGCCCTGCCAGGATTCCGCGCAGGTCCTAGTGCTTGCCTTGTGCCTGGCTGCCTCCAAACCTGCCCTGCCAGGATTCCGCGCAGGTCCTAGTGCCTGCCTTGTGCCTGGCTGCCCCCAAACGTGCTGTGATTCCGCGCAGGTCCCAGTGCCTGCCTTGTGCCCTGCTGCCTCCAAACCTGCCCTGCCAGGATTCCGCGCAGGTCCTAGTGCCTGCCTTGTGCCCTGCTGTAAGAGTGTGTCACAAAATGATGCATATCTAAAAAGTGTGTCACCAACATGAAAAGTTTGGAAAGCTCTGCCCTAATCCTTGAAGAGTTAGAGTTAGCACAATTATGCAGAGGGTTAAACTCACTCCATCCAATCTGGTAAGTTGTGAGAAAAACCCATCAATGGCACCTCTTGCCCACCTAGTCTTCCCATAAAAAGAGCTGGACAGAAAAAGCTGCCGAAAAAAGTACAAAATTCACTGACACTTCCCACATCCTCATTGATTACCAAGGTCAAGCCCCGCCTACTGTTGCTGGCCTTTTCCAATAGGAAAACAGCTAATGATGTCATGGAGCCAGTAAAAAAAAAGAGGCAGGGTTTCCATCATGAAGCTGCAGCCGCCATCTTGACTCTTTTGACTCCCTGGCGGAGAGTTGATGCTTGACTTTGTCCAGCTCATAGATCTGTTCTGCTCCAGCTACTTGGCTGGATAAACCTTTCCCTTCCCAAGGGTTCTTTTCCCAATTTGAAAGGAGACCTAAACTGAACATGCTTTGGGCAACGTACCACATCAAGGGCTATTGTCCCACAGTGTTTCTTAACCTTGGCCATTTTAACCTTGGCACTTCAAGTCCCAGAATTCCCCAGCCAGCTTTTAAGAGGAAGAGGGATGTAAAACAGCTTTTTAAAATCAAGAAAAGAAAGGCAATAGAATAGATCTTGCAGCAAGGCTGTGGTTTCAACAGAGGAGAGAGCCCTCTAGTGTCCAGCAACTAGAATAATACACTTTTGAAATAAGTTTGGTCCCATTTATCCATCTGTATATTACAGGTAGTCCTCGCTTAACAACCATTTGTTCAGCGACCGTTTAAAGTTACGACGGCACTGAATGAATGGTACTTACGTCCAGTCCTTGACGTTATGGCTGTTGCGGTGCTCCTGCGGTCATGTGATCAAAATCCGGGCGCTTGGCAACCTGCTCGCGTTTATGACTGCAGGGTGCGCTTCGACTTCCCCCAACCCACCTCTCTACCCCCCCATCTCTACCCTTCTGGCCGCCCTGCGCTCCCCCTCCCCTGCCGCCCCCAGCTGACCTCTGCCGTCTTCTTCCTCCCGCTGCTGCTGAGGTGTGCCTGGCCTGGCCCTTCACGAAGCAGCTGCTGGCCGCACGACACTTTCTTCTGCTGGCTGTGCCACTCCAGGGAGGCCACGTGTGGCCTCGGGAAATAGGCGTTGCATGGCCACCAGCAGCCACCCTGCAAAGCGCCAGGCCGGGCGCACCTCGTCAGCAGCGGGAGGAAGACGACGGCGGAGGTGGCCTGGGGGCCGTAGGGGCGGCAGGGGTGGCGGAGCGCAGGGCAGTTTGCACGCCCTCCCGTCGCTGGCAGCAGTCGCCCCTGGCCCATCTGCGTTCACGCTGGGCCGTGGCAGCCACTTAACCTGCCGGCCAGCCTGCTTGCGAGCCACCCAGGACTCGCAACGTCTTGCTGGCTTCCCCATTGACTTTGCTTGTTGGAAGCCGGCAGAAAGTTGCCAGGAGGTCCTTGCTGAATGACCCGCAATCCTCGCTTAACAACGGCAACAGGGACTGCCAGGATTGCCGTTGGTAAGCAACGTGGTCATGTGACATTGCGCTTTATGACCTCACTTAGTGATGGAAATTCCGGTCCCCGTTGCCATTGTTAACCGAGGACTACCTGCAAACAAACCTCAGGTTTGTTTGTAGGGCACTAGGACCTGCATGGAATCCTGGAAGGGCTCGGAGGCAGCAGGAGCCGCAACACACCCAGACACTGCAGCCGACACACTAACGTGTCCCGACACACAGTTTGGAAAGCTCTGTTCTAGGGCTTCATCATTAGTGAAAGGGACCATGGTGGCTCAGTGGTTAAGACACTGAGTCAGAGGCCATTAAGGCCGACAGCTTGGCAGTTCGAATCCCAAGAGCACGAGCCGCGTGCCGGAGTGAGCTCCCGGCAATTTGTCCCAGCTCCTGCCAACCTAGTAGTTCAAAAGCATGCAAATGCAAGTAGACATTCTTCGGTGGGAAAAATCACAGGGACATGAAAGGAGCCTCCTCGGGCGTCCCCCAGGCAACGGTGATGTCACCAGCAAATCCTTTCACTACAAAAGCGCCTTGGTGCTTCTGACACGAGAAAAAAAAAACCATTAGTGAAGAAAAAGGGTTGAGATTTTCCTCGCTTGATCGAAGCTTCTGGACTGGAGACAAGCACTCAAAAAGGAGAAGATGGAAGGACGTCCAGATCATACATATTTCTAAGCCACAGGCATCGTTTTGTTCATTGTGGTTTAATGAATCAATCACAACTGGCTGAGTTTGCATAAAATTCAGCCATAAACCAGGGTAAACCAGGGTTCATCAGGCAGGCCACAACAAAGACAAAGCAGTCAAATTAAGGCTTAATGAGACACATAATCCCAATCTAAGCAGGTTTGAAAAATAAAGAGGTTAGCCCACATCCCAGCTGGGGAAGGAGCAGCAGATAAATGTATTAGGAGAAACATCTCCTAATGTATACTATATACAGTATAAACCTGGGGACTGCTATGCTGCAACGTTGTGTTTGGATGTCAGAATCCAGCCCATAATCCATTTTCTACCTGCTGAAATACTTCAGGTACAAAATGTGTTCCTAGTGAGCAGGTATTTCAAAGCGCCAGAACATCAACTGAAAATATTGGTGGCAATGTAATTGTTACTTTCTTAAAAGAGTGGAAACCTTTAATGGACTATTTGCAAAAAGCAGGAGGAGTAAAGCTAATATGAGGTTTTGACGACTAGATTATATATAAATAGTATATAATAGATAAGAAAAATATATGAATGTTATATGAATAGCCAGCATGTAAAAACAATCTATCTATATTATTCTTATGACCATAGATGGATCGGAAGTTATCCAATTTCTTTCTATCTATGAAGGTTCTCAGTCATCCAGGTGGAATTGTCTGTAGCTTGAATCATGTCAACTGGATTTCTATTTTCTTAGTGGAAACGTTTCGCTCCTTATCCAAGGAGCTTCTTCAGTCTGAGCAAAGTTGGTAAGGGAATCCTAAATATGTTCCTAGGTAGCTGTGTGACCTTACACCTGGGGCTAGGTCATGGTTATATTGAGATGTTATTTTTAAGTCCTTTTATCATCTAATGGGGGGTCGTTAAAATCACCATGCTGCTGTTGAGCTTCTGAAATGGTCTTAATCTTCCTAGGCACAGAAGACAACACGGGGAGGAAGATGGGGGAGAGTTTGTGCCCGAGGCCCCCACCTCTATTCAAGGAAGGATTTTCCAAGTTGGCATAAATGGATTCCTTGACCCCTCTCTCAAACCACCTATCTTCTCTGTCTAAAATGTGAACATTAATGTCCTCAAATGAGTGTCCTTTTTCTTTTAGATGAAGATAAAACTGTTGTCTTCTGTGCCTAGGAAGATTAAGACCATTTCAGAAGCTCAACAGCAGCATGGTGATTTTAACGACCCCCCATTAGATGATAAAAGGACTTAAAAATTACATCTCAATATAACCATGACCTAGCCCCAGGTGTAAGGTCACACAGCTACCTAGGAACATATTTAGGATTCCCTTACCAACTTTGCTCAGACTGAAGAAGCTCCTTGGATAAGGAGCGAAACGTTTCCACTAAGAAAATAGAAATCCAGTTGACATGATTCAAGCTACAGACATCCAATTTGTTTGTTTGTTTTTTTCTTTCTTTTTTTTTCTTTACTGCACTTTTCTTTTCTTTTAATTTGTATTTCTATTTCCATTTCATTCTTAACTTTTAGCTTTGTATATTTAAAAATCTAATAAAATTCAATAAAAAAAAAAAAGAAAATATTGGTGGCAATGTGAGATAAATTTCTCCTAAGTCTGCCATTGCCCAAGCTTTCTTCTGGATGAAACGGTGCAAAATGGAACGCTGACTTTTTATCATTATTTTTACATGACTCATATTTCCTTTCTCCCCTGTTGGTTTATGGGCTTCCTTTTTGCAATGCAGCTATTTTTAAACACCCCCCCCCCCCCCGCATTCCCATTGTTTGGAAGGGAGATACTCATCGGAGCAGGCTTCCTTGCCTACTTGTCGCGGCTGATGTTGTGGCACAAATGACTTTTATCCGAAGCAGCTTCATCTAAATCGAGAGGAGGGTGTCAGTTGGATTGTGTTATAAATAAAGAGGGTTCACTCACGGCACGTTTGCCCCGCAAGTCGTCCTGATGTTCACTGGCCACAAGGACATGCGCAGGAAGCCTCTGGCGGAAGAAGGGCAGTCTTCCAGCTGACCACAAATTGATCTATTGCAAGATTAACAATTGCGCTGTTGGGGGCCTCTAAGCGCCACAGACCACCATCGCTCACTGGTAGAGCACATGCTCCGAATGTAGGATTTAATTCCTGACATTTCCGGCTCCAGTGAGCAAAGACCCTGGTCTACAGCCCAGAAGAGCAGTGGCCAGTTACTGCAGACAATGGTGGGTTGCATAAACTGTAGTTTGTTTAGCCATGTTTTGTTCTATAAACCATGTTTGATTGGTTCAGGCATCGCCGTAAACCTCAAAGCAAGCTTCAGGCGACATGCTAAGCCTGAACCAAACAAATCATGTTATGACTTAGCACAATGTGAGAACCCAGCCCATTGTGGCTTATTCAACAAACCACAGCTTCGTATGACAGGAGAGTTGAGCCAGTGTAAAATGAAGGCCAATTCACCTATGAAATTGACCCAAAAAGGGTTCAAATATCTAGACCAGTGTTTCTCAAACTTGGCAACTTTAAGAAGTGTGGACTTCAACTCCCAGAATTCCCCAGCCAGCATGGGGAATGGCTGGCTGGGGAATTCTGGGAGTTGAAGTCCACACTTCTTAAAGTTGCCAAGTTTGAGAAACACTGGTCTAGACCTTTCCAGGAACACTCAGAGCATCAAAATTTGTCTGCAAACAGTCCGATGTATGTCAGTAGAGACATATGCATTTGGACTTATCCTATGGATGTCAATTACGGGAAATTTCATTCTTTGAATTTTTTTTTCTAACGTTCAGCTGGAATCTACCTTCCTGTAACTTAGATCCATTATTCCAAGCCTTGCATTCTGGAATGGGGGAGGACAGATCCTGCTCCCCACAACTTGTTATGGCCTCTTTGGATGCATGTTACCACCTCCGCTCACTTGTTGGGGGTGGAGGTAGGTGGGTGAACGTCCCAACAGATTCCTGAGCTGAAAACTACCTCTTTTTTTGATGCCTCTCGAGCTTCTACCAGGCCCAGAAACAGGGCTGTAAACAAAGACTGCGTTTAAATGCAATTCTTTCCTTTGCAATATGCTACCTTCCTGGATTTTTTTTTCAGTTAAAGAACTCCAGAAATTGGGCACTGAGCTTGAGAAGACAGTGCTAGAGGAAAAATTAGTGTGGACACCGTGGATGGCATCTCAGCAACCTAGGCACTAACACTAATATTCCCCACCCACCCACAAGTTTGGCTTAACACGGTGTTGCTATTGCAAATTATGCAATAAGCGACAATCCAGCAAATCACATCTTGGAACACTGACAGTTCAGCCTCTGCAGAATCTCTTTCCCAGGTTGGAAAATAAGAACCAGTAGATGGTGCTGGAGAACGCAGCTTTAATTTCCTGGTTATTCTGTGATGCCTTTTACCAGCGGTTGCAGTAAAAGTTTGATTTGCAAGTATCTCAGCTTGAGGGGTCAAAAATAAAAGCAGCGGGCATTTCATAGCAGTGGAAATCCTACTGACGGTGTCTTAAGTTTCTTAGTTTTACAACATGCAACAGCCACTTTCTAGCACTTGGGGTTTCAAAAGGAAAGGCCCCAGCAAGATGCAGTTCTTCTACTTTGTTTGGATGGAGTTTCTGTTTTCTGGTCATCTAATCCAGCTCTGATCCTGGATACAAGTGGAAAGTTTCCACAGCTGCTCCTAAATCTGATATTGCAGCTAGGAGTGATTACTACAGGTAGTCCTCGACTTATGACCACAATAGGGACCGGAAAATTCATTGTTAAGCATGCGGTCATTAAGTGAGGCATTATGTGATCCCACCTGATTTTATGACCTTTTGTGCCATGGTCGTTAAGCAAATCACATGGTTCCCCATTGACTTTGCTTGTTGGAAGCTGGCTGGGAAGGTCGCAAATGGCGATCATGTGACGCTGCAACCATTGTAAATACATGCCAGTTGCTAAGCGCCTGAATTTTGATCACGTGACCGCAGGGACACTGTGATTGTCGAAAGTGCGAGGACTGGTCACAAGTCACTTTTTTCAGCACCGTCATAACTTTGAGCGTTCGCTAAATGAATGGTCATAAGTCGAGGACTACCTCTAATGCATCTGACTCATCAGTTTAAATAACCTCCCACTGCAGTTTCAGGTAGGTCTGAAGCAGCCGTGGTCCCTTCCCTTCTTCTCAATGAGGTTGCATTCAGTTTCCTGTACTTTTTCAATAATCCTGTAGGGAACTAGCATGATCCATTTCCATCCTGCTCAAAAGCAGGTAAAGGAGAACACAGCGCTTGGCCTGGAGGCTAAGCAGGATTTTATCCGTTGGGACTTGGATGGGGGACCACAAGGGAATCCCAAGGCTGTAGGCTAGATTGAGAAGATGAACAGAATGTCCCAGAAGGCTGTGGCAAACCACTGTTGCATTGGAAAAGAAATTGGGTACATGGCAAAGCAAAACATTTGGAAGCTGTAGGGCAGTGTTTCTCAACCTTGGCAACTTGAAGATGTCTGGACTTCAAGCAAGGCTGGCTGGGGAATTCTGGGAGTTGAAGTCCAGACATCTTATAGTTGCCAAGGTTGAGAAACACTGCTCTAGGGGGTCCCTGATTTGGAGTTATCCAGAAGGGGGAAGAGAAGGAAGCAGTGATGGTGATGTGGATAAACCCTTTTTCTAAAAACATACAGGTAACACTGAATCTGAAGGTGCTTTGCTGGAGGTGTGTCCAGGCCTGTGACCCAAACAGAACCATAGATCCTTTTTGTACAATAATCAACCATATTGAGCTGGGAGGTCCCGCACAGTGTGGTCAAAAAAATTAAGGTCGTGGCCATGATGGTGCAACATTTTTATGTGCAACAGGTGGAGCTTCACTCACACCATCGTGGCCGCCATCTTGATTATTTTGACCATAACCTACAGATACCTCTGAGTGCCGAGCAATAACCTCAGCCCTTAACTCCTGGTGAGGGCATCCATATTGCCTTCTTCTTGGATATTTCTTTCATTTCCAAGTTCTGACCCTTTTAGCTACCAAGTCCAGGCCAGGTGTGGCTACCTTAAACAACACCTCTCACCCTTCTAAATGGGAATCTGCCTCACTCAAGAGCAACATATTGATTTGCCACTTGGGACCCAAGTTTGAAGATGATTGGGCTGCAAAATTTCAGATGACTGCTAGGGGGCAGAAAAGTGTTAAATATTTTTGTGTCCTGTTGGTGCCATCTAGTGGTGGTCTATAGTTCTGCTGGTAGTCCTAAAAAAAAACCCAAACCCACTTCACTTACATAGCTTTATTCCAAATCCTTGTTTGTTGCACAATATATGCAACTAAAACCCAACTTAGAATTTCTCTAATTTAAGCACCTGATGTTCAGCCGACGTCCAATGATCCGCTCCCCCTTCCTCGCTCGAAAACCATCTTCCTACAGGAAATTTGGCTGTTTCTCCCTTGCAAAGGGGACAGAGAAGGACAGGGGGAAGGGACTAAATTGGGAGACGGAAAAATCACAGCAACAATCACAGGCTGACAGGCCGCTTACGCACAATTTCATTTATAAATGGGCCGGTGTGGAAAGTAGCCGTGAAGCTCAACAGAGAGCCAGCATAAATCTCTTATCTCTGGAACCATATGCTCTCACTTCCTCGATGGAGGTAAAATAGGACCCACGGTAGTTTGAAAGCAAGAGGCCAAAACATGGCCAGGAGACAGAGTTGGCAGCCCCGCTTTATTCGGGACCAATGAGAACACCAGGCAAGAGGTTGTCTGTGCGTTGTGTGTCACACAAAAGAAAATAAAAGGCAGCCAATGGGGGGGGGGGGGCGGGGGGGGGGGAGAGAAAGAGACGGTTGCAAAACTGTCAGAAAGCCGCCACTGCAACCATAACGCATTAAATAGCGTGGGGCACGTAGCAACGGCGGACCCACGTACAGGATTGCAAACAGGCTTCACAAGTTGGGTTTTCTTAGAAATTGAGGGGAAAAACAGATTCTCCCCCCCGCCCCCCCCCCCCCGCGGAAGGGGTCTCTTCCACATCTGAGTGACCAGCATGAAATGACCTGTCTCCAAAGCCAAACTCTTTTACGATTCTCGCTTCTTGCTCCCCGTTTCTGCTGCTTTTCCTCCAGGGTGGCCTAACTGATTTGACACCTCCTGGGTGGTGTCAGAATAAGGGGGGGATTCATTTTGCAGGGGTACAGCTAAGGATGGGTGAAACCCGTTTCACTTGCACCTGAGAATAGAGGAAGGCAATCTCACGGGGACTCGGCAGAAGACAGAGCCTGCCAGGGCACCTCTGTGCCATCCTTAAGGGCAACTGGAAGAGGCTACCTAGAACTCTAAATGCCTCCATTCAACATCAGGAACGGACACCAGAAAAACAACGTTTTTCACCCAGCTGAAACACGGGCTAGGTTCACACCGCATGCCGTGGTTTATCGGATAAGCTAAGCCAAAAACCTGCATGTTACAATCCAAATGGGCAGTTGTGCCCACTGCATAACTTCAAACTGTGGTTTGTTTGGTTTTGGCTTGGCATGACATGAGACCACATGGTTAGGTGTATGGCAGCGTTTTTCAACCTTGACAACTTTAAGACTGTGTGGACTTCAACTCCCAGAATTCCCCAGCAGGCATGTGGTTGCTTAAAGTAGCCACACCTGGCCCGGGATGGGTAGCTAAAAGGGTCAGAACTAGCTAGAACATGAAAGGAGACCACAAGGGAATCCCACAGGTGCAGACTAGACTTGGAAGTGAAAGAAATATCCCAGAAGAAGGTAGTATGGATGCCTTCACCAGGAATTAAGTGTTTAGGCTTAGGTCAGGAACATAGACATTTGTTCTGGAGGAATTGCACCAATCATAGTATCCTTTCCAAAATTTCCCAATTCAATAGAACAGTGTTTCTCCAACTTGGCAACTTGAAGATGTGTGGACTTCAACTCCCAGAATTCCCCAGCCAGCAAGGCTGGCTGGGGAATTCTGGGAGTTGAAGTCCACACATCTTCAAGTTGCCAAGGTTGAAAAACACTGGTGTATGATATTGATTAATCAATTGATTATGTGCCATCAAATCAGTGTTGACTCTTAGTGTTTTGACTCTTCATGTCTCCGCACGTTAGGTGAATCAACTTTGTTTCAATTAATCCCAGTGAAAGAAACCGCAGTCTAGTGTGTTGTGCAAATGCAGTCAGAGGAAGTCACAATCAATTTGGCAAGCTTGCTCTTGACCAATTCTTCACAGATTAGCCTGAAACTGCAGAAGTGAGAAAGGGCCTGAAGATCGATGGGCTGTGGCAGAACGAGATGAGGCCGTCATGGTCACACAGACCCGCCGTGTTTTCTCCGCTCGCAGAGATCTGAAACAATACCGGAAAAATAATTCTAAAGAAGCAGCAGGAAAGGAAACACGAGATGTACTTCCTCTGTGGACTGAACTCCAGATAGAGGAGAGTGTCTCAGAGCAACGCTGTTCCGCAGTTAAAATGTTCAATATACTGTATATTTTAAAAGGGAAATCTCAGGATCAAATCATAAAATCCTTCCAGCAGCGATGGCGAGATTGGAAATCCCCCTCGGTAAGAGGAACTGGACTTGGGGGAAAAGGAAGTAGGTTCCAGCAGAGGAAAAAACTGAGTTAAAAACACAGAAGTACAGGCAGTCCTTGCTTAACAACCATTCATTTAGTGATGGTTCAGACTTACAACGGTGCTGAAAAAAACGACTTACGATCAGTCCTCACACTTATGACCGTCACCGCGTCCACGTGATCGCGATTTGGGCGCTTGGCAACCGGTTCACATTTATGACTGACGCAGCGTCACATGGTCGCGTGATCACCATTTTTGACCTTCCCAGCCAGCTTCTAGCAAGCAAAATAGATGAGGAACTACGTGATTCGCTTAACGACCATGTGGTTCACTTAATGGCCGCAGTGATCCGCTTAACAACTGCCACAAAAAATGTTGTAAAATTGGGTCGGATTTACTTAATGACCGCTTCGCTTAGCAACCAAAATTCCGGTCGCAATTGTGGTCATTAACTGAGGACTACCTGTAGCTGCAAACTGACTGGGGAAAGAAACTCCAACAGCCTATTTGGTTCCTCCTTTTCACACCTCTGGGGATCCATGCAGTAAGTAACAAAACTGCGTCTTTGCTAGCTCCGCCCACTCATTCCCACAAATTAGCCCCTGCTAACAGCACAGCTGCTGAAGCTGGTGGAGAAGTTGGCAACCTTAACCATGTTCACCTGTTTAAACCAATGTGAAAAGTTTGAAGCACAGGAGATAAATCTTCTAAATCAGTGTTTCTCAATTTCAGAGCCTTTAAGATGTGCGGACTTCAACTCCCAGAACTCCCCAGCCAGCATGCATGGACTTCAACTCCCAGAGTTCCCCAGCCGGCATGCATGGACTTCAACTCCCAGAATTCCCCAGCCGGCATGCATGGACTTCAACTCCCAGAATTCCCCAGCCGGCATGCATGGACTTCAACTCCCAGAATTCCCCAGCCGGCATGCATGGACTTCAACTCCCAGAATTCCCCAGCCGGCATGCATGGACTTCAACTCCCAGAATTCCCCAGCCGGCATGCTGGCTGGGGAATTCTAGGAGTTGAAGTCCATACATCTCAAAGGCTTTGAGATTGAGAAGCACTGTTCCAAAAGGAAGAAAAAATAAGTTTTCTTTTAGTTTTCTTGTTTTGAAGGCCACATTTGCACGGACACTTCCAGTAATAGGCTCAATCAAACGAAAGAGGAACGCCCTACGTCTGGTGGACAACTTCTCCCCTTTTTGATAACTTTTCTCTCTTGATCTCTTTGGAAGAAGTTGGTCAGGAAAGAACATAGAGGCTTTTGTCTGAATGAACTGCTTTTCAAATGAGGCTGACGCTGCTTGTGGCCCTAAAGCAAAATTTATTCTGCCCTGTTTACAGGGGCCTTTGTGAAAATAGGGCTGTTGGGAACTGTTCTCCATCCTCAGGCCGTGGGAATGCAGTGGGGTTTTCCCCTCGGTCCATGACTGCAGGCTTTATGCCTATAAAGGTATTTAAGCTACGGAGGGTTTGACTCGGCTAGTGCTTGGATGGGAGGCCAACAGGAGATCCAAGGTTGGAGGTCAGATTGAGAAGTCCGAGAAGCATTCTGCAAGAATGTGCAAAAAACTGCTTTGGCATTGTTGCTTAGGAAAACAACAGGGATGAGAAAAAAGCCGGACTGGAGCTTCCCTTGAGAAAAAAATGACCTTTTCCTTGATGGGGCCTGGTGAGAAGTAAACGTGCTCCTTGCTACCTGTGGTGTTACAGACAATGGCCAGTTGGTGCTTATGGCCAAGGGCAACTGTTTAAACACTCAGTGTTCGCAGGGTAGTGAAGGATTTCTTTGGAACCCCAAAACTGAAATGGGGCTGTTCAGTTCCCACCAGAAGACGTCCAGTTTGAATGGAAAGACACCTATTCTCTCCATACTTTCGTTTTGGGCTTCGTAGTTCTTTACAATTCAGAATTCTTTGAGGAACAATAACAAATATGTATTAAAAAAGCAGAATTATAAAGCACGAGATATTACTATCTTTATCTTTTATGGTTGTTGTGGGTTTTCCGGGCTGTGTGGCCGTGTTCTGGCAGTTTTTGTTCAAAAACTGCCAGAACAAAAACTGCAGAACAAAAACAAAAACGGAACAAAAACTGCCAGAACACGGCCACACAGCCCGGAAAACCCACAACAACCATCGGATTCTGGCCGTGAAAGCCTTCGACTATACTTTATCTTTTATGTTTTATTGGTTTTACTGTAATTTCTTCCTTTGACTGTTGTGAGCCATCCAGAGTCATTAAGAGTCAATATTTTTTAAAATTCCATAGAGACATGCTTTGATTAGAAATCTGGTATGTCATGTCCTATACCAGCCTTTCTCAACCTTTTGACCCAGGAGGAACCCTTGACATACTTTTCAGGCCTCAGGGAACCCCCAGCACATTCAGGCTCAAATATAGGCCAGAAGTTACAAAATTATTATATTTATTTCCTGTGCAGGCCTGTATATATGCATTAAGAGTGTTCCTAAACTAAAAATAAAAAAATAAAAAATAAATAAAAATAAAAATAAAAGAATGAAGCTTACCTGTTTAATGTGAAGTTGCCCGATTTTGAAATAATTTTTAAAATAAATTGTGATCTCCCAGGGAACCCTTAGTGGCCTCTCGCGGAACCCGAGGGTGCCACGGAACCCTGGCTGAGAAACCCAGTATACTGTAGTACTTTAAGTTTTTAATAGTGTATCATTAGCCATATGATATTTTAGATTTGTAAGGGGCGTGCTGGCTCAGTGGGTAAGACGCCAGGCTTGTCGATCGGAAGATCGCAAGTTCGGCGGTTCGAATCCCTAGCCCCGAGTGTCGGAGTGAGCTCCCGCACTCGCCCCAGCTCTTGCCAACCTAGCAATTCGAAAGCATGCAAATGCAAGTAGATGAATAGGTACCACTTCCGTGGGAAGGTAACAGCGTTCCGCCTGCGTCATGCCGGCCACATGACCGTGGAAGCGTCTTCGGACAGCGCTGGCTCTTCAGCTAACAGACAGAGATGAGCACCGGCTCCTAGAGTTGGACACGACTGCACAAATGTGCGGGGGGAACCTTTACCTTTTTATTTTAGATTTGTAGGTTATCCAAGATTTGTTAGCTAAACACCCCTATTTTAGTGTTTAAATTGAGATGATGATGATGATGATGATGACGACGACTTGTACCATTTCTTTACATTCTTTTAAACTTGTATTATATATTTTCTTCTCTCCTTGAAAATGATAACACCTAGCTTGAAAAAAAGAAGTAAAAATAACATAAATAATTAGAATACATTAGCCTTATTGATGTCAGCAGGGTGGTCCGCAGGGGGCGTATGTGGGGGGAGAAGGTGAGGAAGTGGGTCTTTTGGGTGCCCGGACACCCAAACCGTCAGCTTCCCCTGACAGAGGAGAAGCTGAAAAGGAAGGAGGGGGAAAGAGGATAGGAATCAGGTACTTGAGAATTCAGGTGTGCACATTGTGGTTCTTCTCTTATTGTTCCTGAGGGAAAGCAGTGGGAAGCTTCGCTGGGGCATGATGATGGCAGAGCCCATAGGTTTCTTCGGCTGGCAGCCCCTGAGGATGGGGTGGAGCAGGGGTCCCCAACCTTTTTGGCGCCAGGGACCGGTTTCAAAAGACAATTTTTCCGCGGACCGGGGGGTGGGGTTTCTGGGATTTCTGCGGACCAGGGAGGTGGGGTTTGCGGGCAGGAGCCAATCGCACGTACCGGGGGGTGGGGCTTGCGGGCGGGAGCCAATCACAAGCTCCGGGGGCGGGGTTTGCGGGTGGGAGCCAATTGCGCAGAAGGGGGCAGGGTTTGCGGACGGGAGCCCCGCGGCCCAGTTACTAACAGGCCGCAGCCCACTAGTGGGCTGTGGCCCACAGGTTGGGGACCCCTGGAGTGGAGGAAACGGTGGGGCCCCTGATGCTTCGATACTGCAGCTGCTGAACCCAACTCATCTTTGGGGCACCTGTGCCAAAGTCGTAAGGGGTGTTCTTGACCCGCGTCACCAGTCTACCGGCAGAACACTACACACAGGTATTAAAAATCCCGGGTCTTAGGCTCTGCGGCACCTATGCTGCTGGGGGTGGGGTGGAGCATAGAAGTGGCAGGCAGCTCTACTGTGGGTGGAGCCCCCTAAAAAAGGTAAAGGTAAAGGTTCCCCCCGCACATTTGTGCAGTTGTGTCCGACTCTAGGGGCCGGTGCTCATCTCCGTTTGTCAGCCGAAGAGCCAGCGTTGTCCGAAGACGCTTCCACGGTCATGTGGATGGCATGACCCACGTGGAACGCTATATTAATCTACTTGCATTTGCATGCTTTCGAATTGCTAGGTTGGCAAGAGCTGGGGCGAGTGCGGGAGCTTACTCCGTCACACGGGGCTAGGGATGCGAACCTCCGAACTTGCGATCTTCCAACTTACCCGCCCCTCCCCGAAGGGGATAATTTTCGGTGCCAGGGATGGCAAGAGAGATGGCTTTCCAGCACCATGGGAGTACCCCATCTGACCCCAAAGCCCTGAAAATCAGAGACTGATAGGACTGGGGAATGGGGTGCCCCCAGCAGCCCCAACTGGCCAATAGGAGTAGGGCATCCCACCCAACTGAAGATTTGCTGCAGACCCACTGTGCCAACAGATGTGGAAAAACACTTCTGAATTAGAGCAAGAAACAACTGGCCAAGGTTACCTTTGAGGACTGGCAGACAAGGCCTCATTTCACTCCCACAGCTCATTCCACGTTCACGCCGGATTGACTCTTGCTTGCAGGCCGCCTTTAATCCGAATCAACGCATGCCTTTTCTTTTGGAATCCTCTTAAATCCAGAGAAAGACAGAGTCCTTATTTCACACCCGCAGCTCTTTCCACTTTCACTCCGGATTGATTGACTCTTGCTTGCAGCCAGCCTTTAATCCGAACCAACCAATCCCTTTTCCTTCGGGATCCTCTTGAATCCAGAGAAGGCCAGAGCGAGCCCCCCATTCCCCAAGCCAAGAAGGGGGCTTAACCTAACAACGTCCGCGTGGTCCCCACTCCTCCTCGTTCTCCGCTCCCCGCCCGGCCGCTGAAAGCGAATGCAGCGTCCGGACGCGGTGCCAAAGCGTGCTGGGCGCCCATTGGCTGCCGCCGCCTTTGACGTCATCCTTTCCTGCTGTTCGGGTCCCCTTCCCTCTCCAGACTGCGCGCCGCGCTCTGCAGCTGCGCTGGGACGTCGCGGGCGAAAAGTTTTTCCCTGTTGCTTTTTCTTCGGTCGGTCGCTCGCTCCTTCTTCTTCTTCTCGGCGTCTGAACTCCCGTCTCCCCCCACGTCTGCCCTCCGCCGCCTCCTTTGCAATTCCTTTTTTTTTTTTTTTTGGGAAAGCAGGAAACGGGGGCGTCTGCAGACCCCCTTTTCCCCGGCGCCGAGAGGTTCGCCAGCCGCGAGCCCCGACAGAGAGTTCTGCAGCTGGGCACGTTTCTTTCTTTCTCGTCTTCTGGACGGGGAGGAAGAGACCCCTGTCCAGGAAACGCGTCCCGGGGCCACTCCGGCGGGGCAGTTGCCCCCTCCCCTTCTCCTCCTCCTGGGGAGGGGGGCCTTTGGGATTGATCCTGGCCCCCGCCATCCCCGGTCCCGAGGTTTGGGCTGCAGGAGACGGAGCCCCCGCGCAGCTGGCGAAGCCAAGGAGGAACGCGGAGTTTGGGGGTCTTCCTGCAAGAAAGAAAGGTAAGCCCCCGTCGATCCGTGGCTTGAGTTGCGTCGCCGGAGTTTCGGACTTCATCCTGGGAAATCCCCCCTCCGGTCAAAATCTCCTTCCAAGTTGGGTTGCGCGAGGTCCTCCCTCCCTCCTTTTAATTCTCTGCATGGTTGTTGGATTCACTCAATTGGCAGGTTTGGCATTAAGGTTGTGTAGAATGGTTCTTCCACTCCCCTTTCTTGACTCGACGTGCATTCACACGGCCGGCCGAGGCGGAGGCTCCCCTTTCGAAAGTATCGGGTCGTGTGAGCTGGTGGTTCAGGGATCCTTGGATGGGCGTGTTGGCGAATGCCGCTGGAGTTTTTTTTTTCCTAGCTTCGCCACTCCTTGGAAGACTTTTCCTGACTTCTTACTTCCCTTCATTTCCCTCCCCCCAAATACTTCCCCCCGGCTTTTGCTAAGGGAATGGAAGAGGTTAGCATCAGAGCTGAGAGGTTAAAAGGAAAATAAAATAATACACCTTTAAACAGTATCTCTAGTGCAGAGAGTTAAAAAGTTGACAACCGAGATTTTGGGCCCTGCGAAAGACAGATGTTGATCTCATCACAGTTTTTGTAACTAGGATTGGTTTTAATTTGGGGGTTGCACACACACACACACACACACAGGTAGCGTTCTTCCTTTTTTGGAAGAGAAGATTAATAAATTAGTAGGGCCCTATGCGTACATGCACAATGTTCTCTCCAAAAACCAAAATAAGTCCAGCTGCTGCAGGCCACTTTGTCCAAGAAAGCATGTTGCGGGCTGCCGTGAACCCTAGCAGTTTTTATTTAAAGACATAAAAATATACACAGTTCTTTACGTATGTAACCTTGGCCACTACGATTTACCGGAAGAAAGTCCGGTTGCAAGTCTGCACACGGAAATTAAGAATTGACGGATTTGAGGGCTGCTCCGTTTCTTGAAAATCAGCCTGTTGGCTCCAAGCAAAATATTTTACTGGACTTTTTTTTTTTTTCTTTTTGGACGAAGGCTGATTTTTTAAAAAAAACTTCTGCTTTACCTTGTAAGTTTGCGATGTTTGGAAAGTACTGTAGTTCCCTTTCTGCTGAAAGAAAGGGAAGGAATTTAGCAGTGATATGTAGGTTTCTTCTGTACTATAATAATAGATTTGCGGGCTCATTTACAAGCCGTGATCTTAGCCTGATGGTGGTGGGGAATAATAATACCAGAACTCTGAATACGCACTTTGCTTTTTCACAGTCAACTACTGCATGTTATCTGGGATTAATAAATATCCAGCTCAAACTGTGTGTGTGAAGTTCGGATGTGCCAAAGACACAAAGTGAGAAGGGCAAGTTCGTTTCCTTTCGGTTTCAGGTGATAGGTAACCAGGCCTTCAGGTGATAGGTAACCCTCTCTTGCCATGGTACTTAAAGAAACCATAGCTTGTGGAGTCCTTGGCTTAATGTGAAACCATAGCTTAATGTGAAGGCTGAAGCTGGTTTGTCCACGGTGATTTGTTTACAAGCTGATCAGGAAAGAGAACTTGGAGCGAAAGGCTCAGCTGAATGCAAATATCAACCCGGGTGTGCTGCTGTTAAAACAAACTTAAAACTTGCTAAAAACCCCATGGAAAGAATTGAAAATTGAAGGATGCATGCAGCAATCACTTTATATAAATCGACCGTTAGACCAAATGCGGAAGACTGCGTACGGTTGGGGCCACAGCATCTGAAAAAGGGTATTGTAGAATTGGAAAAAATAGGGGCAAAAAAACCCAAAATGATTGCGGGGTAAAACTGTATGGAAAGACCACGGTGCTGGAGCTTGCAGGAAAGGGGGGAGAGAGAGAGATATATAACATAATGCGTAACATAGAAAATGTGGAAAGGGAAATTTTTCTACCTCTCTCACAGCGTGTGAAAATGTTGGCGGGGGGGGGGGAGTCATCGGATAAAACTAAATGTGGGGAGATTCAATACCAATTAAAAGGATGTTGTCGTCTTCTCCCCACTGGAGAGTTTACCAAATGCATCGGATCAGCCGCCGTGTAACACAGAACGCTGGACCAGGTGGGCCCTCGGCCTGATCTGGCTTCGAGCTTAGTCCAGCAAAATAAAGGATGTGTGAATCGGGTTGAACCATCGTGGAAGCTGGGAATAATTAGCTGCGTATTTCAGGTTACGACCGTGGCCTTTCCTTTCCTCTTGAGCCAAAATCTTTGGGTGACCTTGCGTGCATTTCCATGCACTGGTTCAGCGTTGCCTTATTCCGGGATGTTTTTCGACTTCCCTGTCTAGCTCACCATCTTGGGATTCCTTGAGGATAACCTGGCTGGATTGCCTGTGGTTAGCCCCCCCCCCCCCAAGCTACAGGCTTTTGCTGGAGACAAGGGGATGTTCTTTATGTGGTTGGCTTTGTTTTTTAGAAAAATCTGAATTTGGATGGGATACTGTATTTCTTTTGCATTTCCCTAGAGGCTTTTATCATGGGATGGGTCCTGTCTCTCCCCCCCCGCCCCGCCCCCCCATGTGGTCTTTGGTGAATTGTTAGGAATTAGAGCAATCCAATAACCCAGCAAATAGTGAAAACTCCAATCTGGATTTCATTCGGATTTAAAAACCAGGAGACTGTGAGTTCTAGTCCCGCCTTAGGCATGAAAGCCGGCTGGGTGACCTTAAGCCAATCCCTGTCTCTCAGCCCTAGGAAGGAGCCAATGGGAAACCAGGAGACTGAGAGTTCTAGTCCCGCCTTAGGCATGAAAGCCGGCTGGGGGACCTTGGGCCAGTCCCTGTCTCTCAGCCCTAGGAAGGAGCCAATGGCAAACCAGGAGACTGAGAGTTCTAGTCCCGCCTTAGGCATGAAAGCCGGCCGGGGGACCTTGGGCCAGTCCCTGTCTCTCAGCCCTAGGAAGGAGCCAATGGCAAACCAGGAGACAGAGTTCTAGTCCTGCCTTAGGCATGAAACCCGGCTGGGTGACCTTGGACCAGTCACTCACTCTCAGCCCAACTCACCTCACAGGGTTGTTGTGTTGTTGTTGTGGGAAAAACAGGAGGAGGAAGGAATATTAGGTATGTTCACCGCCTTGAGTTGTTTATAAAAATAATATTAAAAAAGGCGGGATAAAATATATAAATAAATAAATAAATAAATAAAAATAAATAAATAAATAAATAAATAAATAAATAAATAAATAAATAAATAAATAAATAAAAATTAAGTCCTGGGTGGGAGAATGCTATTTCCAGATAATGCTATTTCCAGATAATGCTATTTCCAGATAATTTCACAAACATTGACAGGACCATCCTATGCCTGGTTAGTCAGAAATCAGTTCCACGGTGATTCTTGGGCGTGCAAGAAATCACAGCCTTAATTGCTCTGTGACACACAAGTCATCTGGTGGGGAGAATTAGCAAAAAGATTATTTTTCCCTATGTTTCCAATGCATCGTATCAGGGCTTACTGGTGATTCCAATCTACATTTTGGGGAATTGAGAAAAGCTTTACAATTGCAGTTTGGGTTGATGACTTGGGAATTAAAGGAGGAGCCGAATGAAATGCCCATTTCCCGAGAATTAATGTATTTAAAAACAACAACAGCCACCAATAGCTTTATAGCTCTGGAGGGGTGGTGGGGTCTTTCTGGGTCTGCAAAATTGGTTACTGTTGCAATTGATTGATTGGGGTTGAAAATGGAAGGGTGTCCTTGGTGAACTGCAGGGGTCAGTCAGTCGGTTCCTGGGTGCTGTGAGCAGGTTCTGCTGCAAACTTTTAAAAGATTCAGATTCAGCACGCAGAGAGAGGGTGTCCTGAGGCCGAGTGAGGAGAATGGGCCTTAATTGCTGCAAAAATATTCCTTGTTCTTGTCAAAGTCAGTAGTGAGTCTCCAGTGAGCAGTCAGAGGCAAGAAAATGAGATTCCTTTGAGTTAACCCCTGGCGACTTCCTGGAACGCATTTGTGTAGTTTTTTGACAACACTACGGAAGCGGTTTCCCATTGCCTTCTTCCGGGATGCTGTTTTGACTTTCCATCTAGTCTACTGTCCTGAGACGTCCTGGTGATCTCCCATCCAAGCACTAACCAAGTCTGGTTTTGCTTAGTTTAGCTTCTGAGCCCAGACACCATGCATGTCGGCTGGCATGTCTGAATGATCTCCAGTGGGCAAGAGGAAAAAACTGTGGATGTAGAAAAATGTATGATCACATGGAGGATTTTGTCTAATCTTCCCCCACATGCCTCCTTCCCATGCAGTATTTTTTTCCTCTTTCTCTCTTTAGAGGCCTCTTGAAAAATTGCATCATGCTTTTGTGGCTGTGTCACAAAAGTCGGAAGAGCAATGTTGACAATGCAGCCTGTGGCAACTGGGCTTCCCTTTCTGCCTGGTCGATATAGATCCGCCTGCATTTGAATGGCTGTGAAAATGCAGCCCCAGTGTTTTGTCTGTTGGGAAGTCAAGGACGGGATTCATGCATCTGGCTAGGGAATTCTGGGAGTTGAAGTCCGTGCATGCTGGCTGGGGGATTCTGGGAGTTGAAGTCCGTGCATGCTGGCTGGGGGATTCTGGGAGTTGAAGTCCGTGCATGCTGGCTGGGGGGTTCTGGGAGTTGAAGTCCGTGCATGCTGGCTGGGGGGTTCTGGGAGTTGAAGTCCACATGCCTTAAAGTTGCCGAGTTTGGGAAACACTAATCTGGATAGACGGAAAGAAAAATCCAGGATTAGTCACTGCCCCATGAATGGTAGCTGGTGTCTAGGTGCAGCTGTTAAGCCTCCCCACCGTTGAGATTTGATCATAATGTTCGCAGAACATGCTAAAGTTTAGCTAAAGTGGAGTTTGGGATTCAACATGTTAAGGGAATGTAGCCATTGTCCCACCATCTCATTAACCCATAATCCTGTTTATTTGTGAAGGCGCAGAATATGATGGGGATGCAGGAGCTGAGTGTTGAGTGTGTTTTGCAAAGCCAGCCAACAACATCTGCAGCTGTCCAGGGTGGGAAAAGCTGGGTCCATCTCTTCTGCGATGAGGAAGAAGCATTCTGAGAACCAGGGTGGGGTACAGGTAGTCCTCACTTAACAACCACAATTGAGACCGGAATTTCAGTTGCTAAGCAAAGCGGTCATTAAGCAAATCTGACCCGATTTTATGACCTTTTTTGCGGCGGTTCTTAAGCGGATCACTGTGGGCATTAAGCGAACGTTAAGCAAATCAAGCAGTTCCCCATTGATTTCGCTTGCCAGAAGCCAGCCGGGAAGGTCGAAAATGGCGATCAAGTGACCACAGGATGCTGCAACAGTCATAAATTTATGTTATATAAATATAAATAAATAAATAAATAAATAAATGCGAACCAAGCGCCCAAATCATGATCACGTGACCGTGGGGATGCTGCGACGGTTGTAAGTGTGAGAACCGGTTGTAAGTCAGTTTTTTCAGCACCGTCGTAAGTTTGAACCGTCACTAAACAGATAGTTGTTAAGTGAGGACTATGCCGGAAGATGAGCCCCTCAGGTCGGAAGGTGTCCAATATGCTACTGGGGAAGAGCGGAGGGCAATTCCGAGTAGCTCCAGAAAGAGTGAAGCGGCTGGGCCAAAGCTGTGGATGTGTCTGGAAGTGGAAGGAAAGTCCGATGTTGTAAAGAACAATATTGCATTCCAGAACATGGCCACACAGCCCGGAAGACCCACAAGAACCATCGAACTCCGGCTGTGAAAGCCTTCGACAACGCAAATACTTTAAGTAAACCCCTGATTTGATAGCCTAGCAGGGGGAAGAGAGGTCTTTAAAAGCAGAACAGCTGTTAAATCTGACCAATGGGATTTTGCACAAACAGATTTTTAATATCTTATGCCTTTTACGAATGTGGAACATGGCAAGCAGGATTCTATAGGTGTGCAAAAGCATGCAGGGTGCAGGGAGATTTTGCCTGCGGCATCCAAGTCTGCTAACCTGAGGTTAATTAAATTGAGAGTTTACAGTAGCACGGATGGCAGATGATTGGCAGTCTGAGGATCCACCCATAATGGCAAAAGTGGATTGTTTTTTCCATCCTTGATTTCAGATCCATGAAAAGAACCAGGAACCGGACAGGCCAAAACACCACACCAATTCAAGATGGGTGGGTTCAACATTGCACTAAGCCCTTGTTCCCTTCGCAAATCACCTGGGGCCGACGCCATAAGCCACATAACCAACAAACCATGTTGGCTGGGTTCATGCAACATGCAGCTAAACAAACCACCCACATCTTGGCTTAGTGCCGTGTGTGCGCCTGCTTTGGTTAGTCAGCAGACAGGAGATGCTGAGGTTTGCCGACATTGCAGCAAATCAGGATTTGATGGGAGTTTTGGGGAAGTATGGTAAAAGAAATTTCTTTGCTGAGATTTTCTGCAGGAGGGGGGTGTCTTTGGGGACGGCGTGTTGAAGTTGAAAGTGCTTCTGTTCTGCTGAAAAGCTGAAAGACCCTTTTATGCCCTTCGTCCTCAATATAGGCTTGATGTCTCAGGGGTTTCCCGTCCTCCAAATGTGCCTTAATGTTCAGTAGACAGAAACTCACAACTGTGCTACGTTCATAAATGCGGAAAAGAAATGCTTTCTATCGGGAGCAATTGGAGTTGTCAGGGGAAGACAAGGACCGGGTAGGCGAGAGGCTGACGGGGCTTGAAACTTGCATGTTAGGCTTGAAAAATTCCACAGAATGCAACTCCTTCTGGGTTGCGTCAGAGAGATGCTGAAGTTGTTTGTTCCTAAGCAGGACAAAGTGTTTCTTGGATCTGAAAATGTGCCTGGATTTTCTCTTGAAACTTCTAGCCTCGGGTGGGCAATTAATAGCCTGTGGAGTTGTAATAACAACTTTCCTATCATATACGGTATTTGCTAGATTTATATTTCACCTGTCCCCTTGGGACTCAAAGCAACATAAGCAGGGTTCTTTTATTTTCCTGCACAACAACAACCCAGTAAGGTAGGATGGACTGGGAGTTATTGATTGATCCCAAGTCCCTTGGGGAATTTCTATGGCTGAGGATGGATTTGAACCTTTGTTTTTTCCATCCTGCTCCATCACCTGAACCCAGTGTTTTGCAACCTTGGCCACTTTAAGATGTGTGGACTTCAACTCCCAGAATTCCCCAGCCAGCCTTGCTGGCTGGGGAATTCTGGGAGTTGAAGTCCACAGATCTTAAAGAGGCCAAGGTTGAGAAACACTGCCTTAACCACTACACCAGAGCTTTCCAAACTTTTCATGTTGGTGACACACTTTTTAGACATGCATCATTTCGCTACACACTCTTACAGCAGGGCACAAGGCAGGCACTAGGACCTGCGTGGAATCAAAGCTGGTTTGGAGGCAGCCAGGCACAAGGCAGGCACTAGGACCTGTGCGGAATCACAGCAGGTTTGGAGGCAGCGCGGCACAAGGCAGGCACTAGGACCTGCGCGGAATCCTGGCAGGGCAGGTTTGGAGGCAGCAAGGCACAAGGCAGGCACTAGGACCTGCGTGGAATCCTGGCAGGGCAGGTTTGGAGGCAGCAAGGCACAAGGCAGGCACTAGGACCTGCACGGAATCCCAACAGGTTTGGAGGCAGCCAGGCACAAGGCAGGCACTAGGACCTGTGCGGAATCCAGGCAGGGCTTGGAGGCAGCAGCAGCCGCGACACACCCAGACACTGCAGCCGACACACTAACGTGTCCCGACACACAGTTAGGAAAGCTCTGCACGACACTGTGCTGCCTCTCAGAGGCATCTTCAGGGGGTGATCAAGATCAGAAAGAGGGCAGATGGGGCATTGCGATGCAAGTCCTGCCCCTTTTGGATGTGTGTTGATGTTGCACGCATGTTCAAAAGGAGAGGCGGATGCATCAGGACACTCCGTCTGCCATATTGTGGGTTTTGACCACTGTTGCCCCCTCTGTTTCTGAGCCTTTGGGACAGGAATTCTGAATCTGTCCCCAGGTGCTATTTAGGCGTGCTGAAAAATTAATAAGAGCCAGTTTGGTCTAGTGGTTAAGGTGCTGGGCTAGAAACCGGGAGACCGTGAGTTCTAGTCCCGCCTGAGGCAGGAAAGCCGGCTGGGTGACCTTGGGCCAGTCCCTGTCTCTCAGCCCTAGGAAGGAGCCAATGGCAAACCAGGAGACTGACAGTTCTAGTCCCGCCTTAGGCACGAAAGCCGGCTGGGTGACCTTGGGCCAGTCACTCTCTCTCTCAGCCCTAGGAAGGAGCCAATGGGAAACCAGGAGACTGAGAGTTCTAGTCCCGCCTTAGGCATGAAAGCCATCTGGGCGACCTTGGGCCGGTCACTCTCTCTCAGCCGAACTCACCTCACAGGGTTGTTGTTGTGGGGAAGATAGGAGGAAGGAGTATTAGGTATGTTCACCGCCTTGAGTTATTTATAAAAATAATAAAGGCGGAATAAAAATTAAATAAATAAATAAATAATGGGGCCAGTTAGTGGCAGAATGGCATCACTTGCGTAAAAGAAACATGAATCTAATTGTCATTGAAAGAAACACGAACCTAATTTCATGGAGGGAACGTTCCTTTTAATATGATAAACCAGTCAACGGTTAATATTACTGTCTTATGACGGTGATTATTATTATAATAATCAACCATTTGACTCTGTCCACACACCTTCAGATCATTTTCCTGCAGCTCCTCATTCGCTGTCCAGCTGAAAGCAAGGAAGGAAGGAACTAGGAGGTTCCGAAGTCAGATGTTAGGTGCAGATCCATAACTGGGAAAACGTTGCTTTGGAGTTAAGAAAGAAATAGCACTGAAAAAAAACATGTTCTAGAAGAGAAGTCTTCTAGGGCTGTGCAAAATGGAAACTTGCAATCTCAGTGAGGCTGTTCCAGTTGTTCTGGGCATGTTTTGAGATCCGACCCTTGTGATGGCTCTGTTCCAAAGTTGGATCAATTTTGGACTGCTCGAAACAT
The DNA here is from genome assembly GCA_023362775.1 of Charina bottae. Taxonomy (NCBI): domain Eukaryota; kingdom Metazoa; phylum Chordata; class Lepidosauria; order Squamata; family Charinaidae; genus Charina; species Charina bottae. The sequence continues at coordinate 6,049,276 of JALMGJ010000037.1, read as the reverse complement.
CCCATACATAGTTCAGAATGGACCATTTCAGAGTCAGAAGAGTCAGATCTGTGATATCCCTGGAATCCAGCTGGGTCTAACCAGTAAACCAGGGTTTCTCAACCTTGGCAACTTTAAGATGTCTGGACTTCAACTCCCAGAACTCCCCAGCCAGCATGCTGGCTGGGGAGTTCTGGGAGTTGAAGTCCAGACATCTTAAAGTTGCTAAGGTTGAGAAACTCTGCAATAAACTGTCCAACATCCTAAATGGTTTAGGACTAAGATCTCTGAAAGGCCATCATCTGCTCTAGCGAGAATCTCCATTCCTAGACCTGTATTCCCAGTCTGGTCTCTAGGGCACGAATATAGTCTTCCCCATAGTTTCTACATTCTATTTTACAAAGCCACTTTCTCTGTTCTGGTGCTTCTAGATGGTGATCTCTAGAAACCAAGATCTTTTCCACAACAGGCGTTAGCCAAGGAGGGCTGGGTTTGGTGGGAGAATGGACTAGCAAATTTGGAGATGTCCAGCTGAGAAGGACTGTTCTAAGCCTTCTTTAGAGTCTACTTTTGTTTCCTGATTTTCATCCTCTTTCCTTAACAGGAGTTGGTTTTTCTTGTTGCTGCTATTTCAGTTTTGGGCCATAGGCCTCATATTAAAATAGGAAAAATATATATGGCCAAGGAAATTAAAACATTGGTATCTTGGAGTTCAAATAAGGTTGCTGACTCATTTTCCCCTCTAAATGTTGATGCTCTAATTACTTAATTACTGTGTGCATTGGGATGAGAGATGAACAATAATATGGCTTAGCTTTTCCTTGAAAATATTCCCTCCCTGAATCTGGTTCAGTGATATGAAACACACATTCTCACAGTCCAACATTTAGGGTTTCTTTCTCTCCCTGCAGCTTCTAAAATGTCAGTTTTTATAAAGCAGAAGGTTAAACCAGGAGACTGAGAGTTCTAGTCCTGCCTTAGGCACGAAAGCCGGCTGGGTGACCTTGGGCCAGTCCCTGTCTCTCAGCCCTAGGAAGGAGCCAATGGCAAACCAGGAGTCTGAGAGTTCTAGTCCCGCCTTAGGCACGAAAGCTGGCTGGGTGACCTTGGGCCAGTCCCTCTCTCTCAGCCCTAGGAAGGAGCCAATGGCAAACCAGGAGACTGGGAGTTCTAGTCCCAACTTAGGCAGAAAAGCCGGCTGGGTGACCTTGGGCCAGTCCCTGTCTCTCAGCCTTAGGAAGGAGCCAATGGCAAACCAGGAGACTGAGAGTTCTAGTCCCGCCTTAGGCATGAAAGCCGGCTGGGGGACCTTGGGCCAGTCCCTGTCTCTCAGCCCTAGGAAGGAGCCAATGGGAAACCAGGAGACAGAGAGTTCTAGTCCCGCCATAGGCATGAAAGCCGGCTGGGTGACCTTGGGCCAGTCCCTGTCTCTCAGCCCTAGGAAGGAGCCAATGGCAAACCAGGAGACTGAGAGTTCTAGTCCCGCCTTAGGCATGAAAGCCGGCTGGGGGACCTTGGGCCAGTCCCTGTCTCTCAGCCCTAGGAAGGAGCCAATGGGAAACCAGGAGACAGAGAGTTCTAGTCCCGCCTTAGGCATGAAAGCCAGCTGGGTGACCTTGGGCCCGTCCCTGTCTCTCAGCCCAATTCACCTCACAGGGTTGCTGTTGTGGGGAAAATAGGAGAAGGAAGGAGTATTTAGGTTTGTTCCCCAACTTGAATTATTTATAAAAATAATAAAGGTGGGATAAAAATTCTAAAAAAAAAGTCATCTTTTCAGACCCTCAGACAGGCTAGCTAAGTTCTTTATTTGCTGTGGAGGCATTTCTCATGAACTTACCTAGGTGTAAAATGTCCTTTCAGATTTATTTATTTGTAAGTAAGGAAATCCATAGCTGTCAGACGTTTGGGAAAATGAACCCGTTAAATAGAGGTAAATGTCATTGAAATAATTTGCATTTATGAGATTGGCAGTTTCTATACACGATGTATGGACAATAACAGAATGGCTCTCATCTACTCATCTGTGCTTCTGAGCTAAATTGCCCAACTTTCTAGCTTACAACATGTGTGAAGGGTTGAATGAAAATAGCTTATATGTACTTGTAGGTTCAGGGTGCAAAGCCGTTTTGTGTGTACAGCTTCCATCTCATGGTCCTGAGGTTGCTTTGGATGCCTTAGTGGACAACCTGTGTTAGAAACTAGATGGAAGAGTGCAGCCCTCTTACACTGTGGTTTTTGATACCTTCAATCTTACTGTCTTTCTGAACTGCTTAGAAGATGGGGCCTCGGGGGCACTCTTTTGCAGAAGCTCTGGGTCTTTCCGTCCAGCCAAGTCCAAAACGTAGGTGTGGTAAACTACAGCTTGAAACATAGTCCATTGACTTTTGGTGACCAATAGGATTCCATCATGGTTCCCATCTTGTTCAGTATCTCTGTGACACTTCTGGAGGAGATCATCCAGAGCTTTGTTCTTCCTCACCATCCAACTCTAGGTAGGTTTTCCCCTGCACAGTCGTGTCCGACTCTAGGGGCCAGTGCTCATCTCCGTTTCTTAGCCGAAGAGCCAGCGCTGTCCGAAGACGCTTCCGCGGTCATGTGGCTGGCATGACGCACGCGGAACGTTGTTACCTACCCACCGAATTGGTACCTATTTATCTACTTGCATTTGCATGCTTTCGAATTGCTAGGTTGGCAAGAGCTGGGGCGAGTGCGGGAGCTCACTCCGTCACGCGGCGCTCGGGTCTCGAACCGCCGACCTTCCGATCGACAAGCCTGGCGTCTTAACCACTGAGCCATCGCGCCCCACTCTAAGGAGAGAGCCTTGAAGGAGTGGAACAGCCTTCTTCCTGGAGTCATGGAGGCTCCATCTCTGGAGGTTTGCAAATAAAGTTTGAACAACCCTTTGTCTGGGATGGTCTGAACCAACTCTAAGGAAGACTTAAATTGGTATTCTTGGACATTGTCTGAGTTTGATAATCAACCTGGTAAAGAAGACTAGTTGAAATTAAATCCAGAAAGTCCTGGGGATCAATGGCTCTTAGCCTTGAAGGTGGTGGGACCGCCTCTGAAGTCCATCTGCTGGGAGACTCATGGGCCTCCATGGACAGTTGGTGGGCTGCTGGGAGAACAGAAGGCTGGACTAGATGGTCCAGGGGGCCGATCCAGCAGGGCACTGCTTATGTTTTTATACATGTTCTTATGTTCGGACAAGACGGAAGCGCTAATGGTAAAAAGCAGTTGTCCTCTGAAATGGCCCATTTGCTCTGAATTTTGCAATTTGCAAAGTAGAGAAAAAAGTATGTACAAAAACGGGTATACAAACTTCTGACAGATATACGAAAACTGGTATGCAAACTTCAGTTAGATATACATTTGCAAGAAATATGCACAATAGGCAAAAATATGGACCAAAACTCTGGGCCGTGGGAGAAATTCATACAAAATTAGGTACAAACTTTTAGGCAAAGTTTTTTTAGTCAAAAGACGGGGAGCTAAATTTAAGATTGGCAAAATAACAAACCTTGACAGATTCAACCACTCCTGAAACTTAGATTAGGCTCCCTTCACTACATCTTAGAAACACTCCACGGATGAAAATGGGAATGAAAAGCTCATCAAAAATCTAAAAGGATGTCCTTACTGTGTGCCATGCCCTGTTAGGTAAAGTTTGAGAAACCTCCCTTTGGAATTTGACCTACAGCTTTTATTTCTGAGATATTTGTAGCTACAAAATACTTGTGTACTCTTCAATTACAAACATTCCTGCTCGAGAAGAATCCGACTGAATGCCTTTTCTGTGTACCACGTGTACGGAAAACAGATTATAGGAGCCTGAAAAGGAAATATGGGGTTCATCTGGGTTATTTTCTTTGCACAGAAACTCCAGACTTACTATTTGCTTTTCCCAGAAAGCGATACAGTATGTGGGCTGCAGATCGCCAACCCAGGCTTACGAATTTTCCACTAAAGCCCCGTTGTTTCTCCAAAGAAATAGGAGCCAAAATTATCAACTGTGTTGCATTCAGAATTGCTTTGGGGAAAAATCAAAGGGAGACAGTGTGTTTTTGGACTGCAAGGAATGATTTGGCTTCCAAAGCAGAATTATTTATGTTGGTGGTTTGATTTCTCACCTGTTGCTGGAATGGGACATCCTTTTTCCTGTCACTTCTGTGGTTCTGGTTGATACGTTGCTGGTTTCCTTAAACCTTTCAAACTGAAGAGGAAGATGGACGTGGACAGCAAGATCGCCTTGGAAGCACCCTCAGGAATCAGACTAAACCACAAAGGTGCCTTTTTGCCTCCTAGTCTCAGGGATGAAAAACTGGGAATTCGGAATGATGGTCCCCTTCAGGAGACGGTGTCCATTTGGACTCGCCACAATCCAAGAAGGGTATTGAAGAACTGGAAAGATTGCAGAGAGGTCCAACAAACGATGGTGACCCTTGGAGGCTGAATCTTACCAAGAATGGTTAAAATGTTTTATTTATTTTATTTTATTTATTGGATTTTATCACCGCCCATCTCCTCCGAAGGGGGGACTCTGGGCGGAAGGGCGTTTTGCTGAAGGGAGACCTGAGAGCCGTCTTCCAATCCCAGGGTGTATTCTCCAGAGCTCTCAAGGGCAGGACAAGAACCAAACGGTGGACGCTTTAGGGAGATCGATCCAAGCTCCAATTTCCCAACCGTGAGAGCCTTGAAGCAGCGGAACAGCCGGCTTCCTGGAGCCATGGAGGTTTTCAAACAAAGTGTGAACGACCCTTTGTCTGGGATGGTCTGAAGACCCCTGCCCTGAGCAGGGGGTTGGTCTAGAACAGGGGTCGGCAAACTTTTTATGCCGGGAGCCATTTTGACATGCTCGTGCACATTTTGAAATGCTCGAGAGCCAGGGGGCGGGGCTTGCGGGCGGGGGCCAATCGCGTGGAAGGGGCGGGGTTTGCGGGCTGGGGCCAATCACGTGGAAGGGGGCGGGGTTTGCGGGCAGGGGCCAATCGTGCACACTTAGGGCCTGCTGCCGCCATGACCGCCACGCCCACTGCATTGCCCGCCGCTGCCACGCTTGCCCCGCCACGTCCGCCACTGCACCTCCCCCGGGGTCCGAGTAAGTCGCGACGGGCGGGCGGCGAGCAAAGCGTCGCCCCGCCTCCTCCCCCGGGGTCCTTCGTGAAGGCCTTCTCCTCCGTCCTCGCTGCTCCCGCCGCCGCTCCTTACTGCCTTCCTTCTTCTCTCCCTCGCCGGCACCCACCACCCCTGCCCCACCTCCGCCCACCCTTCTCCTCCCTCCCCCTCACAGAGATTTCGTCTCTGTCTCCTTCTTCTGTCTGCCAGTCTCCTTCGAAGCAAGCAAGCGCCCAAGCGAGGGAGAAGCCGCTCTTTCTTTCTTCCTATGGCCGCCGAAGAAGGGAAAGGCGCCGGCGGGAGGGAGGGAGAGCGGCCAGGAGGGAGGCGCTCCGGCCCTTCCCTCCAACCTCCCCGCCATCCCGCCTCATTCCCCGGGCGGGCGGGCGGCGCTCGGGGGCTGCGCTCGGGCTTCCTTGGCGGCGGCGGCGGCGCTCAGGGTTAGATGCGCGGGCCCGGGTAGGGCTCCCCGCCGCACCAGAAGTCGGGTGCCTGCGGCGTCTCCAGCAGCCGGGGCGGGCGCGGCGGGCGGCGGCGGCAGGCTCTGTCCGGCAGGCAGCCGGTAGTAGTGGCAGTCGCGGCCGCGCGCCGGGTCTTGGGCGGCGCCAGGATGTCGAGGAAGGCGGCGGGGCCGCCCTCAGCCGCGATCTGGTGCAGGTTGTCGCGCTGCGGGGACAGCAGGCAGGGCGGCGCGGCGGCCGTCTAGAGGCGGTGCGAGCACAGCAGGGCGCGCAGCCGGCGGGGTTTGATGGGGCGGGAGCGTGCACCCGGAGGGCCTCCCGCGGCCGCTTCTCCAAGGCGGGTTGCAGAGTGCGCGCTGCGCCCACGGGAACGCCTGGTCCCTCCGCTCCCTCCAGCTCCGCCACCAGCCCCAGCAGCCCGCCCGCCCCGTCCTGCCGCCCGGCAAACCTCCGCCGCCTCCGTCCCCCCACCGCCCCGGCCAGGCCCCCTGCGCCGCCCTGCCGCTCGCGTCCCGGGCCCGCGCCCTCGCCCAGCACCTGGATGCCGCGGAGCAGCGCCATCTCCAGCCACAGCAGCCCCTGCAGCCGCTCCTGTGCCGCCTCCGACAGCGCCGCGTCCCGGGCCAGCAGCGCCTCCCTGCTGCGCCGGGCCTTGCTCAGTGCGAGAGCCAGGGGGCGGGGTTTGCGGGCGGGGGCCAATCGCGTGGAAGGGGCGGGGGTGAGTTCAGCTGCGGAAGAGCCACACTCAAGGGGCCAAAGAGCCGCATCTGGCTCGCGAGCCGCCATTTCCGACCCTTGGTCTAGAAGACCCCCAGGCTCCCTTCCGACTTTAGGATTCTGTGATTCTATGACTGTAGAAGTGCCAGCTAAAGGAAGCCCCCCTTGCTTAGCTCATGTGATGGTGCCAATACGGCTTCCAAAGCTTCAGATCCGTTTTGCAGTTCTTTTGGAGCGATGAACCCGCCTTTTCAAATAAACAAGCAAAAAGCATCTGAACCAGGAAGAAAGGATGGGGTGCTTATTATCTCGGCCATAGCGATTGTGAAACCGGTTTTGGCCATGACTTGGATGTCTTATTATTTCATCTGTCATCAGGCGTGACAAATACTGTTTCTTGGGGATCTTGACATAATCGTTGGTTAGCATACGGACGGTAATAAAGTGTCTGATCTTTCTCTTGCTTATTCTTGCAATAAGCGATGAGGTTGCGCAAGCAGGGATGGTAGATGGCTTATGTTTCTGGGGGTGGAAGTGGAAAAATGAGGCCGACACAAACAGAGTCCAGGAATGGTTAATTTGCAGATTAATCCAGAAAACGACCTTGGCTGAAAAGCCTTTCGGTGTGGTCCACTTTCTTGAAAGACACAGTGCATTGTTAAGTATGCATGTACAAGGATGGAATTATTCTCTGATCAGTGTGCATACAATTGCATTTGTTTGCTTATTCGAGATTTCTTTTTCTCCTTTCTGTGCCATACAGTAATGAAATTTGAGAGCAGTTTAGGATGGCAATCACAATAAGACATTATTGGTGACAACAATACATTTAAGTCAGTGTTTCTCAAATTTGGCAACTTTAAGAGGTGTGGACTTCAACTCCCAGAATTCCCCAGCCAGCATGGCTGGCTGGGGAATTCTGGGAGTTGAAGCCCACACCTCTTAAAGTTGCCAAGTTTGAGAAACACTGGTAAGTAAAGGCCAGACAATGGTGGGGTCATAAAATCAAGGCAGTAGATAAAAGGCTGGAGAATCACCCGGTAAAACAGCAGTGAAAAATCTTGAAAGCCCCAAAGAATGGTTAGATATTTCTTGACACTCGAAGGATATAAAAATGCCCATGAGAGTTTTGCCTCAAGGAGGAACTTCTCATGAGTAATTCTTTGTAGATGGTCTAGGAAGTGAAAGTCTTTTGGGTTAGAAATAGCTTAGAAAGGCTGTTTTTAATAGCATGCATGAAGATTAAAGTGTGTTTTCTTTCCTTCCTCCCTGCCTGCTTTTCATAAGAACACAAAACGTAGAGTGGAAATTCGGCCCCAGAAAAAGCTGAAACTTGGCAGCTCCAGAACTCAAGTTGGGCAAAACAAGGAAATCGGACAGATTCCTCCAGTTCCGAGATATTGTTATAAGTTTTGCATATCTCTGCTTCCATCCCACTCCTGAAACCATGTTTGTTTGTAGGGGTGGTTTTTTTTCATGCCACTTCCCCCCACAACCCCCCAGGACAGCTGTGGCTGATACTTGGAGGTTCAGGGCCTGAAGTTAACCTTCTGAAGGGCCCAGGACATCATCAAACAATGTAGACTAGCAACTTGATCTGAAGGGGTGTGGTTGAACTTTTCTGGCCTTCGGGGGTGCTTTAAGTGTGTGGGGAGCAAGATGCATCTCACAGACTAACTCTCCCCCATCACTCTTAACCTCCCCCAAGAGCTCAAGAAGACACTCTTCAGATTTGGCCATTTTACCCCCCAATTTATTTATAGATTTATTTATGATTAAACTTATACTCCTGCTTTCTGCTGAAAGCAGCATTCAAAGTGGCATGCAATTTTTTTAAAAAAACTGCGGAGTATAAATCATTGCAATTAAAGCCAAAGGCAAATTTGAAATAAATTATTGAAATAATTAATAATTAACAATGCTGGTTGGTTACAAGCAAGCTACAGATTGCTAATAATCTTTTCTCTGTTTGGTCTTGGACTGTAAATAAATTTAGATTGATTGAATCATCTCCTCCTCCTCCTCTACCTCTTCCTCCTCATTAATATTAGCAGCAGCACCTAATTATTAGGAGCTTATTTAAACCTAACAGCCAAAGAATATAACTGATACAAGAGGATCACGATTTCGGCACAGGGCAACCAGTTTGCATTATGACCGTCGTAGCATCACGTAGTCACATGATAGCCATTTTTTACCTCCCCGGCCAGCTTCTGGCAAGCAAAATCAGTGGGGAACCATGTGATTCGCTTAACGACCACATGCCCACTTAATGACCTCAGTGATTTGCTTAACGACTGCCACAAAAAGGTCATAAAATCAGGTCGGATTTGCTTAATGACCGCTTCACTTAGCAACTGAAATTCCGGTCCCGATTGTGGTTGTTAAGCGAGGACTACCTGTAATGGTTAGTAGGTGCATTTGGTGAGTCGATCTGCTGCCAGAATCTTATTCTGCACCTTTCAGAATTTCCACCCTGCAAATATTTTATCTGTTACTGGGAGCCACAAAAAAAAAAGCAAAAGAAAGTTTTTCATGCATGCAACACCCAGCACAAGCTTGTTGGCTCTTCAGGAGTGAGGCCCATTGAATTCAATAAGACCTTCTCCATGGAAAATAGGAATCTAGTTGTTGGAGTGGTTTACAAACCGCTCCTGGGTTTATGGGCTGAAGCTTCATTGGGGAGCTTCTGCTTGCGCCTTTTTAATTAGCAAGCATGTTTTCCTACAAATTGTGATGGAAAATTTCAAGGAAGAGCAGTAGGAGAGCTAGAGAGATTTTGCTGGCAGAATGAAGGAGGTTAGAAACTAGCCAAGACATGAGAGCAAATCCACCTGACCTTAAAAAGTAAAGAAAGGGCTTGGTTTCTTTTAGGTAATGTTTGTCTAGCTCAGGGCTTTCTAAAGTGCCGCCGTTGGTGACGCACCAACAGCGGCAGCGGGGGGCGGTGCGGCAGTGTGCGCGGGGGCGGGGGTGTGTATGGCGGCGGTGGCAGCAGCGGCAGCCTCCGCTAAAACGCAGAAGCACTGATGGCACGCCGCTGCCGCCGCAACCATGCACGCCCCCGCTGCCGCTTCCGGGTTGTGTGGCGACACACCAGACTGTGTGTTGCGACACACTAAAGTGTCACGACACACAGTTTGGAAAGCTGTGGTCTAGCTCCTGTTCTTTTAACACCTATCTGACACATGAAAGATGAGCAGACAAATCTTCCTTCCTCCTATGCCTTGATCTGCATACCAGGAAATAGTTCACCTGTTGAGTTTCGGCTGGCAGGTGTCAGACCAAATACTGGAGCAAAGTCTTAGGCTAGGAAAACTTTCTCTGTTTTCTTTCTCTCTCTCTCTCTGAAACATACAGGTAGTCCTCGCTTAACAACCATTCATTTAGCAATGGTTCGGACTTATGACAGTGCCGGGAAAAACCAACTTACGACCGGTCCTCACACTTATGACCATTGCAGCATCCCCATGGTCACATGACCACGATTTGGGCACTTGGCAACTGGTTCACATTTATGACCATCGCAGCGTCCCGTGGTCATGTGATCGCCATTTTCAACCTACCCAGCCAGCTTCTGGCAAGCAAAATCAAAAACCACATAATTCACTTAACGACCACGTGGTTTGCCTAACACCTGCGGTGATTCACTTAACGGCTGCCACAAAAATGGTCCTAAAATCGGGTCGGATTCGCTTAATGACTGCTTCACTTAGCAACCAAAGTTCTGGTCCCAATTGTGGTCGTTGAGCGAGGACTACCTGTAATTCCAAGGGGATGTGATCAAACTGGCAGCGCACTGCTGTGGTTTTGCAAAATGGGGAGATGAATGCTCAGACTTGAGGGAGAGTGATCCGAGAAGGAGTTTGCATCTCCTGGTCTATGGTTTGCACCTCCAGGAGAGCGTGACCTCACCATTTTTGAGACCCGGACTTCCTGCAGAGACCTCTTTGCACCTACCTTTTCCACAATTAATGAAAGGCTCAGCGAAGACCAGTTCCCATGGAGACACACACTACCTCTTATGGCGGTCACCTTTAAGCTGGACCTTGCTGCAGGCCCGTTCTTTGTCGAGAATCGCATTCCTCGGGCAGAGTCCTGAACCAGGGTCCCAACTTCTGCTGAGCAGGTCTCCCTTCCAGGCAGCAAGCCAACTGCTCGACTTCCCACTCCCCCTTTCAAGAGAGCCTTCAGGGGAATCTTTCCTCCTCTTCGTCTCTTCGTTTTCAGGACGTGCCGGATGCCGGCTTGCGCAGCCGGGTCGAGATGCTGGCTCCGCAGTTGCCCAAGCGACAAGACGCTTGTTTGGGGTGACTCATGAAATGCCAGCCAGAAACTGCTAAGAGTGGATGAGATCATTGTGAGGGCTGATCGGGAGCATCTGGTTTCTTTGGGGAATGGCTGGACGAAACCGGCTTGCAGTCCAGGAGGGAATTTCCAAACGCCTTGCTTTCTTGCCTTATGTGTCTAATTGTTTATTTGGGGCTTATCTTGAAATCCAGCAGGCCATGTGGCTTTGTTCAGAGGAAAGAGACAGGACTGGCAAAGCTGGTCCTTATTCTTTCAGATTTTAAAAAGGAGTTACCTGTGTCCAACTTGGACAGAATTAGGCAGTGGGTAAGGCGTGGGGATAGAAGTGGAAATTTGGGATGATGGTTGGAAAGGCAGCTGATAGCAAGAGTGCACTGATGGAGCTTCATTTCTCAGTCCGTTGACAGCCTAAAGCAGGGTTTCTCAACCGTGGCAACTTTAAGATGTGTGGACTTCAACTCCCAGAATTCCCCAGCCAGCATGCTGGCTGGGGAATTCTGGGAGTTGAAGTCCACACATCTTAAAGTTGTCAAAGTTGAGAAATACTGGCCTGAGGGAAGTGTATTTGCGTGAAAACACACCACTTGCCTTCGGTCTAAAAAGAAAAAAGTGTGCATTATCTTCTCTGAATATGTTCCAAATCCACATGAGAGTAGTTGCACATACCTTCTGAAGGTTTAGAAAACAGCATGTAAGGTTTGGAGTTTTCAAGAGCCAGGATGAAAGGTTTTGCAGATACCCTCCCTTCTGGTTTCCTCTACAATGCAAAAATGATAATCCACCGTGCTTACCGGTAATTGTCGCGCAGGAAGGACAACAGAGCAGATACTTGTAATCTACTATCATATTCATATATTCATACTATATATTCATATGAATGAATATAGATAGAATATATATATTCATAGAGCCAGTTTGGTCTAGTGGTTAAGGCTCCGGGCTAGAAACCAGGAGTCTGTGAGTTCTAGTCCCGCCTTAGGCACGAAAGTTGGCTGGGTCACCTTGGGCCAGTCACACTGTCTCAGCCCTAGGAAGGAGCCAATGGCAAACCAGGAGACAGAGAGTTCTAGTCCCGCCTTGGGCAGGAAAGCCGGCTGGGTGACCTTGGGCCAGTCATTCTCTCTCAGCCCAACTCACCTCACAGGGTTGTTGTAGGGGAAATAGGAGAAGGAGTATTAGGTATGTTCACCACCTTGAGTTATTTATAAAAATAATAAAGGCGGGATAAAAATTAAATAAATAAATATTACACGCCCACATTCAGTTGGAGGATGGATTTGGACCTCAGGTCTCCAAGGTCCACTTGTAGTTAGGAAAAAACAACAACAACACAGTTCACTCGTAAAATTTGGTCAGCAGCAAAGTGCCTGGTAGACCATTTGTGTAGAGAAGTGTGTACGGTGTGAATTGGTTCTGCACGAGTACATAATTTCGGATGTTTCGGGGCTGTTGGGAGTTTCAGACTTGCTTCTTGCTGGGTGTTTCTTCAGGAACCCCCAGGTGAGATTGTGCTACCCCAAAAGCTGAATACAGTATGGGCTTGTGATGTGTAGCAATCTGGAAGGAGCAAAGGAAATAAGATTGCAGCAGGAATTAAATATTATTTAATTAATTATTATTTAATTAATTAATTGAATTTATGACCGCCCATCTCCAGGACAGTGGACTCAGGGCGGTTATGCATTTTCCAATTTGTTGGTGGTCTGTGTGGTGGTGTGTGTGTGTATGAGTGCATTTGTGAAGACCAGGAGTGGGGCATCAGTAAAGGAATAATTCATATAAAGCATCTGTGTTCTTCCTACATCAGGAGAGAATCTAGACAGTGTTTCTCAATCTTGGCAACTTTAAGAGGTGTGGACTTCAACTCCCAGAATTCCCCAGTCAGCATGGCTGGCTGGGGAATTCTGGGAGTTGAAGTCCACACCTCTTAAAGTTGCCAAGATTGAGAAACAGTGCTTTACAGCATATGTGCAGTTGCCATACAAGCCTTCCTATAGACTCTTAAGGTGAAAACAGCATCTTGTGTAAAACATAATCCCAAAAGTTTGTAGAAACCATAGGCTGAGAACAAGAATTTTTCATTTGGGGAGTCTTTGGTGCTCTCTGAGCCTTGTTGTTTTCATGCAGACGTTTCATTGCCAGGCTAGGCAACATCTTCAGTGCGAAAAGGGAGTGGAACTAAATTTTTCATTTATCACTTAGGAGTTCTATACATAAGCTGCATACACAGTTTACATTCATCCATCCACCTACATCCTTTCAGGGTAAGCAACATTATGCAAAGCATACAAAAAGTAGTAAACAAAGAAATTAAGCGAGAAGGTAAGAAAAAGAAAAGAAAATCTGGTTTATTTTAATTTTATTTATTACTTTCTGTACCTTTTCAGACTTTTCGATCCTTGCTTTCGCCATGTCTAAATGCTGCTTCAAATACTTCCTTTTGTTCTTTAAACGTCTCTTCCCTCCCTGATTCGGGATTTAATCCACCCCATCCAACCACAACGTGTTCAATCTACCCCTTACTTCTGATCCATTCATCCTGTCTTTTATATTTATTTTGAAATTTGACCCTTATTAATTCTCTCTCTATGATCAAACCATCGACATGTAATTCTTTTGTACTGGTCAGTCCACATTCTTTCCACACCCATTCATTCCTCACCCTATTGCTGTTAACAGACACCCTTCTTTAGTACCCATCAGCCCTTTGAGGTAGGCCAGATCAAGAAACAGCAAATGCTTTCCATTGTAATAAAAGAGGATAACAGAGTCTTGAAAGCCTGTCCAAGTTTCTTTCTTTCCCATTTTATTCTAAGCACAGTCAAGACGGAGTTACTTGGATTCCCCCCCCCCATGTTACCCACTATCTCAGGACTGTGTCATCTCTTCTCCAAATCCTTCCTTAATAGCATGTTCATACTTGTTCATACTTTCTCCAACATGAGCTCTACATTTCTTTACAGGATCCTATTCCTGATGTATTTTATTTTATTCTTTTCCAGCTCTTACTTCTAAGTGACATCATGAGCAGAAGCCTACTCCTACACACAACCATTTCTCCTTCTCCAACAAACATTTGTGCCTCTCAACAGATCACAACTTTCTATCTGCATTTGCAGAAATTTGTTAAATTTCCCCATTTCCCCATCTTTAGTAAACATTCTACAAAGGTACACAGATTCATCTACTTGCTCTAGTTTTTACCCTATACATCTAACTTGCAGTTGTTCACTCTATTTCTATATCAAACATGAGAACCTTGGTCTTGAATATATTAATTTTTAGATCTGTGCTCTTAGTTGTATCATACAGACTGTCTAACATTTGCTGCAAATAATTTGGGTCCTCAGCCAGAAATACGGCATTATCTACCTAAGTACATATATATTGACAACCCAAACCAAATGGTTGCAAATGCCCACTGGTTGTGAAGTGCCTGAATGTTGATCACATGACCACAGGGATGCTGTGGCGGTCATAAGTGTGAGGACCAGTCGTAAAGTTACATTTTCAGCCCTGTGGTATCTTCGAATGGTCACTGAACAGGGACATCATTTAGCGAGGTCTACCTGTATATAATATCTTCCCTCGTTTTTTTGCAGCAGTCATTCTGTAATATGTATTTTGGTCTCATCTGCAGCCACTTTCACTTCCTTGTTCCACAAAGTATTGTGTTTCATACTTCCCATTCCCATTTACGTACTTCTGTGGCGCTCCATAACACAATTCTTTCCACTTTGTTCTGAGCAGCATCCACACATTCCTTTCTTACCTTTATTATCCATTCATTCTCTTGGGAGATTGACTGATATTCCATCCCTCCCTCCCTCCCTCCCTCCCTCCCATATTTTCTCTTCCTGCAGTTCTACTTTCACTGTTATTTCTTTTCACTTCTTTTCTTCCATGCCCATTTCCCCCAAGATCTATTCCTGACACTTAATATTATCTGAGGTTATCTGAGGGACTGCCTTATCCCCATTACATCGTCCCGTCCCACCTGATCTTGCAGAGAGGGCATGCTGCGGACCCCCTCTGTGAAAGAATTCCATCTAGCGGGGTCTCGGAGGCGGGGCTTCTCTGCAGCGGCACCTGCCCTATGGAACACCCTCCCCCCAGAGATAAGACAGGCCCCTTCACTCCTGGACTTCAGGAAAAAATTAAAAACTTGGCTCTGTGATCTCACCTGGGGCAAGAAGGAAAGTGGTCACGCTTGGGGATGGCTGATCTCTTAGAGCCGCCTCAAATATTTTAAATATTTTTATCTTCACTGTAAGAACCACCTGCCACTTGGATTTTATTGTATTTGTATCTTTATTGTTATATTTATTGTATTTTAATGATGTTTTGTTGTGGTTGTGAACCGTCCAGAGTCCCTCCTTGAGGGAGAGATGGGCGGTCATAGAAATTTAATAAATAAGTAAGTAAGTAAGTAAGTAAGTAAATAAATAAATAAATAAATAAATAAATAAAATAATAGCAGTCAGTAAAACATACTCAGAACCTCTTATCACTCTCGCATCCTTCACTAGTTAGCTCAGTATTTCATTACATAGAATCACATCACTTATGGTTTGAGATTTATATTCGTTCCTTTTGCTGTGTATATGTATGAATTGATTTATGCATATATTTATGAATTGATACCATTCTGGTATCTGCAAAACCAGAATGAATGAATGAATGAATGAATGAATGAATGAATGAATGAATGAGTGTGTGTGTGTGTGTGTGTGTATGTGTGTATGTATGTATGTATGTATGTATGTGTATGTATGTGTATATATATATATATATATATATATATATATATATATATATATAAAATTTCGCCACCGCCCATCTCCCCCCGAAAGAGGGACTCTGGGCGGTTTACAATAGTATTTTAATTAGATACCACTCAGTCATAATACTCGTTCCTTTTTATGTCTCCATTTATGTATTCTTTCATCTCAGACCCACCTATCAATTTATGCCTCCTGGCAGAATATTTTTTCTCCCTTGGATTGCATTCATTCAGAAAGTTGCACAATTTTCTCTAGTTCTTCCATTACCACCATTAACTGGAGGTAATATATGCAACTATCACTAACTTATGGATTCCTATTTTCATGATTGATTGATTGATTATGTGCTATCAAGTTGGTGTTGACTCTTAGTGATCACATAGATTTTCTCTATGACACAACTGAGATGACCCCAGCTCATATTTTCTGACATAGGTTTAATCCTTCCATTCATAATAAAACTTATACCTTCATTTCCCTACATGTATTCACCAATGCCAGTTTGGTCTAGTGGTTAAGGTGCTGGGCTAGAAACCAGGAGACTGAGAGTTCTAGTCCTGCCTTGGGCATGAAAGCCGGCTGGGTGACCTTGGGCCAGTCCCTCTCTCTCAGCCCTGGGAAGGAGCCAATGGCAAACCAGGAGACTGAGAGTTCTAGTCCCGCCTTAGGCATGAAAGCTGACTGGGTGACCTTGGGCCAGTCCCTGTGTCTCAACCCTAGGAAGGACCCAATGGCAAACCAGGAGACTGAGAGTTCTAGTCCCGCCTTAGGCATGAAAGCTGACTGAGTGACCTTGGGCCAGTCCCTGTGTCTCAGCCCTAGGAAGGAGCTAATGGCAAACCAGGAGCCTGAGAGTTCTAGTCCCTCCTTAGGCATGAAAGCCGGCTGGGTGACCTTGGGCCAGTCACTCTCTCTCAGCCCAACTCACCTCACAGGGTTGTTGTGGAGAAAATAGGAGGAGGAAGGAGTATTAGGTTATGTTCGCTGCCTTATTTATAAAAAATAATAAAGGCGGGATAAAAATAAAATAAATAAATAAATGCCATTCCAGAAGGATCAGACTACATTCACATATTACCTCCTTCTCCTTTCTCTTAGATTCACAGCCCCTTCCTTCCTTCCTTCCTTCCTTCCTTCCTTCCTTCCTTCCTTCCTTCCTTCCTTCCTTCCCCCATATATTCCAGTAGGAATTGAGGACAAGTCACTTATATTACAATCCTAACCATATTTATTGGGAAGTAAGCCCTATTTTATTCAGTTAGATTGATTGCCAAATTTGCATAAGACTGTAGCTTTAGTCAGGACCCAACCCAGGATATTTATTGGCACTGTTTGCAAAGTCAGCAGTTCCGATAAATACTCCTTCCAATTCTCTTAGAAAACACAGTCATAGGCAAATCAACTTAGCAGTAAGCCCCATTTTATTCTAAGGAATTTACTCCTCTGTAAGTATGCTTCGAGAGATACCATAGCTCAAGGGTCGGAAATGGCGGCTCGCGAGCCAAATGCGGCTCTTTGGCCCCTTGAGTGTGGCTCTTCCCCAGGCAGGCGTGGCGGGGGCAGGCGCGGCAGCGGGCGTGGCGGGGGCGGGCGCGGCAGCGGGCATGGCGGCAGCAGGCCCTAAGTGTGCGCGATTGGCCCGCAAACTGTTTTTGCCTCCCTGCCAGAACCGAGGGCATTTTCGGGGTCCCCGGAGCCTGCCCTTTTGAAGGGGCAGCACCTCAGTTTAGGCAGGGAGGCTGCGCGCAAGCAGCGCTCAGCTGTTCTGCAGGGAAAACTTCCACCCCACTCCAGGGCAGCGTGTGCGTGCGGGGAGGGGAAGGGAGGTTTTTGCCTCCCTGCCAGAACCGAGGGCATTTTCGGGGTCCCCGGAGCCTGCCCTTTCGAAGGGGCAGCCGCTGCCGCCGCAGCGACAACCTGGAAGCACCGCCGCCGGTGCTTCCAGTTTTTGTGGGCTGGCCGTTGGTGTGTCGCCAACGGCAAAAGTTTGGAAAGCCCTGCCTTAACCTCTTCGTTGCTGCTCTGCTTACTCTTTTTCTCCGTGCAAAAGCAGCACATTTCCACCCCACAGCCCTAAGTGTGCGCAATTGGCTCCCGCCCGCAAACCCCGCTCTTGCGCTGGATTCCCCACCAGCTTTACTTTGCCTGGACTGGGAGCGTGAGCAGCTCCGGAAGAGAAGCGACTGGAGCAGTCGAGCCTCTCTTTCCCTTCTTTTTCCAAACCTCCCCCGCCCCCTTCCACGCGATTGGCTCCCGCCCGCAAAACCCGCCCCCTTCCACGCGATTGGCTCCTGCCCGCAAACCCCGCCCCCTTCCACGCGATTGGCCCCCGCCCACAAACCCCGCCCCCTGGCTCTCGAGCACTTCAAAATGTGCACGAGCATGTCAAAATGGCTCCCGGCAAAAAAAGTTTGCCGACCCCTGCCATAGCTGATGTCAGATGGATCTTGGCTGAATGCAGAGAATACCAGAAAGATGTTTACCTCTGCTTCATTGATTACGCAAAGGCGTTTGACTGTGTGGACCATAACAAGTTATGGTTAATATTATGAAGAATGGGAATCCCAGAGCACTTAATTGTACTCATGCGGAACCTGTACGCGGATCAAGAGGCAGTCGTTAGAACAGAAAACGGTGATACCGAGTGGTTCAAAATTGGAAAAGGTGTGCGGCAAGGCTGTTTACTTTCACCCTATTTATTCAACGTGTATGCTGAACAAATAATTCGAGAAGCAGGAATGTACAAAGAAGAGCGGGGTATCAGAATTGGTGGAAAACTCATTAACAATCTACGATATGCAGATGACACAACTTTGCTTGCTGGAAATGAAGACTTGAAGGACTTGCTGATGAAGATCAAAGACTGTAGTCAACAATACGGACTACGCTTGAATGTGAAGAAGATGAAGATTCTCACAAATGAGAATCTATTATAGCTTTTTTGTTTATGGCTTAAGGTTGTGGGAACCCAGACAATGGTGTCTTATTCTAAAAACTAATCACGTTAAAGATATGATTTGCTGAATGTGTGAACCTGGTAATTCTATTAGAGCAGTGCTGCTCAACCTCAGCAGCTTTAAGATATGCAAACTTCAACTCCTGGCTGGGGCTAGGGGAATTCTGGGAGTTGAAGTCCACACATCTGAAAGTTGCTGAGGTTGAGAAACACTGCCCCAGAGTAATGGGGGACAAAGCCTTGAGGGGCTGGGGAAGAAATTAGTGCAACACCATGGGGACATTGGCAGAAGAAAGCGGTGGCCAGCCCATGTTTGTGTCTTGAACAGATTTTACACATCTAGAGGCTGTCCTTGGATGGTGCTGGAATAAGGGGGAAAACACTCCTTTAACAGCAGGACAGCTGACGTTAACTTGTCTCATTCACATGCTGGGGATGTTTTGAAGGCCAAGTCATGGGGACCAGCAAAATGAAGAGGTTGACCGCATCCATTTGTGCCACCACAACATGCAAGCGAGAAGGCAGCCTAAGATTAGTCACCAGGCTGTTGTCTGCCACCCACCGGCTACCTAAACTAAAACACTTCCTTTACACCTAATTTCCATAATCTCCCTGTTCCAGGAACAAACAAGAATACACAGTTAGGTCCTCTTCTTCGTAGAATGCAGTTCAGCAACATCATTACTGTAGGTTCTTCCACCCCCATTTTTAGCTATTAAAAATAAAGCATTGGAGAAATTCCTGCATAAATTGAAGCTAGGTTCATGCCACACGCAAAACCGTTGTTTGATATAAAGTAGGCTGTTGAATGAACCTCAGTTGGTGGGATTTGTACAGTTCACTGAGCCGACAGGTAGCTGCAGAGAATGTCAAAATCTGAAAGATGGCAGTTGTGTTGCTTATTAGAGCATGATCTCTTATACGTACATTGAGTATTTCTTTTGTATCAGCCCAAAGAGCTTTATGCAAGCCATCTCCAAGTGGGTGCATGGTAGCATGCCTCATTGGTGTGCAGTAGGATAAGTGGGTCCTGGTTAGTGCTTGGAGGGGAAATCTCAGGGGTCTACAGGCTAGATCTGGGAAATGGGAATAGCATTCCTAAAGAAGGCACTCAAAAATCATTTTTATGTAGTTGCCAAGAAAACTGCAGAGACATGTCCATGTAATCACCAGGAGTTGGACCCATCTCAGAGGAGCTTGATCTTGAATGAGAAGAGAGAGGATGCTAGGCAGGTGCACGAGGTAGTAATTTGAGGTGTCAGAAGCAGCACAGAGGCATCTGAGACATTGAAGGGATCTGGAATTTTTGAGGTGGTCGAGGATGATGGGGCCGGAGAAGGAAGGTTAGTGACAAGGAAGCATACGGGGGCCTGTTTGTGCCACACACAGTGTGCTTGGAAGGGCAGTCGTGTCTGACTCCAGGGGCTGGTGCTCATCTCCGTTTGTTAGCCGAAGAGCTAGCGTTGTCCAAAGACGCTTCCGCGGTCATGTGGCCAGCATGATGCACGCGGAACGCTGTTACCATCCCACGGAAGTGGTACCTATTCATCTACTTGCATTTGCATGCTTTCGAATTGCTAGGTTGGCAAGAGCTGGGGCAAGTGCGGGAGCTCACTCCGTCACGCGGGGCTAGGGATTCGAACCTCTGAACTTGCAATCTTCCGATCGACAAGCCTGGCGTCTTACCCGCTGAGCCACCACGCCCCCTGTAGTTAGTTAGACCTGTAGTTAGTGCCAATTGATGGAAAATGCTCATTCTTGTTCGAGCAGAACAGCCTCCTTGCTCTATTCCTGGCGTGCAAGCAGGTAGAAATCAAAAAGGCGCAAAGCTCTTCTACAAGAATGAGAAATGTGTGCCAATTTAGATGGAGTCGATAGGTGTCTTGCACACTTTCCTTTGTCCCCCAATTAGACACTGCCAGCTTAACCGGGCGATATATCAGTGGGTTGCTTCGAGTGCAGGCTTGCTTAACAAGCTGTTTCACGGCAGTTGGAACATTGCTTCCAGGTATGAGTATCGACCGAGGAAAAGAAGGAGGAAGGTGGAGGGCTACAGGGACTCTGGTACATATATCAAAGGATGAAGGCAGGATGAGAAATAGGGAATTAGAGGATTTCTGGAAAGGCACTTTCGTGTTTTTCTTCTCTCCCTCTTTAACTTTGGAGAGGTTGAAGTAAGAGTTAGATTTTTCACAAAGTGAATCATACGAGGACAAGAATTCCAAATCATTCCAGGAAAAGAAAACGGGTTGAAGCTCATTCATTAGCAGGCAGTGGTGAGCAGGGAATCAAGATACTACACTACAGGTGGTCCTCGACTTACGACCATTCGTCTTCGTCCTCGACTTACGACCATTCGTCTAGCGACCATTCCAAGTTACGACGGCGCTGGAAAAAGTGACTTGAGACTGCTTCTTGCACTTACGATGGTTGCAGCGTCCCTGTGGTCACGTGATCAAAATTCAGGCGCCTGGCAACTGGCATGTATTTACGATGGTTGCAGTGTCCCGGGGTCACATGATCGCCGTTTGTGACCTTCCCAGCTGGCTTCCGACAAACAAAGTCAATGGGGGAAGCCAGATTTGCTTAACAATCACGTGATTCACTTAACGGCCACAACAAAAAGGTCATAAAATTGGGCGTGACTCACTTAATGACCGCCTCGCTTAGCAACAGAAGTTCCGGTCCCAATTGTGATCGTAAGTCGAGTACTGCCTTAGCCCAAGCTGGAACCGTCTAGATTTGTTGAGACTGCAACTCCCAGAATTCTCCATCAGTAGCCATGTTGGCTAGAGAATTCTGGGAATTGAAGTCCTCCACATCTGGAGGAGCTGCAGTAAGCATATCTGTTGGAGCTCCTGTGAATAAAGGAAGGGTAAATAAAATTAATTTTTTGTCCTTGGTAACATGAGTCTGCCTGAATAGACAGATTGATTAATTTTTTGGGTGGGGGTACTTTGATAGTTTTCTCCAGGCCTGCCACCTTCTCCTGATCATATTCACCTTATTAATAACCATTATCAATTATATTATTATTATTATTGTTAATAACTTATAATATTATTTATTAATAGTTATTTTTGATGCTGCATTGCATTCATGCTCTTGCATCAAGCCAAGTAAGTTTTAGGTCCTGACTTTATATCTGTAAAATGCAAAGGAAGGTTTTAAACAGAACATGTTTGCAGATTTCATGAAGTTGGGGTGAGGTTTTATCCGTGCAAAGGGTGTCATGGCTTTGCCTTATATTTGTAAGTCACGTGGTATCGTGAGAAGAGGTGGCGTACCAATGTTTGCAAACAAGTAACTGAATAAATCCATGTCCATTTGATGCAGAAAAGCGAGTCTGATTTTTTGCCTCTGCAGGTAGAAAACTTAGAGAGTACAAACCCACTTCTAGTATTTTTGACCCAACCTTTCCCAATCAGCATGCCTCCCCCCCCAGATGTGCTGCCCCAGCCAGGACTGCCATAATCCGGGGGTCCCCAACCTTTTTGGCGCCAGGGACCGGTTTCAAAAGACGATTTTTCCGCAGACCGGGGGGTGGGGTTTCCGGGATTTCCATGGACCAGGGGCGGGGCTTGTGGGCGGGAGCCAATCGTGCAGAAGGGGGTGGGCTTTGTGGGCGGGAGCCCCGCGGCCCTGTTCCTAACAGGCCGCGGCCCACTAGTGGGCCGCGGCCCACAGGTTGGGGACCCCTGCCATAATCCACAGCTGGTATAGTTTTTATAGCTATGTAACGCAAAGATGACAGCTTTGGGGCAAGTGACACTTCACTGTTTTGTTTTTAAAATCTTTAAAATCTTGTTCACATGATTTATTCTTTGCAGCCCATAACCCCCTGCTTTTTTGCTCGAAAATAGATGCCTCTAAATCAGTGTTTCTCAATCTCAGCAACTTTAAGATGTCTGGACTTCAACTCCCAGAATTCCCCAGCCAGGGCGTTGAAGTCCATACATCTTAAAGTTGCTGAGATAGAGAAACACTGATCTCAGTTAGCAGCAGCTTGTTCCTCGCGCGGAGGTGCAACTGCATTCCTGTTGCTCGTGCGCCTGCCCTCCACTCCATCCGTTTTGGGTTGCGTCTCGCCTTGCTTTGACTTTTCGCCTACGCTGAGTTTTCTCACAGGGATTTCTCCATCAGGAGCTGACTCACCCCAGTCGTAGCTTTTCAAAATTTCCTGTGTTGTTGTTGGGGTGGAGCAAGGCGTGAAGCAGCCCCGGCCTCACATGGAACAGGAATGTGCTGGTACTGTGTGGGAGAAGGACCTTGAAAGGGGCGGCTTTGGAGCCAAATTTATTTTATTTATTTTTTTATTTTTACTTATTTTCTATCCCGCCTTTATGCTGGGGAGAATGCAGATTTACAGGAGGTCCAGAGAGGGAAATGGAGCTGGCAACCCCAACCCTCTGATCATGACTTGAGCTTTTAAAAGCTGAGAACAGGGTAAAAAGATGCCCAGTCTCGTAGAATCTCTTGGGCATAGAGGCCACCGCTACTTAGCGGGAAAGTTTGGGTTGCAATTAGAAGAGGACATGGTTGCTTCAGGAGAAGCTCAGTTCCGCTGAAGAAGGTTTGCAGAAACCCAGAAAATCAGTAGAGGGGAGGAAAGAGATGCAAGAAGTTCTGATTCACTGCTGCCAACTTGTGGTTCTCAAGAGGTTTGCAACTCAGATCTGGAGCCCTTCTTATATGTGATGTGAGAACCCGCTTGGCTTAAGACACAGAGAAGTGCTACCAACCAAAATAAAAAGTATTGGCCTAGATCATTGTTTCTCAACCTTGTATTGGTCAGAAAAAAGCAATTATTTGTACTTTCGTTTTTTTTGAGATGGCTTAACTGGGAATAGGTATTTGTGGCTTAAAGACTTTGTTTCTGTTATGCATATATAAATAATGGCTCACCCGGGTTTCTATTGTAATACCGCGGTTGTGTCATTAAGGGCCTGTGGGGTTCCATCTAAGCCAGGAACAGCATTTGTTGAAAATTTGTCAGCCCTTTGAGGTACACTAGGTCAGGAAATAGATACCATAAAAAATGCTAAAGCTCTCCTTTTTTGATTTAAACTATAATACAGACAGTCCTCAGTTAACAACCACTCATTCAGCGACCATTCGCAGTTACGACGGTGCTGAACAAATGGTGGTTATGACCGGTCCTTGAAGTTCCGGCTGTCCCAGCATCCCCATGGTCATGTGATCGCAATCCAGGTACTTGGCAACTGGCTTGCACTTACGACGGTCGCAGTGTCCCACAGTCACGTGATCGCGATTTGCAACTGCCCCTGCTGGCTTCCCACAAGCAAAGTCAATGGGGAAGCCAGCAGGGAAGGTTGCAAATTGCTCGGGTAAGTCTTTCCAAACGACGCACCCTCCCCTGGCCCCTCTGCCCTTGTGCCGTGCCTCACCGGCCACCCGCACACCCTCCCCCACCCGGCAGCCTCCCCAAGCTCCACCGCACTCGCACTGTGCCTCCCTGGCCACCTGTGCACCCCCCCGCTCCCCCTCCCACCTGGCAGTAGCCACTTACCTGCCTGCCTGCTTGCGAGCCGCCTGGGACTTACAACTTCCTGCCAGCTTCCCCGCTGACTTTGCTTGTTGGAAGCCGGCAGGAAGTTGCAAGGAGGTGCTCGCTTAACGACCCACAATCCTCGCTTAACGGCGGCAACAGGGACCGCAGGGATTGCCGTTGCTAAGCGATGGAGTCACGTGATGTCGCACTTTACAACTGCATCGCTTAGTGACGGAAATTCCAGTCCCCATTGCCGTCGTAACTCGAGGACTACCTGTAATAGAAACTTGGAAGTCTAACAGTTTTCCCTCCCCCCCCCCCCCCGCTTATACCAAAGACAGTCAAGGTGGGGCAATCTTGAGTTCCTTTTTCATGCTTTCCTGTTTTCCCTTGCTATAAGTATATGTTTTCCCAGCTTCGTGTTTTCTTTGAGGTCAACGCTGTACTGCTGTACCAAATTCAGCCATTTGTTCAAGTTCCACCTCCCTGGTCGTTCAGTCATTTTCCCTTTGGATTATGACACCCATAAGACTATATAGACTCTGTACACTGAACCAAAATCAGACGCCACGGGGTTTGCATTAACTTTGTTGTGATCATCTGAATTAAGAATACATTTGCATGCCTCTGGTGGAACAAGAAAGAGAGACGTTCTCTCTCGTTTTATGCCGTACCAAAATTTTGATTAGAATCTCAGAACAGAAGTCTCCTTCATGTCCAGTTGGTCTCCTGATCCATCCCTATCGTTTTCTGACAGTGTTATGAAGTGATTTGCCATGGCTTCTTCCAGGAAGATTTTCAACATCTCACTCTAGTCCAGGGGTCGGCAAACTTTTTTTGCCGGGAGCCATTTTGAAGTGCTCGAGAGCCAGGGGGCGGGGTTTGCGGGCGGGGGCCAATCGCGTGGAAGGGGGAGGGGTTTGCGGGCGGGAGCCAATCGCGTGGAAGGGGGCGGGTTTTGCGGGCGGGAGCCAATCGCGTGGAAGGGGGCGGGGTTTGCAGGCGGGGGCCAATCGCGCACACTTAGGGCCTGCTGCCGCCATGCCCGCTGCAGTGCCCGCCGCCGCCATGCCCGCTGCCACGACTGCGCAGGCGGAGCTGCCTGCCTGGCACTCGGGCGCTCCGGCTGGGGTGCAGCGGGACGGGAGCATCGCCGGTGGCCCGCGAGGACCGGCCAGGGAAGGCGCGCGGGCGGAGCTCCCGTCCCGCTGCACCCCAGCCGGAGCGCCCGAGTGCCAGGCAGGCAGCTCCGCCCGCGTGCCTTCCCTGGCCGGTCCTTGCGGGCCACCGGCGATGCTCCTGTCCCGCTGCACCCCATCCGGAGCGCCCGAGTGCCAGGCAGGCAGCTCCGCCCGCGCGCCTTCCCTGGCCAGTCAAGATCCCTTCCCCGCCCCCAGCAGAACCAAATATGTTAAAAAGTGGGTAGGTAAAGCACGCTCGCGTAAACATCCTGGTTCCTTCATGATCAGTTGAGCAGCAGCCACGCAGCAGCAGCAAGCGGGCATCTTCGACAAATTGCTCTGGAAGGGGGCGGGGGAGGTTTGGAAGAAGAAGGGAAAGAGAGGCTCGACTGCTCCAGTCGCTTCTCTTCCGGAGCCGCTCACGCCCCCAGTCCAGGCAAAGTAAAGCTGGTGGGGAATCCAGCGCGGGAGCAGGGTTTGCGGGCGGGAGCCAATTGCGCACACTTAGGGCTGTGGGGTGGAAATGTGCTGCTTTTGCACGGAGAAAAAGAGTAAGCAGAGCAGCAAGGAAGAGGTTAAGGCAGGGCTTTCCAAAATTTTGCCGTTGGCGACACACCAACGGCCAGCCCACAAAAACCTGGAAGCACCGGCGGCGGTGCTTCCAGGTTGTCGCTGCGGCGGCAACAGCTGCCCCTTCGAAAGGGCAGGCTCCGGGGACCCCAAAAATGCCCTCGGTTCCGGCAGGGAGGCAAAAATTGTGCGTGCAGGCTGCCGGGCTTCCCGACGCACAGCTGATTGGCGCGTTGGGGGGGGACGGGGTGGAAATTCTCTGTGCTGATCAGCTGTGCGCCGGGAAGCCCCGCAGCGTGCACGCGCGATTTTTGCCTCCCTGCTGGAACCGAGGGCATTTTCGGGGTCCCCAGAGCCTGCTCTTCCAAAGGGGCAGCGGCAGCAGCGGCGTCCTGGAACCCGGAAGCACTGATGGCCCACCACCGCCGCTGCCCCTTCGAAAGGGCAGACTCCGGGGACCCCGAAAATGCCCTCGGTTCCGGCAGGGAGGCAAAAATCGCGCGTGCAGGCTGCCGGGCTTCCCGACGCACAGCTGATTGGCGCGGAGAATTTCCACTCTGGGTGGCCTGGAAGCGCGCGCGCACGCGATTTTCACCTCCCTGCCAGAACCGAGGGCATTTTCATCAGCGCTTCCGGCTTGTCACGCGACACACTTGGGGGCCCCCGGCGACACAGTATTGTGTCGACACACAGATTGGAAAGCCCTGGGTTAAGGCGATGGGCAAGTGCCCGTCGTCAAGATGGCTGCCGGAGACGGAGGCTTCCAAACTCTCGCGAGACTGTGTGAAGCCCGTCCCCGGAGGAAAAAGAGAGGCTGGGCCTAGGTGGTTGCCAGGGGTATGCCCACAGCCACGCACACCATGCCCGCTGCCGCGCCTGCCCCCGCCACACTCGCTGCCGCACCTGCCCCCGCCACGCCCGCCACGCCTGCCTGCGGAAGAGCCACACTCAAGGGGCCAAAGAGCCGCATTTGGCTCGCGAGCCGCCATTTCCGACCCTTGCTCTAGTCTAATTCCTGGATTCCAAGAATGACTCCCATCCAAGACCTGGCCAGGACTGACCCTGCTTAGCTTCAGAGATCAGCCAAGGTCAGCTAAATATTGGCACCTAGGCAAGATCTGTTATCCAATTAATTCTTTTTCTCTTTTTTGGTAGGACAACTATTATTGCTGAAGGCCTTAACAGGGCACATGCTCTAAGTCAGTAGCGGGACACAGACCTGATGACGATACAACCATGGGTAAGTCTTCTTTTACGTTTTCTGGCTTGGTCCTGTGTTCAGGGTGGTGTAACATGGGGGATCTTTTAATTCTCGTGGATTGATGACCTATACGAAGAGCAATTAATAGAGGGGAATAATGATGTTGTGTATCTTTGATACAGTGCTTCTGCTGATGTAGCCCAGAATTGTGTTAGACCTTCTAGCACAGAGATTTCCAAACTGTGTGTCGGGACACGTTAGTGTGTCGGCTGCAGTGTCTGGGTGTGTCGCGGCTGCTGCTGCCTCCCAGCCCTGCCAGGATTCTGTGCAGGTCCTAGTGCCTGCCTTGTGCCCAGCTGCCTCCAAGCCCTGCCAGGATTCCGCGCAGGTCCTAGTGCCTGCCTTGTGCCTTGCTGCCTCCAAACCTGCCCTGCCAGGATTCCGCGCAGGTCCTAGTGCCTGCCTTGTGCCCTGCTGCCTCCAAACCTACTGTGATTCCGCGCAGGTCCTAGTGCCTGCCTTGTGCCCGGCTGCCTCCAAACCTGCCCTGCCAGGATTCCACGCGGGTCCTAGTGCCTGCCTTGTGCCTGGCTGCCTCCAAACCTGCCCTGCCAGGATTCCATGCAGGCCCTAGTGCCTGCCTTGTGCCCTGCTGTAAGAGTGTATCGCAAAATGATGCATGTCTAAAAAGTGTGTCACCAACAGGAAAAGTTTGGAAAGCTCTGTCGTTGTCTCCCACTGCTGATAGATGTTCAGTTTGTTGTCAATGATCGCACCCAAGCCCTGTTCAGATGCAGAGCTTCCAAGCTCTATATCCCTCAAGTCGTGTGCCTTTCCCCACCTCCCGAAATGTAAAAGCTTACATTTCTCCCTGTCAAAGTATATCTTGCGCCTCTCAGCCCAACCTTCCATGAGATTACAATCTCTTTCCATTGTCCTGGGGGTTGGCCAGAGCTCCCCATTTTGTGTCCTCTGCAAATTTGATAAGCAGCCTGTCAATCCCATCAGCTGGGTTCTCCATCTTTGGAGGTTTTTAAGAGGAGGCTGGATGGTGGAATGGCTTTTTCTGCCAATTGCATAGAGTTGTACTTGATGATCCCAATTTTCCAATCGTATGATTCTATGATTCATTGGATGCTTTGATGAAAGTCAACTACTGGTAGTCCTCTCTTAATGACCATTCGTTTAGCGATGGTTCAGACTTACGACGGCACTTAAACCTGACTTACGACTGGTCATCCCACTTACGACCGTTGCAGCATCACCGCGGTCACATGATCACGATTCACACACTTGGCAACTGGTTTGCATTTACAACCGTTGCAGCATCCCGCGGTCACGTGACCACCATTTTCGACCTTCCCAGCCAGCTTCCGGCGAGCAAAATCAATGGGGAACCACATGATTTGCTTAACGACCACATGGTTCGCTTAACGAACGCCACAAAAATGGTTGTAAAATCGGGTCGGAGTTACTTAACCACATCGCTTAGCAACCGAAATTCCAGTCCCGATTGTGGTCGTTAAGCGAGGATTACCTGCACAGCTGACTATGTTAGTTTATTGCGTCATAGGAAGTATTTTCTGAACTCTACAAAAGAGCTGATTACTCAAGTTTTCTACACTTTAATAATTGGGTTCTATCCTGCAGATCAAAGCGTTTGTGCATTCCTCTGCTATATAGCACGGCAGAAAAAGTTGCTTGTTGTCTGTGAAGACGAAGGCTATGATTAGAGACTGGAGTTACCCATCGTATTTTTTCAAGCCTTATACAATGCACAAACCACACAATTTTGAGTTCTTCTTAAGCTCACCTAATTGGTAAGAGGACAAAAGTTAGGTCGGATTCTGGCAATTAATTTTCTATTTTCCTAGGTCATAGCTTTCCAAACTGTGTGTTGCGACACATTAGTGTGTCGTGACAAAACCCGGAAGTGCTGGTGGTGCGTTGCCGCCGCCCCTGCGGCGGCGCGTGTGACAATGGCGTTGGTGTGTGTGGCGGCGACAGCAGCGGCACGCCATCAGTGCTTCTGGGTTTTAGTGCGAAACATGAGGCTCCCGCCATGCCGCCGCCGTGCACACCACCGCTGCCGCACACACCGCTGTGCCGCCGCCACCGCCGTTGGTGTGTCACCAATGGCAGGACTTTGGAAAGCACTGTCCTAGGTGGTCGTCTTTCAATCTTAGGCTAATAAGGAAGAGTTGGAAGGACAAAGGAAATTGACTTTCTTTGTGGATTTCAAGTATAGATACCACTTGACGACTGTCCTTCCTGGTTGTTAATGTGGCTCTTCCTGAACCGAGATTTTTCCTCTCACCAGGGTTGTAGTTGGTTAGAATCAGAGAGATATTGGTAGATGCTGGCGTTCCCATGTTTGAGACACCTCTAGGGGTTGGTCCTGACATCTCCAATGACACGTGAGATCAGCAAGTACAGGTTTCAGTTTTGTTGCTCAGCTGGTACTAAGCTAGAGTTCAACAGAGAGCGGGTATGTAAAGACAGGCAGTCCTCGCTTTTTAAAGCGGAAGAATGATGTTAATGTTTTTTTTTAATAAAATAGTAGCCTCGATTTTCAGTCCTCTGAAAAGGCATTTGTTGTGAGATACTAGCAATAGATTTATACTTCCAATATATTAGGTGGTGACTCAATTAAAATCATGTTTATTAATTGTTACTCAAAGAGCGATCAAATTAAATTGGATGAGATGAATATTGTATTAGGGAACCATGAAAGTGTGAGAATTCAGAAAACAGTGTTATGTCTGTTTTGTCAACAGAAGACGCATCTTTCAGTGTCCACTTAGATTATGAAAATGAGAAAAGAGCCAGTTTGCTCTGAAATTTAGGACCATATATCCTAGTCTTCAGTGGGATATATATGTAGCAGGTAGTCCTCGCTTAATGACCATTCGTTTAGTGACAGTTCGGACTTATGACAGCGCTGAAAAAAAGACTTATGACAAGCTTCACACTTATGACCGGTGCAGCCTCCTGCGGTCACGTGACCACCATTTTCAATCTTCCCAGCCAGCTTCTGGCAAGCAAAATCAATGGGAAACCACGTGATTCGCTTAACAGCCACATGATTCACTTAACGGCCATGTGGTTCACTTAATGGCCATGTGATTCGCTTAATGACAGCATCGCTTAGCGACTGAAATTCCGGTCCCAATTGTGGTCATTAAGCAACAACTACCTGTATTGGTTCTTTCCTATACCAACACATGTATCAGCGGCAATGATACAGAAATTTTTGAGTAGTGAGGAATAGATTCAAATTTTAGAAAACAGGACATCTACCATTTTGGATACAGCAAAACCTGAGTTTATTGGTCCATTTGGGAAAAGAAGGGGCCGAACATCCATGGCATCCAATTTACATAATATATGTATATTTTATGAAATTTATGTAACTTTTAAATAAACTATGTAACATTGAGGCTTTATTGTATGTGTAATTCTGCACAATTCCTCCACTTTTTTTTGATTGAAACAATGTCATATATTATAACGTTGATGTTTGATCGTTAAGATTGATGATGTGAATGCATTAGGTTATTTATCAAATTTAACAAACAATAAACAAAATAATCTTTTTTAAAAATACGAGTATCTGCCTTTTCCATGAAGCTAATAACAATGACCTCTTCTTGTTCATGAATGAAAGCTGAGTAGGCTTCAAATTCTGGTTGTCTCGAATGCAACATGATTGATCAGCACAAACTGGTTCCACTTGTTTGTGAAATTCAGGATCATTTCCCAACATATGTTGGTTTGCTACATGTTGGAAGTTACTTAGACTCTTCAATAATCTGGTGGGGGGTCCTTTTATGTATTTTGCACTCCAGGACAGGAGTATCCCCCGGGAGGTCAAAAAAGTCAAGATGGCAAGCATGACTGCATAATTGAAACCCCGCCCCCTTTTTTACACGTGTCTCATGCATGACCCACATAAAAAGGTTGTGACCATCCTCTTGATGTTTTTCACTCTTGCTACAGGAGGTTAATTTCTCTTTTTACAGTCAAGCAAAAATGCAGAATCCTAATGATGACCATTTTCGTATGAGTAGGGAGGAGTGAGAATTTTGCAGGAAATCCAACTCCTTCCTGGTTTCCCTCAGGCATTTTCTACTGTAGTTTGGATAACAGCCATTGCCATGGTAATAGATTATGGTTTTATTTTAGCAAAACGCAAGAGGTGAAGCTGGTCTAAAAAGAGGGAGGGGGGAATCTTCAATATCTCTTGGGGTATATCAGAAAATAAAGTTTTTGCATCCAAGAAGAGCTATTATCCAAGTCTTTTCATATTACAGGGAATATTAGATACTGTTTTTTCTTTCTGCATTTTCCCAGTTTAGGCTGGATCTGGTGAAAATGTTCCTCCTTAAAGAACGGTCTCTTATTTCCCACCTTCTGTTTGTGAGTAGGGAAGAGGCAGTTCCAGCCGATTTGTTTATTTACTTCATGTCCTTCTGTTTATTCAGCACTCAAGGCAGCTCCCCGCAATTAAAGTTAGAAAGGATAAACCATAAGATAAAAGCAGTACAGTTGAAGCCTAGATAAAATTATAATCGGTATCATTAACCTCTGTCAGTTGAATTAAGAATTTAAAGCTTGGGAAGGTTGTGAAAGAGATGGGGTGTTTTTTTTTTTTTGGCCATATTCTTAAATACTGGGAGAAAGGCATCTCTCGGGGAACCACGCAGAAGACTTTCTCCCATGTATCAGATTTATTTATTTATTTATTTCGTGTCCAGATCAAACTTTACTCTGCCAAAATGTAGCCACCGCCACAGCTTTGTCACTAGCTTGCTGTAGGTCGTCGACAGTACATGGCTCCGACAGTAATTGACACACCCTCCGACAGTAATTGACACACCCTCCGACAGTAATTGACACACCCTCCGACAGTAATTGACACACCCTCCTACAGTAATTGACACACCCTCCGACAGTAATTGACACACCATCAGATGCTTCGGGTCTCGGATTTCTCCGCATTCACATAATGTATTGTCGTCAGCCAAGAACCCCCACTTAAATAAATTCGTCTTGCACCTTGGTACCCCCACCCTCATCATCAGATTAATGAATTAATGAATTTCTAGCAGAGCCTCTCCTGGTGTAAAAAAAGAACGTGCTCAAAATCCATCCCTTGTTCTGTGTTGTACTTCAAGCCTAGCATCATCCTGTCTTGTCTGCAGAGGTCTACCATCGGTCTTCTGAAAAGTGTTTTTATTCTGTAGTTTTAAAAATATTCCTACTCTTATTGACTGATCCCCCTCCTTTCTCTCCATCTGATAATCAAGGTGGGGTACAGCAGTAACATTCTGAAAATGGGGACGACAGAACAACGCAACAAAAATGGGGGTACAAATCAAACTTGAAAATGAACTTCATTACAATTGACAGCTAAAACTTGGGGGAAGAGAGATGTTTTTACCAACCTCTTAAATAATGGAAGACTGGGAACCTAGTGCGCTGGCTGAGAAGGTCCATGCCACAACCTGGGAGCTACACAAGAGTAAGGCCTTTTCCGCGTACCAGAGAGATGAGTGACTCCAAAGGTCAGGACAACACCTTGGTTTGTGCCTGGTTAGCCCGTGCAGTTCTTTAGGAGTCACACGATCCCTCTACCTTGAGCCAGCTGGCCACTGGCTTTGGTGCCACATGTTATTCCTGGACATGTTTCAAGGGCAGCCCCATGGAAAGCACATGGCAGTAATCCAGTGGGATGTCACCAAAGGTGGATAACTGTCATTAACACTGATCTGCTCAGGATCAGCCAGCACTTCAACGGTATTATTGACAGACAAGGCAGATGAAAATTCGCATACTGCACCTGCCGTAACCTGGTGTCTCCGGATGTCTTGTGCTGCAGACCCCGTAATTGCTAATACATTTTGTGGGGTCTTGCATCTTGGTTTGAAATGGCTGTCCTCTCAATGCTTCTTGATCTTGAGTTGACATTTTGATATTTTTTTGCATAGATCACCAACAGTTCCATATTAGGGAGGAGAAGGAAAACAATTTTTAAATGTACTCCATTTTAGATATTATTTCTTAGACATATTTATATACGAGTAGTCCTCACTTAACAACCATTCATTTAGTGATGGTTCGGACTTACGACGGTGCTGGAAAAAACGACTTACGACCGGTCCTCACACTTATGACTGTTGCAGCGTCCCCATGGTCACGTGATCATGATTTGGGCACTTGGCAACCGGTTTGCATTTATGACCATCACAGCGTCCTGTGGTCATGTGATCGCCATTTTCTACCTTCCCAACTGGCTTCTGGCAAGCAAAATCAATGGGGAACCGCATGATTTGCTTAACAACCACGTGGTTCGCTTAACACCCACGGTGATTCACTTAACCACCACCGCAAAAAAGGTCATGAAATCAGGTTGGATTTGCTTAATGACTGCTTTGCTTAGCAACTGAAATGCTGGGCCCAATTGTGGTTGTTAAGCGAGGACTACCTGTATCTGTCCTTGGAATGCACTGGTCACATCTCTTTCTAAAGGAAAGGTCTCAAACCTTTACCCCTCTGTTTTTGGTCATAGATAAACCATACATCCTTCTCAGACTTAAGTTCTCAAAACACAGAAATCTTTGTCACTCTCCTTGTTGTCGTCAGGGAAAAGTGAGAACCAAGTATGTGCAAATGCAATATGTTCACAATTATTATTTGCTTTGAACGATGCCAGATACCCAAGTTTGTATCTTTGACAATTTTTTTTATTATTATTACTTTAATCCGTTCACTCGTGTCCGATTCTCGGAGACTGCCTGGACAAGTCCCTGCAGTTTTCGTGGCAAGGTTTTTCAGAAGTGGTTTGCCATTGCCTCCTTCCTAGGGCTGAGAGGGAGTGACTGGCCCAAGGTCACCCAGCCGGCTTTTGTGCCTAAGGCGGGACTAGAACTCTCAGTCTCCTGGTTTGCCATTGGCTCCTTCCTAGGGCTGAGAGGGAGTGACCGGCCCAGGGTCACCCAGCTGGCTTTCATGCCTAAGGCGGGGCTAGAACTCCCGGTCTCCCGGTTTCTAGCCTGATGCTTTAACCACTACATCAAACTGGCTCAAACTTTGATCATAGGAGGTTCCTTTTACAGATTTGATGAGGGATGAGGACCTTCTCTTCAGTCTGGGATGCTTGCAAAGAAATTTTATGCATACATAACCCAGATCTTTGCTCACTTCCTTTGGAAAGTTTGATCAAACTCATAAGTGGCTCAACTATAAACACATTTCAGAATACGTCTGTCTGTCTGTCTTGCACTGCACTGTGTATCTTTTCCTCTCTTAGCCTCTACCATCTGCCTCCTAAGTCTTCCAAATGTGGTGATTTTTTTCTTGTCTTTTCCTTTGTTGATGGAAGCAGAACCTTGGAACCAACTACAAATTTCTTCCAACTTATAGCCAACCCACCAAGCCAACAATAACAGGGCTGTCTAGACCATCTGAAGACTGCTACGTTATTCCTCTGTCTCTCCCCATTTTCCTTGCCTTTGACAGCTAAAGCTTTTGGTGTCGTCTGCCCTGACCCTGTTTCTGCTTTTTCTCCTCCTCTGTTGCTAATTTCTCATCTAACTTCCAAACGATGTCCCTGATCTGAGGGAAACGTCATTCATTCTGTAAAAGACCCCTGTTTGGCCTGGAAGTATTGCTCAAACTCATGAGCAGCAGTCATTTGCATTCTGCCGGTTGGATAACTCCGAGAAACTTTTGAAGTCCCATAAGTTCGGAGCTTGCGGTCTGGAAGACGGAATTCAAATGGGAAAGCAGCGTGTCTGAGTGATACGACCATGGTGTCTTGTGTTCACCTTGCAAATTGACATTTGTTTAGTTTTAGGTACTAGTACAGAGCTTTCCAAACTGTGTGTCGCGACACAAAAGTGTGTCGCCACACACAGTCTGGTGTGTCGCCACACAACCCGGAAGCGCTGATCATCATCAGCGCTTCCGGGTTTTCCCGCGGCGACACACCAACGGCGGTGCGCAAAAACTGAAAGCAGCAGCAGCGCTTCCGGGTTTTTGCGCGCTGCCGCAACGGCGGCACTTCCGGGTTTTCCCGTGGCGACACACCAATGGCGGTTCGTGTGTCGCCGTGGGAAAATTTGGAAAGCCCTGTACTAGTACTATCAGCGGGTAAGACGCCAGGCTTGTCAATCGGAAGATCGCAAGTTCGGAGGTTCGAGACCCTAGCCTCGCATGACGGAGTGAGCTCCCGCACTCGCCCCAGCTCTTGCCAACCTAGCAATTCGAAAGCATGCAAATGCAAGTAGATTAATAGGTACCACTTCGGTGGGTAGGTAACAGCGTTCCGCGCGCGTCATGCGGCCACATGACCGTGGAAGCTTCTTCGAACAACGCTGGCTCTTTGGCTAACAAACGGAGATGAGCACCGGCCCCTAGAGTCGGACACGACTGTACAAATGTGCGGGGGGTACCTTTACCTTTTTAAAGGTTCCCCCCGCACATTTGTGCAGTCGTTTCCGACTCTCTTAATCTACTTGCATTTGCATGCTTTCGAATTGCTAGGTTGGCAAGAGCTGGAGCTAGTGCGGGAGCTCACTCCGCACGCAGGGCTAGGGATTCGAACCTCTGAACTTGCGATCCTCCGATCGACAAGCCTGGCGTCTTACCCGCTGAGCCACCACGCCCTATATTGCTGTTGATTAATTAAGACAAAATATATTGATCAATTAAGACAAAATATATTGATTAAGGGGGCGTGGTGGCTCAGTGGGTAAGACGCCAGGCTTGTCGATCGGAAGATCGCAAGTTCGGAGGTTCGAATCCCTAGCCCTGCGTGACGGAGTGAGCTCCCGCACTCGCCCCAGCTCTTGCCAACCTAGCAATTCGAAAGCATGCAAATGCAAGTAGATTAATAGGTACCACTTCGGTGGGTAGGTAACAGCGTTCCACACGTGTCATGCGGCCACATGACAGTGGAAGCGTCTTCGGACAACGCTGGCTCTTTGGCTAACAAACGGAGATGAGCACCGGCCCCTAGAGTCAGACGCGACTGCACAAATGTGCGGGGGGTACCTTTACCTTTACTATATTGATTAAATGGATCACTTATTGGAAGGAACTTCATTTCTGGATCAGTTATCACTCTGAAAATCGCTGGGTTTGGGGGGGTAGATTTCCTAGAAAGCCACAATAATATTTTATTTTTTTATTTATTGTTCAATTTATATCACCACCAATCTCCCCCCACAAGGGGACTCTGGGCGGTTTACAACAAAATTGACTAATTAAAAACATATAAAATACAGTACATCATTCTAAATAAATTAGATATAAATATATAAATATATAAAATCCAAGAGGCTATGTTGTTGTTTAAAGGAACTCTATGGTGCCAGCCACCCCCAAGAGGAGCTATTACCCCCCCCCCCATCCCAGGCGAGGTGGCAGAGCCAGGTCTTCAATTGCTTTCGGAAGGTCAGGAGTGTGGGGGCCTAATATCATATAAATAAAAGCATATTTTCCCCCATGTAATCCAGATTCACCACCCCACTAAGTAGTATTTTCCCACTGCTGATTTATACTCAGTCTCAACTTCCGTTTTTATACTTTTCTTAAGAACTCGGCTGCCTCTCACACAAACATCTCTGAACTTAAAAGAGGAAATAAGAGGTTTTGAAAAAGAAAAGAAAAAACAGAAACACAACTGCCTGGTTATCATAGAGGCAAAACACCCATTTTGGTTCAAGTTAAAAAAAGAAAATCCTAAACACTTTTACTGCAGATTAAGTTTTAATGTGTGAGAGAAATACAGTAAATGGAATCAACTGGGTGATTATGACTTAGGTATTTCATGTCTATATTTAAGTAATTTATATATTTATTTACTTTATATACCACCACACTCCCTAGGGCAGTATTTCTCAAACGTAGCAATTTTAAGATGTCTGGATTTCAACTCCCAGAATTCCCTAGCCAGCATGCTGGCTGGGGAATTCTGGGAGTTGAAGTCCAGACATCTTAAAGTTGCTAAGGTTGAGAAACACTGCTCTAGGGACTCATGGCTGTCCTAGGCTTAAGCAAATATCCATCTGTCAGGGAGACAAAGTTATGAATTTCATCCCAGGGAAGACAAGATGACAATCTTTAAATTGTAAAATATAGGTTACCTAGAAGAGAGAGAACATGAGAAATAAGCCGTGCCCTGCTGGATCAGACCCCTGTCTTATCTAGTCCAGCTGTCTGTTCTCCTACTGGCCATTCAAATACACACAAAGGCCCATGAGTCTCCCAGCAAATGGCCTTCAGCAGGAGGAGGAGGAGGAGGAGGAGGAGGAGGAGGAGGAGATAGATGAGAGGAGGAGGAGAAGAGGAGGAGGAGGAGGAGGAGGAGGAGATAGATGAGAGGAGGAGGAGGAGGAGAAGATGAGGAGGAGAAGGAGAAGGAAGAGGAGGAGGAGGAGGAAGAGGAGAAGATAGATAGATGAGGAGAGGAGGAGGAGGAAGAGGAAGAGGAGAAGAAGATAGATGAGGAGAAGGAGAAGGAGATAGATGAGAGGAGGAGGAGGAGGAAGAGGAGGAGGAGGAGGAAGAGGAGGAGGAGGAGATAGATGAGAGGAGGAGGAGGAGGAAGAAGAGGAGAAGAAGATAGATAAGGAGGAGGAGGAGATAGATGAGAGGAGGAGGAGAAGGAAGAGGAGGAGGAGGAAGAGGACTAGGAGGAGATAGATGAGAGGAGGAGGAGGAAGAAGAGAAGAAGATAGATGAGGAGAAGGAGAAGGAGATAGATGAGAGGAGGAGGAGAAGGAAGAGGAGGAGGAGGAGGAAGAGGAGGAGGAGGAGGAGATAGATGAGAGGAGGAGGAGGAGGAAGAAGAGGAGACGAAGGAGAAGGAGATAGATGAGAGGAGGAGGAGAAGGAAGAGGAGGAGGAGGAGGAAGAGGAGGAGGAGGAGGAGGAGATAGATGAGAGGAGGAGGAGAAGAGGAGGAGGAGGAGGAGGAGATAGATGAGAGGAGGAGAAGAATAGGA
>JALMGJ010000037.1:5988977-6008977 GCA_023362775.1 Charina bottae | reverse complement strand
GAGGAAGAGGAAGAGGAAGAGAAGAAGATAGATAAGGAGGAGAAGGAGAAGGAGATAGATGAGAGGAAAAGGAGAAGGAAGAGGAGGAGGAGGAGGAAGAGGAGAAGATGATAGATAGATAGATAGATAGATAGATAGATAGATAGAGAGGAGAGGAGAGGAGAGGAGAGGAGAGGAGGAGGAAGAGAAGAAGATAGATGAGGAGAAGGAGAAGGAGAAGGGGATAGATGAGAGGAAAAGGAGAAGGAAGAGGAGGAGGAGGAGGAAGAGGAGAAGATAGATGAGAGGAGGAGGAGGAGGAGGAGGAAGAGGAAGAGGAAGAGAAGAAGATAGATAAGGAGGAGAAGGAGAAGGAGATAGATGAGAGGAAAAGGAGAAGGAAGAGGAGGAGGAGGAGGAAGAGGAGAAGATAGATAGATGAGGAGAGGAGGAGGAGGAGGAGATAGATGAGAGGAGGAGGAGAAGAGGAGGAGGAGGAGGAGGAAGAAGAGGAGAAGAAGATAGATGAGGAGAAGGAGAAGGAGATAGATGAGAGGAGGAGGAGGAGGAGGAAGAGGAAGAGGAAGAGAAGAAGATAGATAAGGAGGAGAAGGAGAAGAAGATAGATGAGAGGAAAAGGAGAAGGAAGAGGAGGAGGAGGAGGAAGAGGAGAAGATGATAGATAGATAGATAGATAGATAGATAGATAGATAGATAGATAGAGAGGAGAGGAGAGGAGAGGAGAGGAGAGGAGAGGAGAGGAGAGGAGGAGGAAGAGAAGAAGATAGATGAGGAGAAGGAGAAGGAGAAGGGGATAGATGAGAGGAAAAGGAGAAGGAAGAGGAGGAGGAGGAGGAAGAGGAGAAGATAGATGAGAGGAGGAGGAGGAGGAGGAGGAAGAGGAAGAGGAAGAGAAGAAGATAGATAAGGAGGAGAAGGAGAAGGAGATAGATGAGAGGAAAAGGAGAAGGAAGAGGAGGAGGAGGAGGAAGAGGAGAAGATAGATAGATGAGGAGAGGAGGAGGAGGAGGAGATAGATGAGAGGAGGAGGAGAAGAGGAGGAGGAGGAGGAGGAAGAAGAGGAGAAGAAGATAGATGAGGAGAAGGAGAAGGAGATAGATGAGAGGAGGAGGAGGAGGAGGAAGAGGAAGAGGAAGAGAAGAAGATAGATAAGGAGGAGAAGGAGAAGGAGATAGATGAGAGGAAAAGGAGAAGGAAGAGGAGGAGGAGGAGGAAGAGGAGAAGATAGATGAGAGGAGAAGGAGGAGGAGGAGGAGGAGGAAGAGGAAGAGGAAGAGAAGAAGATAGATAAGGAGGAGAAGGAGAAGGAGATAGATGAGAGGAAAAGGAGAAGGAAGAGGAGGAGGAGGAGGAAGAGGAGAAGATAGATAGATGAGGAGAGGAGGAGGAGGAGATAGATGAGGAGGAGGAGAAGAGGAGGAGGAAGAAGAGGAGAAGAAGATAGATGAGGAGGAGAAGGAGAAGGAGATAGATGAGAGGAGAAGAAAGAGGAGGAGGAGGAGGAGGAAGAGAAGAAGATAGATAAGGAGGAGAAGGAGAAGGAGATAGATGAGAGGAAAAGGAGAAGGAAGAGGAGGAGGAGGAGGAAGAGGAGAAGATAGATAGATAAGGAGAGGAGGAGGAGGAGGAGGAGGAGATAGATGAGAGGAGGAGGAGGAGAGGAGGAGGAGGAGGAGGAGGAAGAAGAGGCGAAGATAGATAGATGAGGAGAGGAGGAGGAGGAGGAGGAGATAGATGAGAGGAGGAGGAGAAGAGGAGGAGGAGGAGGAAGAGGAGAAGATAGATAGATGAGGAGAGGAGGAGGAGGAGGAGGAGGAGATAGATGAGAGGAGGAGGAGAAGAGGAGGAGGAGGAGGAGGAGGAAGAAGAGGCGAAGATAGATAGATGAGGAGAGGAGGAGGAGGAGGAGGAGAAAGATGAGAGGAGGAGGAGGAGGAGGAGGAAGAGGAAGAGGAAGAGAAGAAGATAGATAAGGAGGAGAAGGAGAAGGAGAAAGCACAAACAACGTAAGAACATAAACAGTGCCCTGCTGGATCGGCCCCCTGGCCCATCTGGTCCAGCCATCTGTTGTCCCAGTGGCCCACCAACTACCCAGGGAGGCCCACAAGTTTCCCAGCAGATGGCCTTCAGGGGCAGCCCCACTGCCATCAAGGCTAAGAGCCACTGATCCCCATGACTTCCATGAGTGGGTCCAACCCATTTTTTTGAAGCCAACCAAGCTGGTGGCCAGCACCACATCTCATGGTAGCGAATTCCAATGTTTTTTTCTGGGAGTTGAAGTCCGCACATCTTAAAGTTGTCAAGGTTGAGAAACACTGGGCTAGCCTGTCTGCCTCCAATTCTCTCGCTGACTCCTTTGACTTTATGTCAGGATAAATTCTTTTAATTGAATTATATAGAAAATGCATTTGTACAAACAAAGAACAAATTTATAAAACTTTCAAAAATTCAGTGGGTTGTCATCACATTTAGCAACAATTTGAGATACAGTTACAGCTGAGTGAATTATGCACCAGTGTTTTTTCCCCCCTGACTTTGGCCCTGGGACTTGAAACACTGCAACATCAGGCAACTTCTAGCATGTTTAGAATGCCTTGTTATGTTTTCAAATGCCCTGGAAATCACACCCAACTGAGCAGAGGCTACACTGGAAACCCTAGGTTGTTTCTGATAAATGGGTGTTTTCACATGCTCTCAACACTTCCACCTCAAAAGGGCTGCAGTTTGCTCACTATAGTAAAGGTAAAGGTTCCCCCCGCACATTTGTGC
Organism: Charina bottae; assembly: GCA_023362775.1. Lineage (NCBI taxonomy): Eukaryota > Metazoa > Chordata > Lepidosauria > Squamata > Charinaidae > Charina > Charina bottae. The sequence goes on along the minus strand of JALMGJ010000037.1, from coordinate 6,006,208 downwards.
AGTCGTGTCTGACTCTAGGGGCCGGTGCTTATCTCCGTTTGAGCCAGCATTGTCTGGAGATGCTTCCACGGTCATGTGGCTGCATGACGCGCGCGGAACGCTGCTACCTTCCCACCGAAGTGGTACCTATTTATCTGCTTGCATTTGCATGCTTTCGAATTGCTAGGTTGGCAAGAGCTGGGGCTAGTGCGGGAGCTCACTCCGCACGCAGGGCTAGGGATTCGAACCTCCGAACTTGCAATCTTCCAATCGACAAGCCTGGCATCTTACCCACTGAGTCACCACACCCCTTGTTGGGGGGAACCTTTACCTTTACCTTTACCTTTAATATGCTGCACTTTTAGCATATGACTCCTTGTAGATTGCTTAATTCTAGTTTTACTCCAGAGGAAGAGCAGCAATCATTTAAAATGTCATAACAATTAAAAAATAATAATAACAGAGTTTTACCAAAAGTCTTTTATGCCTGAAAGGTGCTGTTGTGGGGAAAACAGAATTTTCCTGGTATTTTGTGGGCAAAATGAATGTGGAGGATAGACAGGAGAAAGGGGCCAGATTTCCTGATCTGCAGAATCTGCAAAGGGTGGTTTTTAAAATTCCCCTCTTCCTCAACCAGTCTTTGAAACCACAGACATTGGGGGTGGGGAGAAAAAATGGTAATTACATGAGGAATTAATCATGTCATCTTCCTGTTGACCTATTATAAGCATCTGTACTAATTCTGTTTTCTAATGTCTGTAGCTTGAATCATGTCAACTGGATTTCTATTTTCTCAGTGGAAACGTTTCGCTCCTTATCCAAGGAGCTTCTTCAGTCTGAGCAAAGTTGGTAAGGGAATCCTTACCAACTTTGCTCAGACTGAAGAAGCTCCTTGGATAAGGAGCGAAACGTTTCCACTGAGAAAATAGAAATCCAGTTGACATGATTCAAGCTACAGACAATTCCACCTGGATGACTGAGAACCTTCATAGACATCTGTTTTCTAATGTTGATGGAATTAATGCCACAATTAACTCTGCCAATTCTGTCTCAAAATATTTAGCTGGCAGATACGTTGTGAAGAGAGCTAGAGGAATTCTGCAGCTTATTTTTAGCATTTATGTGATTTATCTGAACCTCAGTCCAGAAGGATTTAAGGGGATATATTTAAGAATATCCTTATATCCCCTGGCATTTACAGGTAGTCCTCGCTTAACAACCATTTGTTTAGTGATGGTTTGTTCTTTCATGTTCTTCCATGATCCTCACTCTCAAATGCCAAAGATTTGATCCTGAATTCCCACTGAAATGGTTAATGTGCTTTAAGTGGTGCCAGTTTCCGTTGGGTCTTAATTATTATTTTTATAATAATTACATTTATAGACCACTGAATCCCTAAGGCAGAGCTTTCCAAACTGTGTGTCGCAACACAAAAGTGTGTCACCACACACAGCGTGGTGTGTCGCCACACCACCCGGAAGCGGCAGCGCGCACGGCGGCAGCGGCAGCAGCGCGGGATCAGTGCTTCCGCGTTTTAGCAGAGGCTGCTGCCGTTGCCGCCACCCGCACACACACCCGCACTGCCGCTGTGCGCGCGCCCACCGCTGCCGCTGGTGTGTCGCCAGCGGCGGCACTTTGGAAAGCCCTTCCCTAAGGACTCTCGGCAATGTATTGCTAAGGTACGTAAGAAACACTATACAATAAACAAAAGGCAATAATTAAGATACATATGACTTATACCATAAACCATATATAATAAAGCAGTGTTTCTCAACCTCAGCAACTTTAAGACGTGCGGACGTCAACTCCCAGAATTCCCCAGGGCCTGCACGGGCTGGGGAATCCTGGGAGTTGAAGTCTGCACATCTTAAAGCTGCTGAGGTTGAGAAACACTGCAATAAAGTCTACAAATACTCATTAAAAAATGAGTTACGGCGTTTTAACTATATCAAACTGTCACTAAACCAAGATCGGGCCAAGACATCAATGCCTTCCAGAAGATCTGTAGAAGGTGGTCAAGGTGAGAGCCAACCAATGTCTACCGGCAAGGAAACCGCTCCGAAGAACCGGTCCAGCCACCAAGAAGCAGGACCGTCACACTTTGGTCCCTCTCACTGCCTTAAAACGGGGCACCACTCATATTTCATCGACATGTTGGCACCACTCATAGTTTACCTGGGTAGATTAAATCAGCTGGACGGATTCACAGTGGCTCTACAAGAGACTAAGCAGGAGCTTTCAAAACTTTTCATGTTGGTGACACACTTTTTAGACATGCATCATTTCGCGACACACTCCTACAGCAGGGCACAAGGCAGGCACTAGGACCTGCGTGGAATCCTGGCAGGGCAGGTGTGGAGGCAGCAGGGCACAAGGCAGGCACTAGGACCTGCGCGGAATCCTGGCAGGGCAGGTTTGGAGGCAGCAGGGCACAAGGCAGGCACTAGGACCTGCGCGGAATCCAGGCAGGGCAGGTGTGGAGGCAGCAGGGAACAAGGCAGGCACTAGGACCTGCATGGAATCCTGGCAGGGCAGGTGTGGAGGCAGCCAGGCACAAGGCAGGCACTAGGACCTGTGTGGAATCACAGCTGGTTTGGAGGCAGCAGCAGCCGAGACACACCCAGACACTGCAGCCGACACACTAACGTGTCCCGACACACAGTTTGGAAAGCTTTGGACTAAGCACACACACATACACACAAACAGGTAAAGGTAAAGGTTTCCCCCGCACATTTGTGAAGTTGTGTCCGACTCTAGGGGCCAGTGCTCATCTCCGTTCGTTAGCCGAAGAGCCAGTGTTGTCCGAAGGCGCTTCCACGGTCATGTGGCCGGCATGATGCACGCAGAACGCTGTTGCCTACCCACCGAAGTGGTACCTATTAATCTACTTGCATTTGCATGCTTTCGAATTGCTAGGTTGGCAAGAGCTGGGGGGAGTGCGGGAGCTCACTTCGTCACGCGGGGCTAGGGATTCGAACCTCAGAACTTGCGACCTTCCGATCGACAAGCCTGGCGTCTTACCCGTTGAGCCCCCACACCCCCCTCACACACAAAATGTTCACTCAAATGCAGCCCGTTTTTTATCACCATAGCCTTGCCTCTTGATCAGAGATTCCAGGACATTTTTTTTAAAAAAACTAACAGGTTCTGTAGCCTGAAAAGGTTGGAAAAACCCCTGCTGTAGATACCTGGGCACCACGTTGCGTTGGTCTTTAGAAGTTACTTCCAGCCCTGGATAAACCATTGGAAAAATCACATGGAATTTTGTTTTTATATATGATAACCACAGTGAGACTTTTATATGCTCAAAGGTGGAAAGACTCGATCTTACCTACAATGGAAGAATGGACGGTAAAGTTGATGGAGTTGGCTGAGATGGCAAAATGGACAGCTTTGATTAGAGAAAAGACGTTGACTAATTTTATGGCGAATTGGAAGCCCTTTTGGACTTCTTGCGTGAAACAGAAAAGAATGAAATTATGATATATGGATCTGATGATTAATATTACAAGCTGACAATGAAAAAAAGGAATGTTAAGTTGTAACCTTAGAGTAAGAGTTTAATGTAAGTTTTACCTATATCTGTTGTAAAGAAGTCGGGAGTTATTCCTTTTTCTATTTCTGTTCTTTTTTTTTTTTTTCCATGCACGTCTGCTTTTTCTCTTTATTAGTTTCTGTTATTTATTTATTTTATTTATTTATTTAGTACATTTATATCCCGCCCATCTCCCCCAAAAAGAGGGACCCTGGGCGGTTCACAACAAATTTAAAAGAATTAAAACAATAAATATCAATAATAACAATATAAAATTACATATATGTATATATATATACACACACAGAGACACACACACACACACATATATATATACACATACATACATACATACATACATACATACATACATACATACATACAGCATCATATAATTTGATCCAAAAGTGGTAGATCTTATTCCACTGATCAACAAGGCTGGTCGAAACAGATCTAAGGGGCCAGCCAACCCCAAGACTGGCTATTCCCCTCCCCTCCCCACGCCTGATGACATAGCCAGGTCTTCAAGTTTTTTCTAAAGTCCAGGAGAGAGGGGGCCGATCTTATTTCCCGGGGAAGAATATTCCAAAGGGTACTGCAGAGAAGGCACGCCTCCTAGACCCCGTCAGGTGGAACTCTCTTGCCGACGGGGTTCGTAGCGTGCCCTCTCTGCAGGACCGGGTGGGACGGGTTGATTGAACGGGGATGAGCCGGTCCTTCAGGTAACCTGGACCCATGCCATGTAGGGCTTTAAAGGTAATAACCAACACCTTGAATTGAATCCGGAAGCAAACTGGGACCCAATGCAGCTCACGGAGCAAAGGTGTTATATGTGCCGATCTTGAGGCACCTAAAATGGCCCGCGCGGCCGCATTTTGAACCAGCTGAAGCTTCCGGACGCTCCTCAAGGGTAGCCCCATGTAGAGCGCATTACAATAGTCTATCTGGGAGATGACCAGGGCATGAGTGACTGTTCGAAGGGCCTGTTAGATTGTATCTCTTTGTTTTAAAACTTAATAAAGTTATTTTTAAAAAAAGAAGTTGCTTCCTGAACTTCGAATTGTACCCAGAAGCCTGTTGTCAATCTTCGGAGCACAGAACTGATGCGCTTCGACCAGCAAATGCCAGTCACGCAATGGCCGTGCACCTTGAACCAGCTGCAGCATCCGTGGGATCTTCAAATGCGGCCCCGTGTGGAGTGTGTTGAGGTAGCCAAACACGTGGCAACAAGGGCACAAGTAATTGTCCCTCCCCTTCGAGGGAGACAGATACATGAGAGTGACACGGCGATATTCAGTCACAGGCCAGGCTGAAAGTTCCAGCCCATTTGGATCTCAAAAGAGATGCATTGAGTGTCTCTGAAGCTTCAACACACCTAAAAAGGTAAAGGTTCCCCCCACACATTTTGTGCAGTCGTGTCTGACTCTAGGGGCCGGTGCTCATCTCCGTTTGATAGCCGAAGAGCCAGCGTTGTCCGAAGACGCTTCCACGGTCATGTGGCCGCATGACACGCGCGGACCGCTGTTAGCATCCCGCCGAAGCGGTACCTATTTATCTACTTGCATTTGCATGCTTTCGAATTGCTAGGTTGGCAAGAGCTGCGGCGAGTGCGGGAGCTCACTCCGTCACGCGGGGCTAGGGATTCGAACCTCCGAACTTGCGATCTTCCGATCGACAAGCCTGGCGTCTTACCCGCTGAGCCACCACGCCCCCTTTAACACACCTATTTTAGCCTTAAATTGCATCTTCGCTACTACCCCCCTACGCAAAAGGTTGTGCTGTTTCAAATACTCCTGAAATCTGGGGCTGAAATGGCCTACAAGTAGTCATCACTTAACAACCATTTGTTTGGTGACTGTTTGGACTTACAATGGGGCTGAAAAAACCGGCTTATGACTGGTCCTCACATTTACGACCATTGCAGCATCCCCACTGTCATGTGATCACGATTTATTTGGGCGCTTGGCAACCAGTTCGCGTTTATGACCATCGCAACGTCACGTGGTCACGTGATCGCCATTTTCGACCTTCCCGGCCGGCTTCTGGGAAGCAAAATCAATGGGGGGCTGCGTGAGTCGCTTAACAACCATGGTGATTTGCTTAACGACCATCGCAAAAAAGGTTGTAAAATCAGGTCAGATTCGCTTAATGATTGCTTCGCTTAGCAACTGAAATTCTGGTCCCAATTATTGTTGTTAAGCGAGGACTACCTGTAAAATCACAAGTCACAGTCACATTATGTCTTGCTTAATGACTGTGTTGCTTAGCGATGGAGTTGCCAGTTCCAATTGTGGTGGTTAAGTGAGGACTAACCGTACTGGTGTAGGCTTTCATGACTGCTATCTGTTGGGCAGTGTTGGGCTTCAGGGTTTAGTGACCATGGTCTAGACAAGAGATTCCCTGATGTTTTGCCGGCAACTGTGGCTGGCATCTTCAGAGGCAGAGTGGTCTGATTTGTAGACCACAGACAACTGAGCAGGGACTGACTGGGCTCCTGTCTTTTAGCCAGGTGACCTGATTGGCCATTAGCCAAGGTTGTTTCTGATTGGTGCAGGTTGGTGAGGGCTGGTCTCTGATTTATCCTTTGTTCATGCCAGCTTCCGATTGCTCATTTTTGGAATGCTGATTCCTGATTGGTTCTTTGTTTGTGCTGGGTTCTGGTTGGTTAGTCTGAGCAGCTGAGTGGGTCCTTGTCCAGGCAAGTTTCTGATTTGCCCATTTTGGGAGCCCGATTCCTGGTTGGTCCTGCTTTTGGGCAGGATCCTGGTGTGGCACAGGGGAGGTAACCATACCTTCACAAACAGGTAGTCCTTGTATAGCGACCACTATTGGGACCAGCAGCTCGTTTGTTCATCAAAGCAGTCACTAAGTGAATCTATGATTGTGCTTACGATCTTACTTTGGCTTTCTTTTGCTTTACAGACCTGCGAAGGTCATAAATGCAAGGACTGGTCACAAAGTTACTTTTTTATGACCATCGTCACTGCAAACAGTCGCTAAATGAGGCAGTCGCTAAGCGAGGACTACCTATACCTTGTTTGTCTTTTTGGGTTGGAAATGGCGGTATCTCTGTAGCTTTCTTGGCAACAAAAAGGAAGTGATTTGGCACTACCTCCTTCTAGGATTTTTTTTTAAACTTCCAAGTTTTAATAGATTTAGGGTTTCCTGGTAGTGTCTCATCCAAGCATTAACCAGACGCAGCTCTGCTTAACTTTTTTTTTTTTTTCGTAGATGCTTGCTCCTGAGCTGGACTTGGGAGACGTACTGTAGACCTTGATAAGATATAACCCCGATGTGACCCTTGTATTGTGGCTTCAGTTGGGCCATCTTCTTGTGTATATTTCCTTCCTCCTTTCCCTCTGATTTAGTCCTGTTTCCTTTCATTTTTACCTGTTGGGAACATGGGCTGGATCCCTGGTGATTATTCCAAAAATCTGATCTTTCTAGTGATGTATATCGCCCATTGTGGGATGCTTATTCAGTGCCTTTTGTGCCATTTTGCACATTTTGGGTAAGCCGCAAGTTGTTACAGATACCTTGCAAATGCTTGCAGATGTTCTCAAGGAAGGGATACAGGGGAGACGTTTTGGGCCTTGCTTGCTCTAAATTGCAATTCTGAAGAGGGGAGCTTTTCAAACTGGATCATCATCCCACAGTTACAAGATCCTGCTTTAGATCTGGTTGAGTGGCTAAGCCACTGTTTTCAAACTTCGGAACTTTAAGGTGTGAGGACTTCAACTCCCAGAAACACTGGGTTAGGCTGATGACTGAAACAGGATTCCCATCCTTCCAGGGAAACTTCCAAGGAGGATCCCTAGTGTTGCAATCAACACTGGTTGGAAAATAGCGTCTCTGGCAGAAGTCCTTGAGTAAACAGGGTTGCGTGATGGATAGCTTTGCAAGCAAGTTGCTCAGCTTGTTGATCTTCCTTGAGATGCTTCACCTTTTTGCAAAGACGATTTGTTCCGTTTCCCGTTGAAAGCACACCCGCGCAGGGCTGTCTAAAAGGGCATCCTGCTGACGATTTTTGTTTGCAGAGTCCAGGAGAAAGGATTTCCCAAAACACAAAAGTTCAAGCAAAGTAAGGGAAGTGATTCTCCCTGCCTTTGTGTAATCAATCTCTCGTCTTTGGTCACTCCACAGGGCTGCTGGGGGAAAACAGCATAGATTTGTTCATTTAAAGCTGATCTTATCTTCTTTGGGTGATGGGCCACACCACATTCTTCAAGCTGCACATTGCAAGCTTTTCCTCTCTAGAAGAGTGCTCTGCAAAACCTAGTATAGGTAGTCCTCGACTTACGACCGTTTGTTTAACGGCGGTCCGAAGTTACCACGGCCTTGGAATGGGCGCTTTATGGCCTGTAAAGCACTTCCGAGCATCGGAAAAGTTGTACCACCACCCCGCGGTCACATGATCGCATTTCGGGCATTTGGCAACCAGCTCGCATTTACGACCGGTTGCAGCGTCCTATGGTCACATGATCACATTTTGTAAGTTTTTTGCCGTAAAAGGGGAAAAACCCATTGGGGAAGCTGGATTTACTTAACGACCGCCGTAAAAATGGTTGTAAAGTCAGGTCCAGTCACATGGTGACTCGACTTATGACTGCAATGGCTTACAATGGAAATTCCAGTCCCAACTTTGGTCGTAAGTTGAGGACTACCTGTAAAGCCACGGAGAGTGTAAATGTTGACATCTGGACAAAGCTTTGGCTGGTAGAATCCATATCAGGCATGCCGTTCTGGAACCAAGTAAAAGCCTACAGCCACTTTTAAAATATCAGAGGTGGTTTTTTTTTTTTTTTAAATCTCTGAGTGTTGGGCCCTCTTCTTGTACACATTGTGGTGGCATAATGTCTGTTTCAGGGGCATGATGGTCACTATCTAAATGCTGGCTAGGGAATTCTGGGAGTCCATGCATGCTGGCTGGGGAAGTCCACGCATGCTGGCTGGGGAATTCTGGGAGTTGAAGTCCACACATCTTAAAGTTGCTGAGGTTGAAGGAAAGCAAAGGATTGATAGAGGCTGGGACCAGAAGTAACGGGCAGGAATCAGTGGGCACAGTGCATTTCACACTGGGCTGTTTCTGCTGATTCAAGGATGGGCAGAGGGCGCTCTAACGGGGAAAGACCCTTCTTGAGAATAACTGGGGCTAGATGATTCATTGACCTGACTCAGAAGGGGATCTTTTCCTGATTTTGATTGAACGTTTTTGAGAAAATTGGAAAAAGTACACACTCATCCCTGATCATGAATGCTAGGGTAGCTTTATTGCCCAGTTTTTCTAGGACAGAGCTTTCCAAACTTTTCATGTTGGTGACACACTTTTTAGACATGCATCATTTCGCGACACACTCCTACAGCAGGGCATCATTTCACGACACGCTCTTACAGCAGGGCACAAGGCAGGCACTAGGACCTGCGCGGAATCACAGCAGGTTTGGAGGCAGCAAGGCACAAGGCAGGCACTAGGACCTGTGCGGAATCACAGCAGGTTTGGAGGCAGCAAGGCACAAGGCAGGCACTAGGACCTGCGCAGAATCACAGCAGGTTTGGAGGCAGCAAGGCACAAGGCAGGCACTAGGACCTGTGTGGAATCACAGCAGGTTTGGAGGCAGCAAGGCTCAAGGCAGGCACTAGGACCTGCACGGAATAACAGCAGGTTTGGAGGTAGCCAGGCACAAGGCAGGCACTAGGACCTGCGCAGAATCACAGCAGGTTTGGAGGCAGCAAGGCTCAAGGCAGGCACTAGGACCTGCGTGGAATCCTGGCAGGGTTCAGAGGCAGCAGCAGCCGCGACACACCCAGACACTGCAGCCGACACACTAACGTGTCCCGACACACAGTTTGGAAAGCTATGTTCTAGGATATATTGAATGATGCACAGCAGTAACTCAAATGTTTGTTGCTCTCTGCCAGGTGTACTGTAGCAAAGTAATAGAAGCCCCCTTTTCTTGGGGTAGGGGTACTTAAAAATATAGGCAAGTGCCAGTTGAAAAATTAACAGGATCAGGAGGAGTACAGAACAAATCCTTCGGTTCAGCCTAATAGAATGTAAATCATTTTTAATCATAGTTTATAAACATTACTGTACTGCATTGAAATCTGCATTGAAATAATACAGTGTATCATGATTTACAACATTACAATAAAAGGAAAACAAAGGATATCTCACCTAGCTTACAAATGTGTTTCTACCTACCTCCAAATTCCCTTTTTTGATTTGCTTTGTGATGTATCTTCTTTTTCCATTTTTAATGCTTTTGTTCTTACATTTTTTAACATTTTAATCTTTTAATGATGACTATATAATTAATACATTTTTAGAGAAGAATAGTAGCACTCTGTGATGTCACATATTCTTGTTTTGAATGCATAATGGTACCTGCATGAATGAATATGAATAGAAAAGGAATGGTAGAGAAATTCCATATCTAATACAGGTAGTTCTCGCTTAACTACCACAATTGGGACCGGAATTTCAGTTGCTAAGTGAAGCAGTCATTAAGCGAATCCGACCCGATTTTACAACCTTTTTTGTGGTGGTTGTTAAGCAAATCTCCATGGGTGTTAAGCAAACCATGTGGTCGTTAAGCAAATCACGTGGTTCCCCGCTGATTTTGCTTGGCAATCACATGACCATGTGACATTGCGACAGTTATAAATGCGAACCAGTTGCCAAATGTCCAAATCATGATCATGTGACCGGGTGGGACTTTGCAACGGTCATAAGAGTAAGGACTGGTTGTAAGTCAATTTTTTCAGCACAGTCATAAGTCCAAACCGTCACTAAACGAATGGTTTTTAAGCAAGGACTGCCTGTATTGCAGTGTTGTTATCATCAAAAGTTCACAGTTCTCCAAATTTTATGCTACATGTTGGTAACAATAAAAATGGTTAATTAATTAATTAATTAATTAATTAATTGGATTTATCCCCTCCCATCTCTACCGTGGTAGACTCTGGGCGGTTTACAACCACAATATAAAAGATAAAACCTATACATTTAAAACTACTATAAAAATAAAAAATAAAAATCCAAAAGATGGTCTGTTCTTAAAAGGAGGGAAACCACTAAGCCAACCACCCACAGGAGGAACTATCATTTCCTTCACTCCAGGCACGGCGGCAGAGCCAGGTCTTCAAGGACTTCCTAAAGGCCAGGAGCGAGGGTGCCAGTCTCACCTCAGGGGGCAAGTTATCCCACAGGGCGGGTGCTATTGCAGAGAAGGCACGCCTCCTGGACCCCACTAGATGGAATTCTTTTGATGAAGGGATCCGAAGCATGCCCTCCCTGCATGATCGGGTGGGGCGGGTGGATATGGTCGGGACAAGACGGTCCCTCAGATACCCTGGTCCCATGCCATGTAGGGCTTTAAAGGTGATAACCAACACCTTGAATTGGATCCGGAAGCAAACTGGTACCCAATGCAGCTCACGGAGTAGCGGTGTTACATGTGCTGATCTCATAGCACCTTAAAAGCAGTACAGTTGAAGCCTAGATAAAATTATAATCGGTATCATTAACCTCTGTCAGTTGAATTAAGAATTTAAAGCTTGGGAAGGTTGTGAAAGAGATGGGGTGTTGTTTTTTTTTTGGCCATATTCTTAAATACTGGGAGAAAGGCATCTCTCGGGGAACCACGCAGAAGACTTTCTCCCATGTATCAGATTTATTTATTTATTTATTTCGTGTCCAGATCAAACTTTACTCTGCCAAAATGTAGCCACCGCCACAGCTTTGTCACTAGCTTGCTGTAGGTCGTCGACAGTACATGGCTCCGACAGTAATTGACACACCCTCCGACAGTAATTGACACACCCTCCGACAGTAATTGACACACCCTCCGACAGTAATTGACACACCCTCCTACAGTAATTGACACACCCTCCGACAGTAATTGACACACCATCAGATGCTTCGGGTCTCGGATTTCTCCGCATTCACATAATGTATTGTCGTCAGCCAAGAACCCCCACTTAAATAAATTCGTCTTGCACCTTGGTACCCCCACCCTCATCATCAGATTAATGAATTAATGAATTTCTAGCAGAGCCTCTCCTGGTGTAAAAAAAGAACGTGCTCAAAATCCATCCCTTGTTCTGTGTTGTACTTCAAGCCTAGCATCATCCTGTCTTGTCTGCAGAGGTCTACCATCGGTCTTCTGAAAAGTGTTTTTATTCTGTAGTTTTAAAAATATTCCTACTCTTATTGACTGATCCCCCTCCTTTCTCTCCATCTGATAATCAAGGTGGGGTACAGCAGTAACATTCTGAAAATGGGGACGACAGAACAACGCAACAAAAATGGGGGTACAAATCAAACTTGAAAATGAACTTCATTACAATTGACAGCTAAAACTTGGGGGAAGAGAGATGTTTTTACCAACCTCTTAAATAATGGAAGACTGGGAACCTAGTGCGCTGGCTGAGAAGGTCCATGCCACAACCTGGGAGCTACACAAGAGTAAGGCCTTTTCCGCGTACCAGAGAGATGAGTGACTCCAAAGGTCAGGACAACACCTTGGTTTGTGCCTGGTTAGCCCGTGCAGTTCTTTAGGAGTCACACGATCCCTCTACCTTGAGCCAGCTGGCCACTGGCTTTGGTGCCACATGTTATTCCTGGACATGTTTCAAGGGCAGCCCCATGGAAAGCACATGGCAGTAATCCAGTGGGATGTCACCAAAGGTGGATAACTGTCATTAACACTGATCTGCTCAGGATCAGCCAGCACTTCAACGGTATTATTGACAGACAAGGCAGATGAAAATTCGCATACTGCACCTGCCGTAACCTGGTGTCTCCGGATGTCTTGTGCTGCAGACCCCGTAATTGCTAATACATTTTGTGGGGTCTTGCATCTTGGTTTGAAATGGCTGTCCTCTCAATGCTTCTTGATCTTGAGTTGACATTTTGATATTTTTTTGCATAGATCACCAACAGTTCCATATTAGGGAGGAGAAGGAAAACAATTTTTAAATGTACTCCATTTTAGATATTATTTCTTAGACATATTTATATACGAGTAGTCCTCACTTAACAACCATTCATTTAGTGATGGTTCGGACTTACGACGGTGCTGGAAAAAACGACTTACGACCGGTCCTCACACTTATGACTGTTGCAGCGTCCCCATGGTCACGTGATCATGATTTGGGCACTTGGCAACCGGTTTGCATTTATGACCATCACAGCGTCCTGTGGTCATGTGATCGCCATTTTCTACCTTCCCAACTGGCTTCTGGCAAGCAAAATCAATGGGGAACCGCATGATTTGCTTAACAACCACGTGGTTCGCTTAACACCCACGGTGATTCACTTAACCACCACCGCAAAAAAGGTCATGAAATCAGGTTGGATTTGCTTAATGACTGCTTTGCTTAGCAACTGAAATGCTGGGCCCAATTGTGGTTGTTAAGCGAGGACTACCTGTATCTGTCCTTGGAATGCACTGGTCACATCTCTTTCTAAAGGAAAGGTCTCAAACCTTTACCCCTCTGTTTTTGGTCATAGATAAACCATACATCCTTCTCAGACTTAAGTTCTCAAAACACAGAAATCTTTGTCACTCTCCTTGTTGTCGTCAGGGAAAAGTGAGAACCAAGTATGTGCAAATGCAATATGTTCACAATTATTATTTGCTTTGAACGATGCCAGATACCCAAGTTTGTATCTTTGACAATTTTTTTTATTATTATTACTTTAATCCGTTCACTCGTGTCCGATTCTCGGAGACTGCCTGGACAAGTCCCTGCAGTTTTCGTGGCAAGGTTTTTCAGAAGTGGTTTGCCATTGCCTCCTTCCTAGGGCTGAGAGGGAGTGACTGGCCCAAGGTCACCCAGCCGGCTTTTGTGCCTAAGGCGGGACTAGAACTCTCAGTCTCCTGGTTTGCCATTGGCTCCTTCCTAGGGCTGAGAGGGAGTGACCGGCCCAGGGTCACCCAGCTGGCTTTCATGCCTAAGGCGGGGCTAGAACTCCCGGTCTCCCGGTTTCTAGCCTGATGCTTTAACCACTACATCAAAGTGGCTCAAACTTTGATCATAGGAGGTTCCTTTTACAGATTTGATGAGGGATGAGGACCTTCTCTTCAGTCTGGGATGCTTGCAAAGAAATTTTATGCATACATAACCCAGATCTTTGCTCACTTCCTTTGGAAAGTTTGATCAAACTCATAAGTGGCTCAACTATAAACACATTTCAGAATACGTCTGTCTGTCTGTCTTGCACTGCACTGTGTATCTTTTCCTCTCTTAGCCTCTACCATCTGCCTCCTAAGTCTTCCAAATGTGGTGATTTTTTTCTTGTCTTTTCCTTTGTTGATGGAAGCAGAACCTTGGAACCAACTACAAATTTCTTCCAACTTATAGCCAACCCACCAAGCCAACAATAACAGGGCTGTCTAGACCATCTGAAGACTGCTACGTTATTCCTCTGTCTCTCCCCATTTTCCTTGCCTTTGACAGCTAAAGCTTTTGGTGTCGTCTGCCCTGACCCTGTTTCTGCTTTTTCTCCTCCTCTGTTGCTAATTTCTCATCTAACTTCCAAACGATGTCCCTGATCTGAGGGAAACGTCATTCATTCTGTAAAAGACCCCTGTTTGGCCTGGAAGTATTGCTCAAACTCATGAGCAGCAGTCATTTGCATTCTGCCGGTTGGATAACTCCGAGAAACTTTTGAAGTCCCATAAGTTCGGAGCTTGCGGTCTGGAAGACGGAATTCAAATGGGAAAGCAGCGTGTCTGAGTGATACGACCATGGTGTCTTGTGTTCACCTTGCAAATTGACATTTGTTTAGTTTTAGGTACTAGTACAGAGCTTTCCAAACTGTGTGTCGCGACACAAAAGTGTGTCGCCACACACAGTCTGGTGTGTCGCCACACAACCCGGAAGCGCTGATCATCATCAGCGCTTCCGGGTTTTCCCGCGGCGACACACCAACGGCGGTGCGCAAAAACTGAAAGCAGCAGCAGCGCTTCCGGGTTTTTGCGCGCTGCCGCAACGGCGGCACTTCCGGGTTTTCCCGTGGCGACACACCAATGGCGGTTCGTGTGTCGCCGTGGGAAAATTTGGAAAGCCCTGTACTAGTACTATCAGCGGGTAAGACGCCAGGCTTGTCAATCGGAAGATCGCAAGTTCGGAGGTTCGAGACCCTAGCCTCGCATGACGGAGTGAGCTCCCGCACTCGCCCCAGCTCTTGCCAACCTAGCAATTCGAAAGCATGCAAATGCAAGTAGATTAATAGGTACCACTTCGGTGGGTAGGTAACAGCGTTCCGCGCGCGTCATGCGGCCACATGACCGTGGAAGCTTCTTCGAACAACGCTGGCTCTTTGGCTAACAAACGGAGATGAGCACCGGCCCCTAGAGTCGGACACGACTGTACAAATGTGCGGGGGGTACCTTTACCTTTTTAAAGGTTCCCCCCGCACATTTGTGCAGTCGTTTCCGACTCTCTTAATCTACTTGCATTTGCATGCTTTCGAATTGCTAGGTTGGCAAGAGCTGGAGCTAGTGCGGGAGCTCACTCCGCACGCAGGGCTAGGGATTCGAACCTCTGAACTTGCGATCCTCCGATCGACAAGCCTGGCGTCTTACCCGCTGAGCCACCACGCCCTATATTGCTGTTGATTAATTAAGACAAAATATATTGATCAATTAAGACAAAATATATTGATTAAGGGGGCGTGGTGGCTCAGTGGGTAAGACGCCAGGCTTGTCGATCGGAAGATCGCAAGTTCGGAGGTTCGAATCCCTAGCCCTGCGTGACGGAGTGAGCTCCCGCACTCGCCCCAGCTCTTGCCAACCTAGCAATTCGAAAGCATGCAAATGCAAGTAGATTAATAGGTACCACTTCGGTGGGTAGGTAACAGCGTTCCACACGTGTCATGCGGCCACATGACAGTGGAAGCGTCTTCGGACAACGCTGGCTCTTTGGCTAACAAACGGAGATGAGCACCGGCCCCTAGAGTCAGACGCGACTGCACAAATGTGCGGGGGGTACCTTTACCTTTACTATATTGATTAAATGGATCACTTATTGGAAGGAACTTCATTTCTGGATCAGTTATCACTCTGAAAATCGCTGGGTTTGGGGGGGTAGATTTCCTAGAAAGCCACAATAATATTTTATTTTTTTATTTATTGTTCAATTTATATCACCACCAATCTCCCCCCACAAGGGGACTCTGGGCGGTTTACAACAAAATTGACTAATTAAAAACATATAAAATACAGTACATCATTCTAAATAAATTAGATATAAATATATAAATATATAAAATCCAAGAGGCTATGTTGTTGTTTAAAGGAACTCTATGGTGCCAGCCACCCCCAAGAGGAGCTATTACCCCCCCCCCCCCATCCCAGGCGAGGTGGCAGAGCCAGGTCTTCAATTGCTTTCGGAAGGTCAGGAGTGTGGGGGCCTAATATCATATAAATAAAAGCATATTTTCCCCCATGTAATCCAGATTCACCACCCCACTAAGTAGTATTTTCCCACTGCTGATTTATACTCAGTCTCAACTTCCGTTTTTATACTTTTCTTAAGAACTCGGCTGCCTCTCACACAAACATCTCTGAACTTAAAAGAGGAAATAAGAGGTTTTGAAAAAGAAAAGAAAAAACAGAAACACAACTGCCTGGTTATCATAGAGGCAAAACACCCATTTTGGTTCAAGTTAAAAAAAGAAAATCCTAAACACTTTTACTGCAGATTAAGTTTTAATGTGTGAGAGAAATACAGTAAATGGAATCAACTGGGTGATTATGACTTAGGTATTTCATGTCTATATTTAAGTAATTTATATATTTATTTACTTTATATACCACCACACTCCCTAGGGCAGTATTTCTCAAACGTAGCAATTTTAAGATGTCTGGATTTCAACTCCCAGAATTCCCTAGCCAGCATGCTGGCTGGGGAATTCTGGGAGTTGAAGTCCAGACATCTTAAAGTTGCTAAGGTTGAGAAACACTGCTCTGGACTCATGGCTGTCCTAGGCTTAAGCAAATATCCATCTGTCAGGGAGACAAAGTTATGAATTTCATCCCAGGGAAGACAAGATGACAATCTTTAAATTGTAAAATATAGGTTACCTAGAAGAGAGAGAACATGAGAAATAAGCCGTGCCCTGCTGGATCAGACCCCTGTCTTATCTAGTCCAGCTGTCTGTTCTCCTACTGGCCATTCAAATACACACAAAGGCCCATGAGTCTCCCAGCAAATGGCCTTCAGCAGGAGGAGGAGGAGGAGGAGGAGGAGGAGGAGGAGGAGATAGATGAGAGGAGGAGGAGAAGAGGAGGAGGAGGAGGAGGAGGAGGAGATAGATGAGAGGAGGAGGAGGAGGAGAAGATGAGGAGGAGAAGGAGAAGGAAGAGGAGGAGGAGGAGGAAGAGGAGAAGATAGATAGATGAGGAGAGGAGGAGGAGGAAGAGGAAGAGGAGAAGAAGATAGATGAGGAGAAGGAGAAGGAGATAGATGAGAGGAGGAGGAGGAGGAAGAGGAGGAGGAGGAGGAAGAGGAGGAGGAGGAGATAGATGAGAGGAGGAGGAGGAGGAAGAAGAGGAGAAGAAGATAGATAAGGAGGAGGAGGAGATAGATGAGAGGAGGAGGAGAAGGAAGAGGAGGAGGAGGAAGAGGACTAGGAGGAGATAGATGAGAGGAGGAGGAGGAAGAAGAGAAGAAGATAGATGAGGAGAAGGAGAAGGAGATAGATGAG